>JASVEL010012917.1:0-146802 GCA_032618575.1 Nicotiana noctiflora | reverse complement strand
CCACATTTCTCACAAATGCTAAGTATGACAAACACCCATTTTCAACCATTTTCTAAGCCTTTAAAAATGAAATAACACGACTAGGGACGAAATCAGTCGAACCCCGCCACTCAATCTGAGAAATACCAGGAATAGCCAACGTAACTGTCTTAGCATAACAGTCCAATATAGCATGGTATGGAGACAACTAGTCCATACCCAGTATCACATCAAAGTCCACCATCCCCAACAATAGCAGATCTGCCTGGGTCTCCAGACCCCCAATAGAAATAACACAGGATCTATAGACATGATCCACAACAATCGTGTCACCCACAAGGGTGGATACATGAGCGGGTAAATCAAGACTACCACGAGTCACACCTAAATGATGTGCAAAATAAGAAGACACGTATGAATATGTGGACCCTGGATTCAATAGAACAGAGGCATCTCTGTGACAAACAGAAATGATACCTGTAATCACTGCATCGGAGGCAACTGCATCACACCTATCAGGGAGTGCATAAAATCGTGCCTGGCCTCCACCGGATCTCTCCTCGCCTCTGGGGTGACCACGAGAAGACTAACTTCCACCTCTACTAGCCTGAGATGGTGCTGAAGAGGAGGGCTGATCCCTCTGCTGAGCCCTGTCCCTACGGAGTCGAGGGCACTGCCTCCTCATGTGGCCAAACTCACCACACTCATAACAAGCACCTGGTGCTGGAGAAGGAGACTGAAGGGAACCCCTCGCCGGAGAAGAACCCTGGGTCGAAGAAGTAGGTGCTGCACACTGGGCTGGGAGGGCACTAAGTGAAGACCGACCCTGCTGAAATCCCTGTCGACCACGACCATAAGAACCTCCACTCTGCTCAGGGCGGCCTGAATGAGAAGGTCTAGATGAGCGACCTCTGCCCTGCTGGAAATTCCCTCTTGATGGAGCACCACTGAAACGGACCATGACACCACAGCTACTAGGTTTTATGCTCAAAACTTTTACGGGGCCTTACAGATCCGCCTCAATGGAGCGAGCCATATCCACAACTTGTTCAAATGATGACGATAGAACTCTCTCTAGTCATGAGAATACGGATGGAGTAGTTGAGGCCATCAATGAACCTCCTGATCCTCTCCCTATCAGTAGGGATCATCCATGTGGCATGCCTAGCCAACTTTGTGAATCTAAGCTCATACTGGGTCACTAACATGTCGCCCTGAACCAACCACTCAAACTGGTGACGAAGCTCCTCGCGACGGGACTGTGGTACATACTTCTCTAGGAAGAGAGCAGAGAACTGCCGCCACGTGAGAGGTGCTGCTCCTGCAGGCCTACGCCTCTCAAACTCCTCCCACCAATCAAATGCGGGACCAATAAACTGGAAGGTAGTAAATGAAACTCCGCTGGACTCAAGAATACCAGCCGTACGCAGCATCCTCTAACACTTATCCAAGAAACCCTGGGCATCCTCGCCCTCAGTGCCACTGAAATGGGGTGGCTGAAGTCTGCCAAATCTCTCTAGACGACGCTGCTCGTCATCGGGCATAACCTGAACCATATGCTCTGGAGCTGGTGCAGCTGGAGGAATAACTGGTGCAACCACCTGAGCGGGAACCGCCTCTGGCATCTGAAGTCCCCGAACCACTTGCTTAGGTGTGCGAGACACAGGGGTTTGCTGACCACCCCCTGTGTGAGATGTTGCTGCAGTAGCGGTAGCTGATACTACCTGAGCCAAACCGGAACACACCGATAATATTTGGGCAAGAGCCTCCTGAAGACCAGGAATAATAATAGATATAGTTTGGGCCTGAACTGGGGCTACTGGAGCATCAACCACTGGGGGCTGCTCCTGAACTGGTACAACGGGCGGGTCAGCTGGCACTGCCTCAGCTGCCCTACCTCTACCTCTAGCACGACCGCGCCCACCACCTCTAACAGGTGGCAATGGAGGTCGTCCACCTCGTCCTGATACTCGCGTTCTCACCATCTGCGAGAGAATAGAATATAGAAGTTGAGTTCTCAGAACAACAAGATCGCACGATAGAGTTCAAGAAAAGTGAAGTGTTTCCTAAAGGTTCGCAGCCTCCCTAGGATATGTACAGGCATCCTCGTACCGATCCAGAAGACTCCACTAACCGGCTCAAGACTCATGAGGCCTAGTAAACCTAGGCTCTGATACCAAGTTGTCACGACCCCAAATCCGGTCGTGATGGCGCCCAGCACACTGCTAGGCCAGCTCGACCAATCAACAACAATTTACGGAGCTATGAGCTTGCCTTATCCCATTTGAGCATAACAATTATAAAACAACAGTGATAGATATATATCGAAATAGGGAACCAAGTCCCAACACAGTGCAACTCCCATAGACCGAAGGGTCAATAGTTATGAGCCTCTAAAGAACATAAGTGTAATAAGGTTTACATCAAAACTCAATGCGGAAAGAAGTGACAACATGAAGTGAAAAGACAGCTAGAAGGGGATTCAGGTCCTGCGGACGCTGCAGCTACCTCGACTGTCCCGCACAATGCCTCTGAGCCGCTACCGAATCAGGTCTGCTGAGAGGTACCTGGATCTGCACACAAGGTGCAGGGAGTAAAATGAGTACTGCCAGACTCAGTGGTAATAAACAGGGGTAAGACAGCGTAGATAAGAAATCCACAATAAAACACTATGTAAAGCTGTAATCAATACACTATAATAGTTCAATATCAACAATAGAGAACCAACAATATCAACAACAAGTATAACAACTAGCAGATGTAGCTAAATGCAATACAATGCATGACATGACCGCTACAACGCGTAGCCCGATCCAATTTGGGTACCCGTGCTCACTGTGTGGGTTCAGAATCCGGAGGGGCTCCTACAGCCCAAGCACAATATCATGAAGATACGCTGCGGCGCACAGCCCGATCCACTTCCAGTCAGCTAATATGCAAGTACAGCCTCGCGGGCTCAAAAGTAGTTTTGAAAACTCTTTTATCATTTTTATTTGAAAATAGTATATCAAAGTTCCAGAGATTGGAAAAATCATAATAACAATTATAGCTTCAGACTGGTAGTAAAACTAGCATGTCAATATCACAACACAATGCTAACGATCCTCGCAGGACCTCAATAACTGTCTCACAGCCCATAAGTATACTCAACCATCCAAGAAGGAGGTTCAATGGCTCAAGAGTAGCCAATATCACTATATAATATGTAACCATCCGAGAAGGAGGTTCGACGGCTCAAGAATAGCCAATATCATATCACAGTATCAACATGTCGGACTAAGCCATAGTCCTCAAATCATAATCGACCCCGCACTCCCAAGAGAGTACGTGTCTCGCCACTATACAGCGTCACAAAGTGGTATACCGGGGTTTCGAACCCGCTGGTCATCACCCACATCTATTACTCACCTCAATACAGCTCGACGACTAGTCTGCGATGCCCTTGCCACGAGAATCAAGCTCCGCACGCGTAGAATCATATCAAATATAGTAAATACACATCAATTTAGACCAATGGGACGACACCCAATCAAAACAACTCAACTTACATCAAAATTCTCAAAGTTGTCAAAACCCGACTTTCGGTACACTTCTCGAAAAATAACGAAAGTTACATATTCAGAACCCTCATCTCAATACGAGTCTAGGCATATAAAATTTGCCAAAATCGGACTCCATTTACCCACTCAAATCAGTGTTTTTCTTCAATTTTAGGCCTAGGGCTCAAACTCACATTTAATCTTCCATTTACAGAGAATTAACCAAGGATTTCATGTTAAAATGATGTAATTAAGCCACAAAACTTACCTCCGATGAAACCCCGATGATTTCCCAGCAATCTCCCGTCAATACCTTCTCTTAGAACTCAAAAATGGTGTTTTGGGGTGTTAAACCCGCGACTGGCCAGTTCTGGCTTTTAATTTCCTTGCCAGGCAAATTGCTTCTTCGCGTTCGCAACGCCTCTCACGCGTCCGCGACGCTCTGACCAAAATACCCTTCGCGAACGCGACCTGCCCCACGCGTTCGCGATGCACACTCCGCAGTCAGCCGGGATTTCCTCTACGCGAATGCGTTCCTATTCCATGCGAACGCGTTCCTATTCCACGCGAACGCGATGCTCAATGAATTTCTTATACGCGAACGCGACCTTCACCCACACGTTCGCGAAGCTTCACAGTCTTCCCCATACGCGAACGCGAACCCGTCCTCGCGAACGCGATGCATTACTGAACCTGGCCTACGCGAATGCGGGCCTTGCCCTCGCGAACACGATGGCTTAATTTTTTGCAATTTTTCTGCAGCTTTCCAGCAGACTTTCATGTTCCAAAAATGCCGGATGATGGTCCGGATTCACCCCGAGGCCCCCGGGACCCCAACGAAAACCACCAACATACTCCAAAACACGATACGAACCTGTTCCAAGCATAAAAACACCATTCTAAACATCAAAATCGCCAATTACACACGGATTCAAGCCTAAGTTTCTTCAAAACATCCGAAACTAACATTCGATCAAAAACCCGACCAAACGACGTCCGAATGACCTGAAAATTTGCGGACATATCTGAAATCACATGACGAAGCTACATAAATTGTCGGAATTCCAGTCCGACCCCCGGATCAAAATCTCGCCTACCGTTCGGATTTCGCCAAAATTGAACCTTAGCCAATTCAAGCCTATTTCTATACCGGACCTCCTTTAATTCCGATCGCTCCTCTAAGTCACAAATCACCTCCCAGAACTAACCAAATCATCAGAATCCGATTCCGAGTCCTCTAACTAAATAGTCAACTCCAGGTTGACTTTCCATATTCAAGCTTTCTTCAAAAAGGCTATATGCCTCATTTTCAATCCAAATCACTCCTAACTCACCCGATAGACTCTAACACTGATATGAAAGCATAAAATACATAAATATAACATAACGGGGTGGTAATTCCCGTGACAACGGGCCGGGTCGTCACAACAAAACACAATTTTGTAATAAAATTTCTTTTATATACCAAATAACCTTATATAAAGGGCAATAAACTATCAGATACTCTGTTCAACACCTCCCAAAATAGCAATCCCATAGGAATTTAGAACAAAGGTAGCGGATTTTCAGCTGAAAGTGAAGAGAAGTTCATCTTTTTTCATACAGATTAGGTTTGTGCGGTGTTGTTCAAAAATTTTTCACACCATCAAATAAGTAATGTACAATAAAATGTAAATTTTCATAAAAAGTCCGATACTGTAAGCTGGACAATAGAGTAATTACCTGTTATATATAAGTAATAGGTTAAACTACATTGATATATAGTGTAGACATTCTTTACATTGACAATTTATATGACTTAAACCTTTCCAGATAACCCCAAGATTACGAGATATTGTTGAAAAAGAACATCTAAACCTCCATCATGTTGTGGTGGCAGCCAGAGAAGAAATTTTTACACTTAAATCTTTGATCATTAGAGTGATTAGCACCTCATGGATAACAGAATAATAGCCAAAGTGTTTTAGTTAAGTGTTAACTGGACAATTATACAAGTGGTAATAATTTGCCATCCTGTAAGTGTATGATAATGCTCTCAATCCACTAATATAGAAATCTGTTAACATTTCAAGAATCTCGCCAGGCTGAAATCAGCAATCTTGGCCCTTATATCTCTGTCAAGTAAGATACTGCTACTAGTACATATATTGTTCACTTTCAGAACATGTCTTGCTCCATTTTGGTCCTGAATCTACATACATATCTTGTTCAATTTCAGAACATGTCTTGTTCCACTTTGCTCCTGAATCTACATACATATAGGAATGGTCCTCCAAATCTGCGATTCTCTCTTGTTGCCTGCCAGAATTCCATCACATCTCTTACTTTCAGTCGCATTACCTAATAGATGTTTAGGAATAATTCCCAGCATTCTCTAGTTACTTTTCGGTGTTCTTGGTCATTTTCATATTAATAGTATCTATTGCACAATAGGAATCCTCTTTCACAGGTGCCTTAGTCTTCCAAATCGACTTCCTAGGTCAGTTATCATCCCAATGATCACCTTGCTTCATTAATAAACTATAACAATTGCTAATAAACTACAATCGTATTACATTACTCCCAATCTGTTATGACTATAATCGTATTAGTCTAATGGACTTACGTGGTTGTCGTAGGCTGATGCGTCCTAGTATATGAATGAAATAATATACATAGATGGCCAATTACTAAATAACAACCACGATATATAAACGTAATATGACTACAATCGTATTAGTCCAATGGACTTATGTGGTTGTCGTAGGCCGATGCATCCTAGTATATGAATGAAATCATATTCATTCACGGTCAATTGCGAAATAACAACTACGATATATAAACGGATGTTCCTAAGACTACAATCGCATTAGTCAAATAGACTTATGTGGCTGTCGTAGGCCGATGCAGCCTACTACAATCGTATTATATTACTTTCAATATGTTATGACTACAATCGTATTAGTCAAATGGACTTATGTGCTTGTCGTAGGCCGATGCGTCCTACTACAATCGTATTAGTCAAATGTATATGAATGAATATGATTTCATTCATATACTAGGACAACCACATATTTATTCAACCACGATATATAAACGAAAGGTCCTATTACTACAATCGTATTAGTCAAATGAACTTATGTGGTTGTCGTAGGCCGATGCGTCCTAGTATGAACGTATGATATTACTCCCAATCTGTTATGACTACAATCAGCCTACGATAATCATATAAGTCCATTGGACTAATACGATTGTTGTCATAGGAATGAGTAAAAGCTCGAAGGGTGATGCCGTGCAACTATTCAATTTTCTTATTTAGATGGTATTATAGTGGACATAATACGGTTATATCACATGCACAACTTATGTGGTTGTGCATGTGGTTTATTTGGGCTTATTGCCACGTATATTTTATTATGTGGCAATAAGTTGTGCATATCGTCTAAGGCTATAAGATTGGGCTCATGGCCTTAGACCCACAATACGATTTTTCGTTAGGAGTAATGAATATAAGATGAAACAACAAATGGCGATTGAACATTCATCACATTGTAACCTCTGATACCTAATAGTCATGAGATACCTAAATGGAGGATTATAATGAACGTAGACATATTAAATCATTATCGGACATTAAGGAATACTTTAGCTAATGTGATTGTGATATTATACTAATACAATATATAATACGATTGAATGGTTAATAATCTTGGACATAATAATCTTGGACCTATTGTAAAACTAGACTTGTAATCGTTTATAAAATCTTATGTATTAGTCTTAAATACGGGACTAAATAGAATTGTTAGTATAAATTATTTGACTAAACTGCTGAACAAGTTATATGTTATAATTCTATTTGACTAGTCACGTATTACGATTAACTAAAATAATGATTTATTGCGCTATTTAAACAATCACCTGAGCCCATTTAATCTTAGTAGTCATATGAGATAAATCACGTAGAATATTAGTGATGTTTGATGTTATATATCCGATTTGAACATAAGTACACCTCTATCGATTATACCAATAGTATAATATACATTCGTACTAGGACTTTAACATGTATACATCCCGTATTTAAAAGAGTCATTAATATATTGAATATTCTCCCAACATGATAATCACTAATATAAAGTTAAAAGCTAAAAATATAAAAATGAGTTATATTTTTAAGGATGTAGTCATAACAGATTGTAGCCTTATTTGACCACATAATAATCTAATCGTGCATTATAATTATATTACTAAACATATGGGATGGTTCGGTTCAATCCTGCTGGGAGCGTAACTCTAATATTGTAGTTGCACTATTGGCACATATTGGGCCAGTAATATTTCAAAGATCACCCGTAGACTGACCCCGTCACCATCGCCTTCGCCTTCGTGCACTCCTCGTGCCATTGATCGAGCTCCTCCAGGAATGTTGTTTTCAAAGTCAGTAGGGAGGTTGGCATCGATGGCCACGTGCGAATTAGCATCAATTGGGACTGCAACTGGGATTCTGTTAGGATTTACAGGGGGCACCTCATTTTTAGACACTATATTGTTATTTTCGCCATAATGGACAGACTCAACATCAACGTTCAAGTGAACAGACTGAGAGTTTGATATTGTTAAGTTGTCCTGAAAGTGAAACCTTAAAGTTCAAATGTAAAATTGAGTGTTTTATATATATTTGTATCAAACCAACACTATTATCCGTGCTTGGACTGTAGGAGCCCCTTCAGAAGTACTAGGACGCATCGGCCTAACTACTATGAGTTAATCTAAACACTATCAAATCAGTTCAACCACATCAGCCGCTTAAATGGACTTTATTTCAAATCGTCCTCATAAGATGAGTAATTCCTCATCTTATGACTAAGATATAGATCAGTCAAAGCTGATATGAAGAATATATATTATCAGTTTGACAAATGCATAACATAGTTTTAAAATATCATTAGATTATGTAGATATACTAGGACATGAATACTTCAAATTGTCCTAATATTACTAGTATGCGGCCAAAAAGATGTAACTTAGTCCCAATAAATAATTATAATAAGGTCTATTTGAGTAATACGATTGTAGTCATAAACTAAAGGATTGCAATCGTATTGCTCATTGTTACCAAATTGGTGGTAAGTCCAATGGACTAATACGATTGTAGCCATAGGAACTTCCGTTTATAAATCGTGGTTGTTATTTAGTAATTGACCGTCTATGAATATGATTTCATTCGTATAGAATAATATGAATATGATTTCATTCATATACTAGGACGCATCGGCCTACGACAACCACATAAGTCCATTGGACTAATACGATTGTAGTCATAGGACCTTCCGTTTATATATCCTGGTTGTTAGTTAGTAATTGACCGTGAATGAATATTATTTAGTAATTGACCGTCTATGAATATGATTTCATTCATATACTAGGACGCGTCAGCCTACGACAACCACATAAGTCCATTGGACTAATACGATTGTAGTCATAGGACCTTCCGTTTATGTATCGTGATTGTTAGTTAGTAATTGATCGTGAATGAATATGATTTCATTCATATACTTGGACGCATCGGCCTACGACAACCACATAAGTCCATTGGACTAATACGATTGTAGTCACAATAGATTAGGAGTAATGTAATACGAATGTAGTAGGACACATCGGCCTACGACAACCACATAAGTCCATTTGACTAATACGATTGTAGTCAAAACAGATTGGGAGTAATATAATACGATTGTAATAGGACGCATCGGCCTACGACAACCACATAAGTGTCACGATCCCAAATTCCGGTCGTGATGACACCCAACACAACTGCTAGGCAAGCCCGACCATTTACACTCTCACCCCGAGCATGAAGCTCAAATCAATTACCTGAATATTATTATCAACAATAAAGCTAAACTGAATAATCACCCAAAGATCTATGGTCACGAGAATAGAGCCTCTAAACAAAATTGGATAACAATATCTGAACAAAATACTCAAGAATAATGTATATATAAGGGAAAACTGGAATAAGAAGTGAAGCCAGGTCCTGCGAACGCTGGCAGCTACCTCAGCAACTCGAATAAACTCCGATAAAAGCGGGAGTGCTTGTCTATCCCTCCTGTGTACCTAAATGTGCACACAAAGGTGCAAGGACTACGGGTGAGTACTAAGTACTCAGTGAGTAATAAGTATATATTAATAGCTGAAAGCAAGAAATCCATAGAATACCACAGAGTAAAGCTAAACTACAGTCCGATTCCTCCTACAAACTAGTAACAACAGTACATTACAATTATCATAGATAAGTCAACAGATAAAGATGCAATGCATTGTACATGACCGCTACGGCGTGTAGCCCGATCCATTTAATGTCGACGGTGCTCACTGGGGGTGTGTATAGACTCCGGAGGGGCTCCTACAGCCCATGCGCAATATATCATCTGTTGCGGCGTACAACCCGATCCTCATATCATCTGCTGTGGCGTGCAGTCCGATCCATCCCTAGTCCACAACAAGCATATGAGTCACACAACAGTTCAAATTATTTATCTTCAGTTTCCAGTTTATTAATAATGAAAACACGTTAATTTTTATTTAATTTTCCAAGAATAGGTGACTTAGCATTTTCACATGGTGATTTCAAACCAGGACAGAGATCAGTGATTAAGAAAATCGAGCTATCACATATATATCTATCCCCTAGGGATACTACTGGTCGGCAAGAGGCCCCCAAATATGGCTTACAACCCACAAATATATCTAACACAGTGTGTGTTTCAATCACATATATCATGTTATTCATATCTGGGATGGACTAAGTCTAAATCCCAACTCACAATCAATTCCGCACCAGCCACGGGGTGCGAGCCACGCCCTACTAGCGTCACCATGTACTAAGCCGGGGTTTCGAACCCTTAGGCTACCATACACTAACTACTCACCTCTAGGCAGTCGTGGACTCGTCCGCGATGCCATTTCCCTTTGAATTTGCTGCCTCGTGCGTCGAATCTAGTGAAAACCACAACAATTATATCAATGCAGGTCAAAGAAACATAACCCAATCTAATTTACTTGAATTACTCAATAATATACCATGTTGGTAAAACCCGGGCCCCGGGCCCGCTTTTCGAAAAATTCAGAAATTCATACCAACGGATTCCTCGTCTCTGCACGAGTCGGTGCATATAAAATTTATCGAAATTGGAGTTTGAATGGCCTTTCAAAAGTCAAAATTTCGTTTTCATAATGTAGGCCCAAATTCTTCACAATTTCTATCCAATTTCTTGAGTTTTGATGTTAATTCTAGCATATAATCGTGTTTTTGAGTCAAGAAACTTACCTCCATTGTTTCCCCGATGAAATATCCTTCAAATTCTATCAATTTGCTCTCAATGTGGTGCAAAAACGGAGGAAATAATGAAACCCTCGCGACTCATATGGTTTATATCTGATTCTGTCCGACATTTAATTTACCTTACGCGATCGCGACCTCTAGCACGCGATCGCGATGCACAACTTACAGGCCTCACGCGATCGCGACTCACATCACGCGATCGCGCATCACAAAATCTCAGGCCATATTTTTCCTTCTACGCGATCGCGTAGACTCTTATGCGATCGCGATGAACAACGGGGTAACGCTACGCGATCGCGACAAGGTCTCCTGCGATCCCATTGCTCTAACTCCTAACCTTACACGATCGCATCCCTCGCTTTGCGATCGCGAAGGGTAAAATTCTCAGCCTCTCCAGTACTCTAAGTGATCGCATGCTCATTAGAGCGATCTCAGAGAGTAAATGTCTGCTGCACTTATGATAGCAGACAAGCTCTTTCCTTTGGCAAAAAATGGTCCATCTGGACCCCTGGATTCATTCTAAGGCCCCCGGGAACCCAACGAAAACCACCAACCTACTCCAAAATATGATACAAGCTTGTTCAAATAATAAAAACATGCCCTTTAACACGGAAATCATCGAATCAAAGCGAATTCAAGCCTAAGTTTCATCCAAAACTTCTGTAACCAACATCCGATCTAAAACCCGACCTAAACACCTCCAAATGACATGAAATTTTGCACGCATATCCAAAATCACCTAACGGAGCTACTGCAACTCTTGGAATTTCATTCCAAGCCCCGGATCAAAATCTCACCTACCGTTCGAATTTCATCAAAATTCAACCTTAGCCAATTCAAGCCTAAAACTACATCGGACCTCTGAATTCGATTCCGATTGCTCTCCTAAGTCATAAATTATCCCCCGAAACTAGTCGAATCATCAGAATTCCATTCCGAGCTGACTAACTCATCTGTCAACATTCAGTTGACTTTTCCAACATATTCTTCTCATAAAGAGGTTTATGGCCTCATTTCTATCTAAATTCCCTTCGATTTGCTTCTAACTTGCCAAACACATATAAATTAGCATGTTGAAGTATTAAATGAAGAAAATGGTGCAATAACTCCCGCAACGACGGGTCGGGTCGTTACATTCTCCCCAACTTAAACAAATGCTCGTCCTCGAGCGTACCCAGAGTTGTACTAGAAGCAACTCAATAGCTGAATGACCTTACCAAGCATATATGCGGGATGATACCACGTCACCCTATCTATCATAAGTCCGATAAAACAAAATAGCTGAACTTCCACAGTCCATCTGAACCATAGACCACATTGCACTTTCCGAAATTATATTTCTAATCCGAATCCCACGTCTATACTCAAAATACACCCGAACCAACTGTAATAGCCCAGAATCGCCACTCCGGGTGAGATCTTATGGCGTACCAAACAACCCAATCACTCGAGACGATGGCCTCTAATCATAGCAATTTCCCACGATAACCAAATACTACCGAAAAACCTTTCTCGTTAGCTAAAGTCTTATTCCAACACCTTCATGTATGTTGCCCAAGGCAACCAAACACACGATATATCGAATCCATCTCTCAGGTCATCCATTCATGAATCCATTTCCCTTTTTGACCGACATTACAATATATTTCGGAGCCAAACCTCGATATTTTCTTTCTAACCAGCTGAAATCACATATGCCTGCACTCATTAATGGCTCCAACGATCATTTTGATTATAACACACCGCACTGGTGACATGACACCTCAACGCCGGTCTAAGCCACGACGAGCACGACACATGCTGCAATAAGAAACGCTTGAACATAGTCAAATCATGACAACTAACTCAAACAAAAGAGTTGTAATTAAATTCCTCTGTACCATCATAACGTAGGACTAAGATCCCGTCTCGCACTATAGAAATAGAGTACCTGAATTCTCCTCGACAGGTCATAACATCATATGGCCTTGCCACAACTTATGATTCCATCCAAACAATATTACCCATGAAGCACCTCAAGTCATCATGCTCAAAACAGTCAGCCACACACCGATTTAGGTCTGAACTCAAGCAATCAATCTCCCCAACGGTGAAACAATTAATATACGTTAACAAACCTTGTAAGGACACAACCGATGCACCATTCGCTGAGCGACACCTAATATAGACTTTCCTTAGAGACTAGGAAGTATTGTACACAAGGTAACACGTGGAAAAACTATTCTCCAAAACACACAGTTGCAGCGTGTAACCTGCTCCAAATAACATACCCGTGCAGCGTGCCACCCGATCCAGATACCATACCTGTGGTGGCGTGCCACCCGATCCAAATAACCCGTGGCGGCCAAATTGCTCATTAGAATAAACATATATAGCCTCAAGCTCGACCACAAAAAACGCATCCGACAAAGTTCCTCAAGACCGGAACTGAATCAATGGTAGAAACCTCTGCACTGATATCAGCCACGAAGTCCCAACTGATAAAGCAATACCTACCAGCCGTCCGCTGGTCCTGGGTACAACCACCCTGCTGGAGTATACTCTGATGCACTCCGCTACGCGATTTGTGCCATTTCCGACATAGTCCATATAACATTAGTCTAGACAAACTGACTTATGACAACCAGTCTGAAATCAAGTATCATAACCCAAATTCATCAAATCAAGCTAAGAGAGAGCCACTAGGACTTCCAACTTCCAATAATCGCTAAACGGTGCCGATACACACGATATACAACCACTGCATAGGCGGATTACGAGAACTTCTAGTCTCCATTACCTATATAACACATGAATAACTATGCCTGATTCCACACTCCACTGTGCGAATACATAACACACATCAAGCATCCATTTATACCATGAAAGTTATTCATAAATTTTTATATGCCATCAACAACTCAATCATCACAATCGATCTAACATGAGAATACCACCACACCACTAGATATTGTCAGTTTACATTACCTTGTCCTTTTCAGAATGACTGTTTCTGCAAAACTGCCACAACATAAATGTCATTGCATAAATGGCCATTTACTCAATAATAAAGAGAGAAAATTGATGGGTAGTTATGTTTCTGTTACAAAAACAGAAAAACTAAAATTTGGATTTAATATTAATATTTATTTAATATTAATATTCTGTTATTAAAATAAATATTTAATAACATTTATGTTAATATTTTACTATTAACACATAAATTTTGTCCAAAAAGTTAATCAATCAATCGATCATTTGACCAAATCCAAATCCAAATCCGAATTTGAAGCCGAAGCCGAAGCCGAGCCGAGTCGAGCGAGCGACGAAGACGACGACGGCGCGAGGCTTGCTTTCTTCTCAACACTTTAAGAGCTAGAAGAAGAGCAATTTCTTATATACCCATAAAAAACCTCTTCCTCTTCCAATATAGGACAATGCCCATTTACCAAGGAGAGAGAACTTGAAATTTCACTCAAAATTTCATTTCCCTCCATTTCCCATTCACCCTCTTTTAACTCTTTAATATATTAATTAAATATATTTAAAACCCAACCCATGAATGGGGAATGGCTATATCACGGAAGTATGTATGAAAATCTGTGTGATTCGCAAGTAAGGATTACTTGCATTTGGATAAGTAGGTTTCCCTTTTGAACTTTCCGTAGTGAACTTATGTCGGATATACTCGATCAATCGGTAGATTTGATATTTTTGAACCGTCGAAATTTGGTGTATACCTAGACAACCACAAGACACCCAACCAACCCTTAACCGTCTTTGGTTCTCAATGTTGTGTTCGTTTCAGCCATGAACACTGCCTTGTTTCATAAGTGCGTAGAGAACTGGCCTTACAAAATTCTCCTTGAAGCGGCAAACACTTCACACTTACATAGGTGATTCCTAAACGTGTCATCCCGTAGATACACTATTTGATATACCCCGTATCAAATTTAGAAATCATTAAAAAGCCTTAATGTTTCATCCTTGGTACTAAGCACTGTCTTATAAGAGAATGGACCAAAAGTTTATTTGACAATGTTGAACCGTCATAAATGACTTTGTTTGATCTCCTTGAACCTAGATCTTGGGATCTCCAGTCTTCTAGGTAGAGTTACCGCCACTATGACTTGTTCTCGGCCATAGTCGCATTCCCCTTGATGATTTCTCAACTACATCTCTAATTAGGCCTTTTGTAAGTGGATCCGCCTACGACAACCACATAAGTGTCAGGACCCCAAATTCCGATCGCGATGGCACCCAACACAACTGTTAGGCAAGCTCGACCATTTACACTCTCACCCCGAGCATGAAGCTCAAATCAATTACCTGAATATTATTATCAACAATAAAGCTAAACTGAATAATCACCCAAAGATCTAGGGTCACGAGTATAGAGCCTCTAAACAAAATCGGATAACAATATCTGAACAAAATACTCAAGAATAATGTATATATAAAGGAAAACTGGAATAAGAAGAGAAGCCAGGTCCTGCGAACGCCGGCAGCTACCTCAGCAACTCGAATAAACTCTGATAAAAGCTGGAGTGCTTGTCTATCCCTCCTGTGTACCTGAATCTGCACACAAAGGTGCAGGGAGTAGGGGTGAGTACTAAGTACTCAGTAAGTAATAAGTATATATTAATAGCTAAAAGCAAGAAATCCATAGAATACCACAGAGTAAAGCTTAACTACAGTCTGATTCCTCCTACGAACTAGCAACAATAATACATTACAATTATCACAGATAATTCAACAGATAAATATGCAATGCAATGCACATGACAGCTACGGCGTGTAGCCCTATCTATTTAACGTCGATGGCGCTCACTGGGGGTGTGTATAGACTCCGGAGGGGCTCCTACAGCCCAAACGCAATATATCATCTACTGCGGCGTGCAACCCGATCCTCATATCATCTGCTGCGGCGTGCAGCCCGATCCATCCCTAGTCCACAACAAGCATATGAGTCAAACAACAGTTCAAATTATTTATCTTCAGTTTCCAGTTTATTAATAATGAAAATACGTTAATTTTTATTTAATTTTCCAAGGACATGTGACTTAGCATTTCCACATGGTGATTTCAAACCAGGACTGAGATAAGTGATTAAGCAAATCGAGCTATCACATATATATCTATCCCCTAGGGACACTACAGGTCGGCACGAGGCCCCCAAACATGGCTTACAACCCACAAATATATCTAACACAGTGTGTCTTTCAATCACATATATGATGTTATTCATATCCGGGATGGACTAAGTCTAAATCCCAAGTCACAATCAATTCCGCACCAGCCACGGGGTGCGAGCCACGCCCTACTAGCGTCACCATGTGCTAAGCCGGGGTTTCGAACCCTCAGCCTACCATACACTAACTACTCACCTTTAGCCAGTTGTGGACTCGTTCGCGATACCGTTTCCCTTTGAATTTGCCGCCTCGTGCGTCGAATCTAGTAAAAACCACAACAATTATATCAATACGGGTCAAAGAAACATAGCCCAATCTAATTTACTTGAATTACGCAATAATATCTGTGCATATAAAATTTATCGAAATCGAAGTTCGAATGGCCTTTCAAAAGTCAAAATTTCGTTTTCATAATGTAGGCTCAAATTCTTCACAATTTCTATCCAATTTCATGAGTTTTGATATGAATTCTAGGATATAATCGTGTTTTTGAGTCAAGAAACTTACCTCCATTGTTTCCCCAATGAAATATCCTTCGAATCCTGTCAATTTGCTCTCAATGTGGTGCAAAAACTAAGGAAATAATGAAACCCTCGCGACTGATATGGTTTATATCTGATTCTGTCCGACATTCAATTTACCTTACGCGATCGCGACCTCTAGCATGCGATCCCGATGCACAACTTACAGGCCTCACGCGATCGCGACTCCCATCATGCGATCGCGTATCACAAAATCTCAGGCCATATTTTTCCTTCTACGCGATCGCGTAGACTCTTATGCGATCGCGATGAACAACGGGGTAACGCTACGCGATCGCGACAAGGTCTCCTGCGATCCCATTGCTCTAACTCCTAACCTTACGCGATCGCATCCCTCGCTTTGCGATCGCGAAGGGTAAAACTCTCAGCCTCTCCAGTACTATACGCGATCGCATGCTCATTAGAGCGATCGCAGAGAGTAAATGTGTGCTGCACTTATGACTGCAGACCAGCTCTTTCCTTTGGCCATAAATGGTCCGTCTGGACCCCCGGATTCATCCTGAGGCCCCCGGGACCTCAACGAAAACCACCAACCTACTCCAAAATATGATACAAGCTTGTTCCAATAATAAAAATACGCCCTTTAACACGGAAATCATCGAATCAAAGCGAATTCAAGCCTAAGTTTCATCGAAAACTTCTGTAACTAACATCCGATCTAAAACCCGACCTAAACACCTCCAAATGACATGAAATTTTGTACGCATATCCAAAATCACCTAATGGAGCTACTGCAACTCTTGGAATTTCATTCCAAGCCCCGAAACAAAATCTCACCTACCGTTCGGATTTCATCAAAATTCAACCTTAGCCAATTCAAGCCTAAAACTACACCGGACCTCTGAATTCGATTTCGATTGCTCTCCTAAGTCATAAATGATCCCCCAAAACTAGTCGAATCATCAGAATTCCATTCCGAGCTGACTGACTCATCAGTCAACATTCAGTTGACTTTTCCAACATATTCTTCTCAGAAAGAGGTTTATGGCCTCATTTCTATCTAAATTCCCTCCGATTTGCTTCTAACTTTCCAAACACATATAAATTAGCATGTTGAAGTATTAAATGAAGAAAATGGGGCGATAACTCCCGCAACGACGGGTCGGGTCGTTACATTCTCCTCAACTTAAACAAACGCTCATCCTCGAGCGTACCAAGAGTTGTACTAGAAGCAACTCAATAGCTGAATGACCTTACCAAACATATATGCAGGGTGATACCACATCACCCTATCTATCATAAGTCCGATAACACAAAATAGCCAAATCCACAGTCCATCTGAACCATAGACCACATTGCACTTTCTGAAATCATATTTCAAATCCGAATCCCACGTCTATACTAAAAATACACCCGAACCAACTGTAATAGCCCATACTCGCCACTCCGGGTGAGATCTTATGGCGTACCAAACAACCCAATCACTCGAGATGATGGCCCCTAATCATAGCAATTTCCCACGATAACCAAATACTACTGAAAAACCTTTCTCGTTAGCTAAAGTCTTATTCCAACACCTTCATATACTGCCCATGACAAACGAACATGCGATATATCGAATCCATTTCTCAGGTCATCCATTCATGATTCCATTTCCCTTTTGACTGATATCACAAACTATTTTGGAGCCAAACCTCGATATTTCCTTTCTAACCAGCTGAAATCACATATGCCCGCACTCATTAATGGCTCCAATGATCATTTCGATTATAACACACCGCACTGGTGACATGACACCTCAACACCGGTCTAAGCCACGACGAGCACGACACAGGCTGCAATAAGAAACACTTGAACATACTCAAATCATGACAACTAACTCAAACAAAAGAGTTGTAATTAAATTCCTCCGTACCATCATAACATATGACTAAGATCCCGTTTCGCATTATAGAAATAGAGTACCTGAATTCTCCTTGACAGGTCATAACATCATATGGCCTTACCACAACTTATGATTCCATCCAAACAATATTACCCATGAAGCACCTCAAGTCATCATTCTCAAAAAAGTCAGCCACGCACCGATTTAGGTCTGAACTCAAGCAATCAATCTCACCCACGGTGAAATAATTAATATATGCCATCAAATCTTGTAAGGACACTACCGATGCGCCATTCGCCGAGCGACACCTAATACTGACTTTCCTTAGAGACTAGGAAGTATTGTACACAAGGTAACACGTGGAAAAATTATTCTCCAAATCACACGGTTGCGGCGTGCAACCTGCTCCAAATAACATACCCGTGCAGCGTGCCACTCGATCCAGATACCATACCTGTGGTGGCGTGCCACCCGATCCAAATAACCCGTGGCGGCCAAATTGCTCATTAGAATAAACATATAAAGCCTCAAGCTCGACCACAAAAAACGCATCCGACAAAGTTCCTCAAGACCGAAACTGAATCAATGGTAGAAACCTCTGCACTGATATCAGCCACGAAGTCCCAACTGACAAAGCAGTACCTACCAGCCGTCACTTGTCCTGGGTAGAACCACCCTGCTGGAGAATACTCTGATGCACTCCGCTACGCGATTTGTGCCATTTCCGACATAGTCCATATCACATTAGTCTAGACAAACTGACTTATGACAACCAGTCTGAAATCAAGTATCATAACCCAAATTCATCAAATCAAGCTAAGAGAGAGCCACTAGGACTTTCAACTTCCAATAATCGCTAAACGGTGTCGATACACACGATATTTAACCACTGCATAGGCGGATTACGAGAACTTCTAGTCTCCATTACCTATATAACACATGAATCACTATGCCTTATTCCACATTCCACTGTGCGAATACATAACACACATCAAGCATCCATTCATACCATGAAAGTTATTCATAAATTTTTCTATGCCATCAACAACTCAATCATCACAATCGGTCCAACATTAGAATACCACCACACCACTAGATACTGTCAGTTTACATTACCTTGTCCTTTTTGACCATATACCCTGCCAAATCACTAGAATACCAGTACCATTTTTCCTTAATAACCAGAAAGATCGATTCTTTAATCACCTGCAGCTACCCGTTCTGCTCAATAATTTTTAATGACTTCCCATATATTGAACTGATCTCAAAACCTTGAACATGCCATTATCAACTTTCCATAACACATCGCATATACCCTACCACACTAGGATAACATGGAACTTCTATCCCTTTCCTACGCTGCAAACATCGACGCATTCAACTTGTCAAGGACTTTCGTGATCCCATATAGAAGAAAACTCATTACACATTCCCAGCTTCGCATACCAAGAGGAAATACGCTCATTTTCAAACCACGGTAAAACACATCACAAACTCTTTCTTCCAATTCATTGAATAAGTTTAACTGTCAGGACTGAGTCCTTTTACCCACACCGAGCTACGCAACTGCCAGCACTCAAGAGTTTGTTGCACCATATCTACAAGACTCATTACTTCGAACACATACCAGGAAATAATCGTATCCTTATCATACTGTTTCAGTTTATTAACAAGTTGTTCCATTTACCCAATTTCCTTTCTGATTCATCTTTAATTTAGTATTAGCCTTTATTGTAGCACCACAATATCTCAACTCATGTTACCACACGAGACTCATACATAAGACCAAACTGTCTAAAACCCATAGGCCACTAAATACTCTCTCAATGTTTCCCTGAAGTACCACATTCTACAATACTTTATTTTGAAGAACATCCTGCGATTTTGAATTCGTATCATTACCTTCCAATACGGATACATAGAATCATTCACATAGCATAACACAAGTCTTGATCTCTTCTAATGAAACCACCGTCTTTAGCCATATACACAATCTTAATACACCTAACTGTTACAAGCAAAATCTTGAACACCGCAAAAACATTATCGGGTGTCATTCACTCTTATTCAGCTGTAATTCACTGTCTTATTGAATAGAACCACTCGTGCCTTGTTATAACTCTGACACAAGCAGAACATGATTACATACAGATGCACTTAGCTATCTTTCTTTTCTACACACCAAACATTTTTTACCAACAGCAGTTCAAATCATCCTAGGATTTCCTTACATCTACGAAGCACCATAACCTTTATCATAATTTTCCCAACATACTTAGAGACAGAACCAACATAGCACACAATAGTGAAATCAGTTAATCCATAACAACCTCCCCAACTTGGCTTAGAGCCATACGTCAAAACACCTTTAGCCACTTATAGCATTCTTACTCAATTGATGCCACAATGTTATAGTGAGATTAATCTCAAGTCATTTACAAGCCTTGACAGAGACTCGAATCATCAGAGACCATAACTCTTCTGCAATCCTTGCATTTATACACACACCATAGTTAAGCCTACTCTCTTTAGGTGACAGAAATCTTTTCTAAGTCCCAAATTTTCCAAAAATTTAGACAGAGTTTCCTTTGTAAATTGGCCTATCCACCCGCCAAAGAATCACCAAAACCATCCTAAAAATACGTCCACAACTCGACAAGACATCACAATGTGTATCAACAACATTAATCTCAATACTACACGAGTTATATTATCAAAATTGATACATGGACATGCGCTGCACCTGCTCGAATCATAACATATATCTATTACCATTCACCACGCCCATAGCTCGGGGCTACACAACAGATTACAATAAGAATCTAACACCTGACTGCTCATACATTATTAAGCTGCCATTTCCACAGTTAGGGACAATACCAATCACATGCAATTTCATAATACCAGGTCGTAAAATCGGTACCTCGATGCTCAAGCCATAGACAAGGTCCAGCCTCAAGTCTCCCCGACCGGCCCCACATGAACTCACAGAGATTATATCTCGCCCCTCGATCGAGGAATCATAAGCCCTCGAGGCAATTATATTACAGAGCGCTCGATGCGTACACCGACGTGTAGAAGGAATTTAAAAACTTATATCTCAAGTTGAATCAAGTACGCACGATAAGGATTCCAAGAAATGTGAAGTGTTTCCTAAAAGGTCTGCAGCCTCCCGAGGATAAATACATGCGTCCCCGTACCGATCCACGGGACTCTACCAACCGGCTCAAGACTCATGAGACCTAGTAACCTAGGCTCTGATACCAACTTGTCACGACCCCAAATCCCGATCGTGATGGCGCCCAACACAACTGCTAGGGAAGCCCGACCATTTACTCTCTCACCCCGAGCATCAAGCTCAAATCAATTACCTGAATATTATTATCAACAATAAAGCTAAACTGAATAATCACCGAAAGATCTAGGGTCACGAGTCTAGAACCTCTAAACAAAATCAGATAACAATATCTAAACAAAATACTCAAGTCTGAATAATGTATATATAAAGGAAAACTGGAATAAGAAGAGAAGCCAGGTCCTGCGAACACTGACAGCTACCTCAGCAACTCGAATAAACTCTGATAAAAGCTGGAGTGCTTGTCTATCCCTCCAGTGTACCTGAATCTGCACACAAAGGTGCATGGAGTAGAGGTGAGTACTAAGTACTCAGTGAGTAATAAGTATATATTAATAGCTAAAACCAAGAAATCCACAGAATACCACAGAGTAAAGCTAAACTACAGTGCGATTCTTCCTACGAACTAGCAACAACAGTACATTACAATTATCACAGATAATTCAACAGATAAAGATGCAATGCAATGCACATGACCGCTACGGCGTGTAGCCCGATCGATTTAATATTGACGATGCTCATTGGGTGTGTGTACGGACTCGGAGGGGCTCCTACAGCCCAAGCACAATATATCATCTGTTGCGACGCGCAGCCTGACCCTTGCATCATCTGCTGCGGCGTGCAGCCCGATCCATCCTCAGTCCATAACATGCATATGAGTCACACAACAGTTCAAATTATTTAGTTTCCAGTTAATTCACTGTCTTATTGAACAGAACCACTCGTCGCTTGTTAGAACTTTGTCACCAGTAGAACATGATTACATATAGATACACTTAGCTATCTTTCTTTTCTACACACCGAACATTCTTTACCATTAACAGTTCAAATCATCCTAGGATTTCCTCGCATCTGCGAAGCACCATAACCTTTATCAGAATTTTCCCAACATACTTAGAGACAGAACCAACATAGCACACAACAGTGAAATCAGTTAATCCATAACAACCTCCCCAACTTGGCTCGGAGCCGTACGTCAAAGCACCTTTAGCCACTTATAGCATTCTTACTCAATTGATGCCACAATGTTATGGTGAGATTAATCTCAAGTCATTTACAAGCCTTGACAGAGACTCGAATCATCAGAGACCTTAACTCTTCTGCAGTCCTTGCATTTATACACACACCACAGTTAAGCCTACTCTCTTTAGGTGACAGAAATCTTTTCTAAGTCCCAAATTTTCCAAAAATTGTGACAGAGTTTCCTTTGTAAATTGGCCTATCCACCTGCCAGAGAATCACCAAAACCATCCTAACAATACGTCCACAACTCGACAAGACATCACAATGTATATCAACAACATTAATCTCAATACGACACGAATTATATTATCAAAATTGATACATGGACATGCGCTGCTCCTGCTCGAATCATAACATATATCAATTACCTTTCACCACGCCCATAGCTCGGGGCTACACAACAGATTACAATAAGAATCTAACACCTGACTGCTCATACATTATTAAGCTGCCATTTCCACAGTTAGGGACAATACCAATCACATGTAATTTCATAATACCAGCTCGTAAAATCAGTACCTCGATGCTCAAGCCATAGACAAGGTCCAGCCTCAAGTCCTCCCGACCGGCCCCACATGAACTCACAGAGATTATATCTCGCCCCTCGATCGGGGAATCACAAGCCCTCAACGCAATTATATTACTGAGCGCTCGATGCGTACACCGACGTGTAGAAGGAATTTAAAAAATTATATCTCAAGCTGAATCAAGTACGCACGATAAGGATTCCAAGAAATTTGAAGTGTTTCCTAATGGGTCTGCAGCCTCCCGAGGATAAATACAGGCGTCCCCATACCGATCCACGGGACTCTACCAACCGGCTCAAGACTCATGAGGCCTAGTAACCTAGGCTCTGATACCAACTTGTCACGACCCCAAATCCCGATCGTGATGGCGCCCAACACAACTACTAGGCAAGCCCGACCATTTACACTCTCACCCCGAGCATGAAGCTCAATCAATTACCTGAATATTATTATCAACAATAAACTAAACTGAATAATCACCCAAAGATCTAGGGTCACGAGTCTAGATCCTCTAAACAAAATCGGATAACAATATATAAATAAGAAGAGAAGCCAGGTCCTGCGAACACCGATAGCTACCTCAGCAACTCGAATAAACTCTAACAAAAGCTGGAGTGCTTGTCTATCACTCCTATGTACCTGAATCTGCAGATAAAGGTGCAGGGAGTAGGGGTGAGTACTAAGTACTCAGTGAGTAATAAGTATATATTAATAGTTTAAAGCAAGAAATCCACAGAATACCATAGAGTAAAGCTAAACTACATTCCGATTCCTCCTACGAACTAGCAACACCAGTACATTACAATTATCACAGATAATTCAACAGATAAAGATGCAATGCAATGCACATGACTGCTACAACGTGTAGCCCGATCGATTTAACATTGACGACACTCATTGGGTGTGTGTACAGACTCCGGAGGGGCTCCTATAGCCCAAGCACAATATATCATCTACTACGGCGTGCATCCCGATCCTCATGTCATCTGCTACGGTGTGCAGCCTGATCCATCCTCAGTCCACAACAAGCATATGAGTCACACAACAGTTCAAATTATTTATCTTCAATTTCCAGTTAATTCACTGTGTTATTGAACAGAACCACTCGTGCCTTGTTAGAACTCTAACACCAGCAGAACATGATTACATACAGATGCACTTAGCTATCTTTCTTTTCTACACACTGAACATTCTTTAACAAGAACAGTTCAAATCATCCTAGGATTTCCTCACATCTGCGAAGCACCATAACCTTTATCAGAATTTTCCCAACATACTTAGAGACAGAACCAACATAGCACACAACAGTGAAATAAGTTAATGCATAACAACCTCCCCAACTTGCCTCTGAGCCATACATCAAAGCACCTTTAGCCATTTATAGCATTCTTACTCAATTGATGCCACAATGTTATAGTGAGAATAATCTCAAGTCATTTACAAGCCTTGATAGAGACTCGAATCATCAGAGACCTTAACTCTTCTACAATCCTTGCATTTATACACACACCACAGTTAATCCTACTCTCTTTAGGTGAAATAAATCTTTTCCAAGTCCCAAATTTTCCAAAAATTTCGATAGAGTTTCCTTTGTAAATTGGCCTATCCACCTGCCAGAGAATCACCAAAACCATCCTAACAATACGTCCACAACTCGACAAGACATCATAATGTATATCAACAACATTAATCTCAATACTACACGAGTTATATTATCAAAATTGATACATGGACATGCGCTGCACCTACTCGAATCATAACATATATCAATTACTTTTCACCACGCCCAGAGCTCGGGGCTACACAATAATAATCTACCACATGACTGCTCATACATTATTAAGCTGCCATTTCCACATTTAGGGACAATACCGATCACACGAAATTTCATAATACCAGCTCATAAAATTATTACCTCGATGCTCAAGCCATAGACACGATCCAGCCTCAAGTCCTCCCGACTAGGCCAACATGAACTCAAAGAGATTATATCTCGCCCCTCGATCGGGGAATCACAAGCCCTCAAGGCAATTATATTATTGAGCGCTCGATGCGTACACCGACGTGTTGAAAAATTTAAAAAATTATATCTCAAGCTGAAAAAAGTACGCACGATAAGGTTTCCAAGAAATACAAAGTGTTTCCTAAAAGGTGTGCAGCCTCCCGAGGATAAATACAGGCGTCCCCATACTGATCCACGAGACTCTACCAACCGGCTCAAGACGCATGAGGCCTAGTAACCTAGGCTCTGATACCAACTTGTCACGACCCCAAATCCCGGTCGTGATGGCACCCAACACAACTGCTAGGCAAGCCCGACCATTTACACTCAATTACCTAAATATTATTATCAAAAATAAAGCTAAACTGAATAATCATCTAAAGATCTAGGGTCACGATTCTAGAGCCTCTAAACAAAATCGGATAATAATATCTGAACAAAATACTCAACTCTGAATAAATATATAAAGGAAAACTGGAATAATAAGAGAAGCAAGGTCCTGCGAACGCCGGCAACTACCTCAGTAACTCAAATAAACTCTGATAATATCTGGAGTGCTTGTCTATCCCTCATGCATACCTGAATCTGCACACAAAGGTGCAGGGAGTAGGGATGAGTACTAAGTACTTAGTGAGTAATAAGTATATATTAATAGATGAAAGCAAGAAATCCACAGAATACCACAGAGTAAAGCTAAACTACAGTCCGATTCCTCCTATGAACTAGCAACAACAGTACATTACAATTATCACAGATAATTCAACAGATAAAGATGCAATGCAATGCACATGACCGCTACGGCGTGTAGCCCGATCCATTTAACGTCGACGACGCTCACTGGGGTGTGTATAGACTCAGGAAGGTGTAACGACCCGGCCCGTTGTTACGGGAATTACCACCCCGTTACCTTGCATTTACATATCTTATACTTTCATATCAGTATTAGAGTATATCGGGTGAGTTAGGGGTAATTCGTGTTGAAAATGAAGCAAATAGCATGTTTGAAGGAAGCTTGAATATGGGAAGTCAACCTAGAGTTGACTATCGAGTTAGAGTGCTCAGAATCAGATTCTGATGATTCGACTAGTTTTGGGGGATTATTTATGACTTAGGAGAGCAATCGAAATTGAATTAGGAGGTCCGGTGTAGTTTTAGGCTTGAATTGGCGAAGGTTGAATTTTGGTGAAAACCGGATGGTAGGTGAGATTTTTATTCTTGGGTCAGAATGGAATTTCGACAATTTATGTAGCTTCGTTATGTGATTTTGGATATGTCTGCAAATTTTCAGGTCATTCGGACGTCGTTTGATCGGGTTTTGGATTGAATGTTAGTTTCGGAAGTTTTGAAGAAACTTAGGCTTGAATCCGTGTAAAAATGGTGATTTTGATGTTTAGGATGGTGTTTTTATGATTGGAACAAGTCCGTATCATGTTTTGGATTGTGTTGGTGGTTTTCGTTGGGGTCCCAGGGGCCTCGGGATGTATTTGGACCTTCAACCGGGCAATTGGAAGTTGGAAAAACCTGCAGAAAATTGCAGGTCTGTGCAGCAAGAAATAAGCCTTCACGTTCGCTAGAAGGCAGTCGCGTTCGTGAAGGCCAGGCTAGCCAAAGCATCGCAAACGCGTGACTGGGCATCGCGTTCGCGTAGGCCAAGATGGTTGAGCTTCGCGATTGCGTTCCTGGAGTTGCGTTCGCGTAGGTGTGTGAGGATGTACATCGCATTCGCGTGAGGGGCATCGCGAACGCGTAGAAGAAAATCTGGGCTGCTGGGAACTTGTTCATCGTGAACGCGTGGGAGGCGTCGTGTTCGCGAAGAGTAAAATGGAGCTGGGCATCGCGAACGCGTGGGAGGTCACGTGAACGCGTAGGGCAATGTGGTATGGCAGTGAAATTAAATTGCAGAACCAGTGTAGTCGCATGTTTCACACCCAAAACACAAATTTTGAACCCTAGAGAGAAGAACTCACGGTAAAACACTGGGATTTCACCGGGTAATCATCGGAGGTAAGATTCTTGATTAAAAAACAAAATGTTATGGTAGAATTAACACCAATCTTCATGAATTTCGGTAGAAATTGTAAAGGATTGTGGCCTAGAAATTGAAAACTAAAATTTGGGTTTCGAAAGGCCAATCGAACTCCGATTTCGATAAATTTTATATGCACGAACTCGTGGCGAGACGAGGATCGCGTTGGTGCTAATTTCGGAATATTCCGAGCAGTGGGCCCGGAGTTGGGTTTTTACCAACTTAGTGTATTTATGCGAATTTCATGTAAATTGAAATGGGTTATGATTCTTTGACCCGTATTTGATATAATTATTGTGGTTTGGCTAGATTCTACGCATGAGGCAGCGATTTTCAAAGGAAAAGTCATCGCGGACGAGTCTACGGCCGGCTAGAGGTGAGTAGTGTGTGTATATGGTAGCTGAGGGTTCGAAACCCCGGCTTAGCACATTGTGACGCTAGTAGGGCATGGCTCGCACCCCGTGGCAGGTGCGAGGATTGATTGTGACTGGGGATTGAGACTTGGTCCATCCCAGATATGAAGAATATGCTATTAGTGATAGAAAATACTGTGTTTGACATATTTGTGGGCTGTAAGCCTTGTTTGGGGCCTTATGCCGACCTGTAGTATCCTTAGGGGATAGTATATATGTGATAGCTATACTTGCTTAATCACTGATCTCAGTCCTGGAAATTGAAATCACAGTATTGAAATGCTAAGTCACCGATTTTGCAAAAATTGAATAAAACTTAAAGTATTTTAATAAATTATGAGCTGGCATCTGGAAATAAGTAATTTGAGCTGTTTGTGACTTATCTGACTATTTGTGGACTGAGGATGGATCGGGCTGCACGCCGCAGCGATTATTATGATATGAGGATCGGGCTGCACGCCACAGCGGTATTTGCGCTTGGGCTGTAGGAGCCCCTCCGGAGTCTGTACACATCCCCAGAGAGCGTCGTCGACGTTAAATGGATCGGGCTACACGCCGTAGTGGTTATGTGCATTGCATTGCATCTTTATCTGTTGAATTATTCTGTGGTAGCTGTATTGTACTGTTGATGATAGTTCGTAGGAGATTCGGACTGTAGTTTAGTTTCATATTGTGGTATTCTGTGGATTTCCTACTTTCAGCAGCTTTTATATATTTATTACTCACTGAGTACTTAGTACTCACCCCTACTCGCTTCACCTACAGATTCAGGTACTCATAAGAAGTAGACGATCACTCCAGCTTTCACACAGCCATATCGAGTCGCTTGAGGCCGGCGTTCGCAGAACCTAGCTTCTCCTCTCTTTTCACATGTTATTTTATATTCAGACTTGAGTACTTCCACACAGTACTCACTACTTTTGGTGGGTTTTGTTAGAGGCTCTAGACCTGTGACTCCAGATCTTTGGGAGTGTCAGTTATTTTCGCACTTCTCAATATTTTATTTGTATTATTATTATTGGAGTTTCTATGACTCATATATTCTTCTCGAGTTGTCCATTTGGGACTGATATTTTTGGTGATAAACATTTGTTGGTCTGGCTGGCCTAGCTTGATTGTTGGGCGCCATCACGACCGGATTTGGGTCGTGACAGAGGGGCTCTTACAGCCCAAGCACAATATATCATCTGCTGCGGCGTGCAACCCGATCCTCATATCATCTGCTGCGGTGTACAGCCCGATCCATCCTTAGTCCACAACAAGCATATGAGTCACACAATAGTTCAAATTATTTATCTTCAGTTTCCAGTTCATTAATAATGAAAATACGTTAATTTTTTTTTTAATTTTCCAAGAACAGGTGACTTAGCATTTCCACATGGTAATTTCAAACCAGGACTGAGATAAGTGATTAAGCAAATCGAGCTATCACATATATATCTATCCCCTAGGGATACTATAGGTCAGCACGAGGCCCCCAAATATGGCTTACAGACTACAAATATATCTAACACAGTGTGTGTTTCAATCACATATATCATGTTATTCATATCCGGTATGGACTAAGTCTAAATCCCCAGTCACAATCAGTTCTGCACCTGCCACGGTGTGCGAACCACGCCTTACTAGCATCACCATGTGCTAATCCAGGGTTTCGAACCCTCAGGCTACCATATACACTAACTACTCACCTCTAGCCAGTCGTGGACTCGTCCGCGATGCCTTTTCCCTTTGAATTTGCCGCCTCGTGTGTCGAATCTAGTCAAAACCACAACAATTATATCAATACGGTCAAAGAAACATAACCCAATCTAATTTACTTGAATTACGCAATAGTACACCAAGTTGGTAAAACCTGGGCCCCGGGCCTGCTTCTCAAAAAATTCTGAAATTCATACCAACGGATTCCTCATCTCGCCACGAGTCTGTGCATATAAAATTTATCGTAATCGGAGTTCGAATGGCCTTTCAAAAGTCAAAATTTTGTTTTCATAATCTAGGCTCAAATTCTTCACAATTTCTACCCAATTTCATGAGTGTTGATGTTAATTCTAGCATATAATCGTGTTTTTGAGTCAAGAAACTTACCTCCATTATTTTCCCGATGAAATCTCCTTCGAATCCTATCAATTTGCTCTCAATGTGGTGCAAAAAGGGAGGAAATAATGAAACCCTCGCGACTGATATGGTTTATATCTGATTCTGTCCGACATTTAATTTACCTTACGCGATCGCGACCTCTAGCACGCGATCGCGATGCACAACTTACAGGCCTCACGCGATCGTGACTCCCATCACGCGATTGCATATCACAAAATCTCAGGCCATATTTTTCCTTCTACGCGATCGCGTAGACTCTTATGCGATCGCGATGAACAACGGGGTAACGCTAGGCGATCGCGACATGGTCTCCCGCGATCGCATTGCTCTAACTCCTGACCTTACACGATCTCATGCCTCGCTTTGCGATAGCGAAGGGTAAAATTCTCAGCCTCTCCAGTACTCTATGCGATCGCAGAGAGTAAATGTCTGATGCACTTATGACAACAGACCAGCTCTTTCCTTTAGCCAAAAATGGTCCGTTTGGACCCCCGGATTCATCCTGAGGCCCCCGCGACCCCAACGAAAACCACCAACCTACTCCAAAATACGATACAAGCTTGTTCCAATAATAAAAACACGCCCTTTAACACGGAAATCATCGAATCAAAGCGAATTCAAGCCTGAGTTTCATCCAAAACTTCCGAAACCAACATTCGATCTAAAACCCGACCTAAACACCTCCGAATGACATGAAATTTTGCACGCATATCCAAAATCACCTAACGGAGCTACTGCAACTCTCAGAATTTCATTGCTAGCCCGGAATCAAAATCTCACCTACTGTTCGGATTTGATCAAAATTCAACCTTAGCCAATTCAAGACTAAAACTACACCGGACCTCCGAATTCTATTCCGATTGCTCTCCTAAGTCATAAATGATCCCCCGAAACTAGTCGAATCATCAGAATTTCATTTTGAGCTGACCGACTCATCGGTCAATATTCGGTTGACTTTTCCAACCTATTCTTCTCATAAAGAGGTTTATGGCCTCATTTCTATCTATATTCCCTCCGATTTGCTTCAAACTTTCCATACATATATAAATTAGCATGTTGAAGTATTAAATGAAGAAAATGGGGCGATAACTCCTGTAACGACAGGTCGGGTCATTACAATAAGTCCATTTGACTAATACGATTGTAGTCATAGCAGATTGGGAGTAATGTAATACGATTGTAGTAGGACGCATCGGCCTACCACAACCACATAAGTCCATTTGACTAATACGATTGTAGTAATAGGACCTTCCGTTTATATATCGTGGTTGTTATTTATTTATTGACCATCTATGAATATTATTTCATTCATATACTAGGACGCATCGGCCTACGACAACCACATATTACGATTATAGTCATAACAGATTGGGAGTAATGTAATACTATTGTAGTAGGACGCATCGGCCTACGATAACCACATAAGTCCATTTGACTAATACGATTATAGTAATAGGACTTTCCGTTTATATATCGTATTGGGAATAATGTCATACGTTCATACTAGGACGCATCGGCCTACGACAACCACATAAGTCCATTTGACTAATAGCATCGGCCTACGACAACCACATAAGTCCATTTGAATAATACGATATTAGTAATAGGACCTTCCGTTTATAAATGAAATAATATTCATAGATGGTCAATTACTAAATAACAACCACGGGTACAATTACTACAATCGTATTAGTCAAATGGACTTATGTGGTTGTCGTAGGCCGATGCATCCTACTACAATCGTATTACATTATTGTCACGACCCCAAATCCGGTCGTGATGGCGCCCAGCACACTGCTAGGCCAGCCCGACCAATCAACAACAATCATAGAGCTATGAGCTCGCCTTATCCCATTTAAGCATAACAATTGTAAAATAACAGTGATGGATATATCGAAACAGGGAAACCAAGTCCCAACGCATACCAACTCCCATAGACCGAAGGGTCAAGAGTCATGAGCCTCTACAGAATATACAAAGTGTAAATAGTGAATATAACTGTGCACAAGTGTGAGATGATCAGAACGAAAATACAGACAAACTGGAGAATCGAGTCCTGCGAACGCTAGCAGCTACCTCGACTGTCCAAAAGCACTCCCGAGCCGCAATAGAATCAGCTCCACTGTGATGTACCTGGATCTGCATGCAAGGTGCAGGGAGTCGGGTGTGAGTACTTCCAACTCAGCAGTAATAAAAGTAAATAATGCTGAAGGGAAGAAAACCACGATAGGCACTATCTCATGCTACACAATACAGAACTATCTTTTTATCCCTTTCTAGCATATGTGAGTAGATTTATTTAGAAATCTCGATTTTTAGCTACTTTCTTTCATGATAATATACCAATACCTGGATACAATCTCAAGCAGTGCAAGTCCGCACTCAAATTAGCCCCTCAGGCTCAACACTCTTTATCAATTTACACCAGGAGACCTAGTCAATAAGGCAACTAATGCATGTGTGCCAGTAATGTATGAGTGCTAAATGTTATGCCACGTAGTACACATAAACCAATGTATGTATGTATGCCATGTAATGCATATGACCGCTATGGCGCGTAGCCCGATCCAATTTGGGTACCCGTGCTCACTGTGGGGGTTCAGACTCCGGAGGGGCTCCTACAGCCCAAGCACAATATTAATATCATACCTGCTGAGGCGCGCAGCCCGATCCGTATGCCACTGCGGCGTGCAGTCCGATCCATGCATGTATATGCATATGCTCACATAAATTGTCATGCCCTAACATATGGCCCTCGGCCCAATAAGTCTAACCAATAATCAAGAAAGCCCTACGGGCAACAATATCTTGTTAGCTTACAACTAAAAATGTTATTAAGACTTTGTTCAAGTTTTTCATAACCTTATAAAAATGCTGAATAGCAAAAATACCATTTTAAACCTTAAATTTAGAATAAAATATACACAGTGTTATCAAAACAATGATCCAATCCCTGAAGGATTCAAATAATCAGCACGAAGCCCTAGCATGATAATTAGTCCAATTCATTTCAACAATTAGGTGTTATTATTTATTACGCGCGACGGACCAAGTCAAAATCCCCAATGGTGCTCTACCCCACGCCCGTTATCCGGCGTGCAAGTCACCTCGACACAGCACTAAGATGTGCAAGTCCGGGGTTTACTAACCCTCAGGACATCATTTACAAGAATTACCCACCTCGAACTGACGAAAGCTCATGCCCGCGACGCCTTAGCACCTCGAACCGGCATCCACGCACGTCAAAACTATCACAAATCAGCGCAAATATATCAAAATAGGCTAATGGAACATAACCCAATCGAAAGAACTCAAAAAGTATCAAAAATCATGAAATTTGCAAAACCCGAGCCCCGGGCCCACATCTCGAAAAACTTCAAAACTCATATTTCCAGAATCCTCGTCTCGCTACGAGTCCATACATATAAAATTTACCAAAATCGGAGTTCGACTGGCCTTTCATAACCCAAATTTTCGTTTTCAATAACTAGGCCACAAGCCTTCACAATTTCTACCCAAATTCATGAAGATTGATGTTAATTCTACCATAAAATGATGTTTTTGAGTCAAGAAACTTACCCCCGATGAATACCCGATGATTTCCCAGCGTTTTCCCGTGATTTCTTCCCTCTAGGGCTCAAAAATGGTATTTTGGGGTGTGAAACCCCCGAGCCCTCTGTTCTGCGATTAAACTCACTGCCTGGGACTTTAACTCTACGTGTTCGCGATGTCCCTCACGCGAACGCGATGGCCTGATCGATTACTTCATCGCGAACGCGACGACCTATCACGCGTCCGCGAAGTTCATTTCTCCCAGCCACCGGATTTCTTCTACGCGAACGCGTAGTTCCTCACGCGAACGCGAGGCTTCACCTGTTTTTCCTTCGCGAACGCGGCCCTCTCTCACGCGAACGCGTTGCATTGGCCTATCTGGCCTTCGCGAACGCGGGCCTTGCCCTCGCGAACGCGAAGGCTAAAATCCTGCCCAGAGATCTGCAATTTATAGCAGACTTTTCTTTGCTTCAAAATGCCGGATGATGGTCCGGATTCACCCCGAGGCCCCCGGGACCCCAACGAAAACCACCAACATACTCCAAAACATGATACGGACTTGTTCCCATCATAAAAACACCATCCTAAACATCAAAATCACCAATTACACACGGATTCAAGCCTAAGTTTCTTCAAAATTTCCGAATTGCTCATTCAATCAAAAACCCGACCAAACGACGTCCGAATGACCTGAAAATTTGCAGGCATATCCAAAATCACCTAACGGAGCTACTGCAACTGTCGGAATTCCATTCCGACTCCAGGATCAAAATCTCACCTACCGTTCGGATTTCGCCAAAATTCAACCTTAGCCAATTCAAGCCTAAAACTACACCGGACCTCCAAATTAAATTCCGATTGCTCTCCTAAGTCATAAATGATCCTCCGAAACTAGTCAAATCATCAGAATGTGATTCTGAGCACTCTAACTCGATAGTCAACTCTAGGTTGACTTTCCATATTCAAACTTCCTCCAAACATATTATTTGCTTCATTTTCCATTCAATTCACTCCTAACTCACCCGATAGGTTCTAACACTGATATAGAAGCATAAGATATGTTAATGCAAGGTAACGAGGTGGAAATTCCCGTAATGACGGGCCAGGTCGTTACAATTACTCCCAATCTGTTATGACTGCATTAATTGTATTAGTCTAATGGACTTATGTGGTTCTCGTAGGCCGATGCGTCCTAGTATATGAATGAAGTCATATTCATTTACGGCCAATTACTAACTAATAACCACGATATATAAATGGAAGGTCCTATGACTACAATCGTATTAGTCAATGGACTTATGTGGTTGTCGTAGGGCGAAGCGTCCTAGTATGACTACAATCGTATTAGTCAAATTGACTTATGTAGTTGTCGTAGGCCGATGCGTCCTACAATTATAAGTATATCTAGATTGTACTCCATATTATATCGTATTAGGAGTAATGTCAACTCCAGATTAAAGTATTATCTGGACATATTATGTGATATTCCTATCACATAAGTATTATTTGTGATAGGACAACCACGATAAGATGCACTTATGGTGGGAATTACATATAGACTATAAACTACTTTTATAGTTTAATCCCTATTTATGTCACGGACTATAGTTCTAATATGAATGATTTAGTAATATATTATGTCGATTGTACATTAAAATTCATATGATATATAAACGGAACAATCATGAATATAATTCTCAACCACATAATCAAATTTATGAACGAAAGTTCCTATAACAAAATATTGATCATTAGATGTAGTCACATATTATTCATTGATGAGTTATCCATATATTAATCTGTATAAGTATTGAATAATACCATTCCTTAATAAACGGGTAGATATTAGTCTAGATATATATAAATTACTACAATTGATAACTATAGATGTAGTAAATATACCATACTTTGTGACATCACCAGTTCGTATTTGATGGAGAGTTACTATATATAAGCATTATACAGATTTACGTAGTAAAATATCTAATCGTAGGGAAATCTCTGAATGGTAATTCGCACAATTACATTATATGTAATTTGTACTACATGGAAAAAATGGTCATAGGAATATCATACTATCACTTTACAAAGAACTGATTATAACTCTGCATTTCCCTATCGGAAGTTCCTATGACTAATACGATTAATAACTTCTTATATGGTTCAGAATGAATTCAACTTATGACTACAATCGTATTAGTCCAATGGACTTATGTGGTTGTCGTAGGTTGATGCATCCTAGCATATGAATAAAATAACATCATAGACGGTCAATTACTAAATAACAACCACGATATATAAATGGAAGTTCCTATGACTACAATCGTATTAGTCCAATGGACTTATGTGATTATCGTAGGCCGATGCGGTAATCTATAACTATCTTCAAGTTATTTGATATATGACTTATTATGATTGAAATGTCATAACATTGAGAGTAATGTCATAATAATATATCGTGCATGACTTTCGGGGTCTTCCATTTTACGATTAACCCATAATACATAACTGAAGGTCCAAATAGTGGTGGATCGTGCGTAGCTAGTAATGTAATACGATTGTAGTAGGACGTATCGGCCTACGACAACCACATAAGTCCCAGTATATGAATATTCTATTAAATCAGGGTTGATAAGAGCATATAACATACATTCCATGTGGTATAACATATACCAAGTATTTCTAATACATGTTCTTATGTGGTTGTTATTTACTTCAATGGATATATGACAAAAGACGATTGTACATTACATTCCGAAAGTATGTTATTTGATTATACTATTGTGAGCTGGACTACATAGGACATCTGAGGTAATGTATTTTGAAATATAGGTAATACTCTTAAAAAAGTGTTTGGAATATCCAAATTAACTACACTGTGATCCAAATGGACTTAGATTAGGATAAGTAATATCCTTTGTCAAATCTACAATTAAACTGGACAATTGATTGGGAGTAAGTCAAAAGTTACCCACTCACCCAAGCCACGGATGAGTTCCGTCACAACAAATTTATGGACATTACTCCATGTAGACAATCACATAAGTCCATTTTAATTGCTTCATAAATTGTCTTCAGAACGTAAAAACATCCTGCCCAACACTTCCGCTTCTGCGGTCTTGGGATCGCATCTACAGTTCCGCTTCTGCTGACCAAAATATCGCATATGAAACTTTACTTTAAGTGCCCAGAGGTCGTATCTGCGGTTCTTCATTTGGCAATTCATGCCAAAAATTTACATATGCAGTTGGCTTACCACATCTGCGGTGCCGCATCTACGGTCCCCAACCGTATATGCGAATACGTCAAAAGCAGCAAAAATCTGAAATATCTTATCTTCAAAAATCTTTCCGTCAACCGTCCGAAATCATCCCGAGGCCCACAGGACCTCAACCAAAAGCATCAATAACACTTAATACTTCATTCAAACTTATACCCATCTTCGCAATACTTCAAACAACATCAAAATACCTATTTTTAATTGAATTCAAGACTAACAACTCTAAAAACTCTAAATATATATTTTTGTTCAAAAATTCCATCAAAGCTTATCTGAATGATCTAAAAAATTTCACATACATCCCAAGTTAAATAACGGAGCTACTGCAACTTCTGCAATTTCATTCTGACCCTCAGATCAAAATCTCGCTATCAGACCGAAAATCTTAAAAATTCAACTTTCGGCATTTCAAGCATAAATTAGCTATGCACCTCCAAAACACAATTTGTCCACACACCTAATCTCGAAATCACCAAACGGAGCTAACAGAACCATAAGATTCATATTCCAAAACCGTCTTCAAATTGTTTTGACTATGGTCAACTTTCTAGTACTTAAGTTCTCATTTAGGGACTAAGTGTCCCAAAACTCTACGAAATCCAAAACCAAGCATCCCAGTAATTAAAAATAGCAGAAATAAACTTGGGGAAGGTAGTTAATTAGGGATCAAGGCGTAAATTTTTAAGACCATCGACCGGGTCATCACAGGTTAGTTCTTCCAAGAACTGGGCCTTGGATAATCTCGAGCCCGATCTTCGAGGTTCTCCTCAGCTTATCCTTTAAGAATGATCCAATTTAGGATATGTATGGAGGAAGCTACTACCATTCAGTTGAAGTTGAGTCGATTCCTCGATGGAGAAGTGAGAACACGTTTGGTGTTTGACCCTAAAGGGAGGTGTTCGAGGAAGATGGAGCAAGAGCCTTGGCTTGAGTAAAGGTGAATGAAGGTGATGTTTTGCCACTCCATGAGGAAGCTACAAGGGGGAATTCTTTTTCTATGGAAGATAGAGGCTTCGCTATTTTGTAACTTTGTTACTGATATGCGGGGCATGCCTACAGGTGGATAATGTTTTTTTGCTTGTAATATAAGAAATTTTTAAGGCTTTTGGTCCTTTTGTACCTTTTCTCCTATCGCTTCTCTCGATCACATAGATCGGTTTTGGAGGTAGTCTTCGAATTGTGCCATGGCCCGAGCTTGGGTAGGTCCTTTGGCTCCTGTTTGACTTTATGGGTGGAAGGTCGTGATCCCCCATGTTTTTAGGCTGGAGTGATTACATGGGTGCGTGTTTCGGGGATTTACCATCTCTTCCCATGGTGTATTGATAATGCTTCATAGGTTGTCTCTTTAGGCGTATCCGTTGTTTAATGATTCTCAGGTTTCGCCTTTGGGTTTCTCAAGAAACTTTAGGCAAGGTAGGCAAGCTAAGATAACCCTCGACTAGATGGAACAATGGTTGAAGGGTAATTATCTCGTGGCATCTTTTTGCTGAGGAGTATCCTAACCAGGTCGGTGCGGGCGCTCCTTTTCTCGGAGGAATTGGCCATTGGAAGAGGACAATCGGGGAGCTTTGTAGTCATTTTGCCAAGGCCATAGAAGGCGTATTTTCTCAAGCTATTTTCCTTTGGTGTCCGGAGTAGATTTGACCATTCCATAATCGCGTGGTCCTTGTAGAGTTAGAGGCTGCCCTGCGTGCTTGACATATATGTATATATGTAGAAAAAAGAGATTGTTCGTTTCCTTGGTACCTTTTTTCTTTAGCGGAGCAAAAGATAACGGCCGACTTTAATTTCTGGGGCCGATTGAGAGAAGGTCGTTGACTGGTTGTCCAATATCAATGTATTGCCTTATTGGAGTAATTACATATTCAAACATTTGTCAATAGATTGTCAAAATAGATATCTGTTTACAAAATCATAGAACCTTGGTATTTTCATTAATTGAGGATCTGCTATCGAGATTATTATAATACGATAGCAGTCCATATCGTTAACAATCATAACTAATATATTATTTCCGCCTATTAAGTATGGCAACTAATATTCGGTTGAGTCATATATGCTTTAATTTAATTGTACTAATTATTAAAGTGTCATTTGCTCATACATGTCCACATTATAGCATTTCTCTTTGACTTGCGGCCGAACAAAGATAAACTGATGATAGAGTCGAAGCTGAAGAGGAGGCTGACCAACAACTGTCAGATGCAGCCCATCTTGCCAACTTGATGTTGGGTATCGTTGTGGTAAAGGAACCTGTTTTGAAGCAAGTTGCCCACGTAAGTCTTCCATAGGTGATTTTAACAATGAATCAAACGTGAATTCCGTATTTGACCAGACTATCAAATACTAACTATTAAAAATACTTTTACAATTTTACAATATAACTAATATGCAAAATCTATTTTCGGCATATGACGTATATAGTTGAGTTATTATGGGAATTGTTAACCATTCGTATGCCAAAAATTGGACTAATACGATTAAACATTATCCGTATGGAAATGGACAAAGATAGATATATGGTTGATATAAAAGCAATAAATCTTAAAAGCATTTGAAAGTTGACTACGATGTAGGAGCCAGTCACATCCACTATTACAGATTAATATTTGTTTTAGGCCATTTAGCACATACAATCTGTCCATTGGACTAAGCATAGGTTAAAAATATGATAAGTTAAGGCAACCACACTTATGTGGTTATCGATTAAGTAATGTCAAATTACAGCCATTTGTGCCGAAGCCAAAAATCGTATTATGACCGTGAATGAAGATTATAGCTGTCATACGTAATAGGCTATTATACCAGGGATTTCACTATAAAAACATGGGTGATGTCATAGAATTGTACATAAACTGCTACAATATCATTAGTAGCCAATGTAAAAGTATCTGTATCATAATGAAATCATTAGTTTTACAATATTGAATTTGAAATATAGTCAACGGAATATAACTAAGTTACGGAATCACCGAATCGTATAACCTATAATTGGGATTGTCCAAATATACTACTACGTATTAAAACTCACAACTGATAATATTTGACTAATACGATATCACTTCATATAAATATTAAAACCCTAGTGGTCCTATATTTGGACAAATATACGTTCATGAATGTAATACGTTTATATTCATTCATGGAATAACATATATTTATATCATTATTTTGGGGTAAGGTTGTATTCCTGATAAACGGATGCTTATTTTCTGTTACCTATAATTTTTATTATAATATTCCAATCAACTACTACCTCTTCTACAGCACAAAAAGTTGTACATCACAAATAGTATGACAATTCTTAATATGATTTAGTCACGGTCCATTACATGAAGTGACATTAGTAAATAATAATGTCTTATATGAATTAAGGGAATTATCCTTGGTATTTATAACTGTTATTACACTGTATTTGTAAAATAATTCCGAAAATATAAATAAATACAAATAAATAATGTGCATAAACAGAAATGAAGAAACCAATTCGAGCCCATTGAATTCACAATGTTTCCTTAAGGAATTTAATCCCCTCCTAGTACCCAAGGTTATGAATTATTTCCTCCCAAGATAGAATGAATTACACACTGGTGTAGTGGTACTTCAAACCCAGTGTTTCAGCGAACACAAAGTTCGGCAGCAAATCACACTTACTTTTTGCTTTGTTTGATGCTAAAAGTATGTAGAAGAAAGGAGGACAAACTCATAAATTCGTAGTGAAATTCTGAGCAAAATAATATTGTATTTATAGCCAAAAGTTGGGTTGAAATCTGTAGAGTCTCTTCAGAATGATTGTTTCTGCAAAACTACCACAGCATAAATGCCATTGCATAAGTGGCCATTTACTCAATAATAAAGAGGAAAAATAAAGAGGGAAAATTGATCGGTAGTTATGTTTCTGTTACAAAAACAGAAAAACTGAAATTTGGATTTAATATTAATATTTATTTAATATTAATATTCTGTTATTAATATAAATATTTAATAACATTTTTGTTAATATTTTACTATTAACACATAAATTTTGTCCAAAAAGTTAATCAATCAATCGATCATTTGACCAAATCCAAATCCGAATTCGAAGCCGAAGCCGAAGCAGAGCCGAGCCGAGCGAGCGACGACGACGACGGCGCGAGGCTTGCTTTCTTCTCAACTCTTTAAGAGCTAGAAGGAGAGCAATTGCTTATATACCCATAAAAACCTCTTCCTCTTCCAATATAGGACAATGCCCATTTACCAAGGAGAGAGAACTTGAAATTTCACTCAAAATTTCATTTCCCTCCATTTCCCATTCACCCTCTTTTAACTCTTTAAGATATTAATTAAATATATTAAAAACCCAACCCATGAATGGGGAATGGCTATATCACGGAAGTATGCATGAAAATCTATGTGATTCGCAAGTAAGGATTACTTGCATCTGGATAAGTAGGTTTCCATGTGAACTTTCCGTAGTGAACTTATGTCGAATATACTCGATCAATCGGTAGATTTGATATCTTTGAACCGTCGAACTTTGGTGTATACCTAGACAACCACAAGGCACCCAACCAACGCTTACCGTCTTTGGTGCTCATTGTTGTGTTCGTTTCAGCCATGAACACCGCCTTGTTTCATAAGTGCGTAGAGAACTGGCCTTACAAAATTCTCCTTGAAGCGGCTAACACTTCACACTTACATAAGTGATTCCTAAACGTGTAATCCCGTAGATACACTATTTGATATACCCCGTATCAAATTTAGAAATCATTAAAAAGCCTTAATGCTTTATCCTTGGTACTGAACATTGTCTTATAAGAGAATGGACGAAAAGTTTATTTGACAATGTTGAACCGTCATAAATGACTTTGTTTGATCTCCTTGAACCTAGATCTTGGGATCTCCAGTCTTCTAGGTAGAGTTGCCGCCACTATGACTTGTTCTCGGCCTTAGTCTCATTCCCCTTGATGATTTCTCAACTACATCTCTAATTAGGCCTTTTGTAAGTGGATCCGCCTACGACAACCACATAAGTGTCAGGACCCCAAATTCCGATCGCGATGGCACCCAACACAACTGTTAGGCAAGCTCGACAATTTACACTCTCACCCCGAGCATGAAGCTCAATCAATTACCTGAATATTATTATCAACAATAAAGCTAAACTGAACAATCACCCAAAGATCTAGGGTCACGAGTATAGACTCTCTACACAAAATCGGATAACAATATCTGAACAAAATACTCAAGAATAATGTATATATAAAGGAAAACTGGAATAAGAAGAGAAGCCAGGTCCTGCGAACGCCGGCAGCTACCTCAGCAACTCGAATAAACTCTGATAAAAGCTGGAGTGCTTGTCTATCTCTCACGACCCGGATTTTTCCCCCAACATCGGGATCGTGATGGCGCCTACTCGTGGTAGCTAGGCAAGCCACTGTATTCATACTATCCTATTTTAGCAATATTTCATACTCAATTAATCAACAAAACCATAACCTTAATTAAATAAGTGCGGAAGACTTCATCGAAATAGAAATAAGCAGTTTCAAGGTAAAACAATACTGAAATTCTCTACCCAAGACGTGGACTCACCAACTCACGAACTAATACTGGATACTACACATAAAGGTCTGAAAAAAAATAACATAATCTGTTTTGTCTCGGAACAAAGAGACTACAGCTAATAGCATAAATAAGAGGAAGAGACGTCGGGCCTGCGGACGCCTGCAAGCTACCTAGGTCTCGATATGCTCAACTCCCACGCAAAAGATCTACTGCTGCTGCTCCTGATCGACACCTGGACCTGTGCAAAAAATGCAGAGAAGTGTAGTATCAGCACAATCCGACCCCATGTGCTGGTTAGTGCCTGGCCTTTCCCGGCGAAGTAGTGACAAGGCTAGGTCCAGACAACCACATAAACTTGTGCAGTTCTATATATATGTACACCACAAGATACCGAGAAATAATCAAGTAATAACTCAACAAGGAATAAGACAAAGGAACTCAACAGTTAACAACGGTTAATAAATCAACAAGGAAAAATCCAAGTATAGTGGAAAACAAGTAACATCAAGTTGAGGAATAACAAATAGTTGCACGGCATCACTCTTCGTGCTTTTACTCTCATCCTCACCAAATAAGGAAATAAAGTGCACGGCATCACCCTTCGTGCTTTTACTCTCATCCTCACATCCATAGTACGGCATGATCCTTCGTACATGGTTCAATAACAAGGCACGTCATGATCCTTCATGCATAATCAATAACATGGCACGGCATTAACCTTCGTGCAAAATCAATAAGTCAAGGCACAACATTAACCTTCGTGCATAATCAATAAATCAAGGCACGACATCACCCTTCGTGCATTATCACTCTTCCTCACCCAAATAACAATCACCGTTAGGGGCAGAGAATAAAAACAATAAATCATGAACCGTCCCGCCAAGGGACACAATAATCATCACAATAAAGTCCCGGCAAGGGCAATCAATATCGCACTTCACAACAAGTCCCGGCAAGGGAGAACAATAACAATTCTGCAACCCGGCAAGGGTTCAACAATTTGTCTTTAAATATGTCTCACCACAAGTATTAACAATGACTCACGGTCATGCAAGACGCCAATGTATGGATGCTCGTCACCACAGCCCATACACCGCACTCGATCACATAGCACATAGCACACAATCCTATTCCCTCAAGCTACGATAGAACAAACACTTACCTCGAATGTTTACGAGCAATTCAATCTGTGGCAATGCCTTTTCCTTTCAAATTTGGCTCTAATCCAACCGTATCTATACCCATTGATTTAATATCATCAATTATACTTAACAGAGTAGTTCATATAGCTAAATATGATTTTTACAACATTCTGCCCGGAATAGTAAAAATCTACCTCGGGCCCACATGATCGAAACTCGAGGTTCGAACCGAAATAAATTCACCCAATCAACCACGAGCTCAATTATACAATTTGTTCTTAAGTTCGACCCCAAAATGAGGTCTAGATCGCAATTCTTTGAAAACCCTAACTATACCCATTTCTCTAATTTTTCTACCAATTTACACATATTTAGGCCTAGGAATTCAAATAATATTGATGGGAAACAGAGAAAACGAGTCAAGAATCACTTACCCAAGAAGTATGAAGAAGGATTGCTCAAGAATTGCCCAAGAAGCTGTGGAGAAGAAAGAGTTTTGTGAAAATGGGATAAAATCTCGTAAGTGTTCTGTTTTTGAGCTGAAGAATTGACTGGGCGAAATTACCCAACGCGATTGCGTGACTTGGGCTGCGATCGCGTAGAGGAAATTCACTAGGCAGCTTATTTGGCCTATGCGATCGCGTGAAAATGACTGCGATCGCGTAGGGGAAAAACTGGAAGCTACGCGATCGCGTGAGGGATGATGCGATCGCATAGAAGGACTGGCCAATGCAGTGCGATCGCATGGATGAGGCCGCGATCGCGTAGAACAAAATCCCTGTGCAGAAATTGCAGAATTTCTGCTGTGTTTTCAAATCCAAAAACACCCCGAACCACCTCTGAAACACTCCCGAGCCCTCGGGGCTCCAAACAGAATATGCACACTAACTCAAAAACATAATACGAACTTGCTCGCGTGATCAAATCGCCAAAATAACACCAAAATCAATGAATTGAGCCTAAAAACTCAAGAATTCTTTTAAAATTTCATAACTTACAAAATTTCCAATTTAAGGCAGAAACACGTTAAACGACGTCCATTTTCAACAAAACTTTACAGGAAGTGCTTAACCAATATATGTGACTTGTACCGGGCATCGGAACCAATATACGAGCCCGATACCAGTACTTTTTAATCAAAAATTCAGTTTCATTTTCCTTAAACATTTTCAGAAAATAATTTAACAGAAAAATTCTTTTACCGGGGTTCTAGACCTCGGATTTCAATTCCGGGCATACGCCCAAGTTCCATATTTTTCTACGGATTTTCTGAGACAGTCAAATTAGGGGTCCGAGGCAGTTTACCAAAAATGTTGACCAAAGTCAACTATATCAATATTAATATCAAAATTCTTCAAATTTTTCACATATTTCATATATTTCAACATAAAAATTTTCCAGCTTTGCGCCCGAACTGAGCACGCAAATCGAGGCAACTATAAATGAGGTTTTCAAGACCTCAGAAGCTCGAAATGATTGAGAAAACAAGTGATGACCACCCTTTGAGTCGTCACATTCTCCACCTCTAAAACAACCGTTCGTCCTCGAACGGACAAAAGAAAGAAATACCCGAGTCATGGAATAAATGAGCATATCGGCTCCACATGTCAGACTCGAACTCCCAGATCGATGCCTCAGGAGGATGACCTCTCCACTGAGCTCCCACAGAAGGATAACTCTTCGACCTCAACTGTCGAACCTGCCGGTCTAGAATAGCCACCGACTCCTCCTCGTAGGATAGATCATTATCCAATTTGACAATACTGAAGTCTAACACATGTGTGGGATCGCCGTGGTATCTTCGAAGCATAGATACATGAAAAATTGGATGCACGGCTGATAAGCTAGGCGGCAGAGCTAGTCTGTAAGCCACCCCTCCCACTTGGTCTAGAATCTCAAGTGGGCCAATATACCTAGGGCTGAGCTTGCCCTTCTTCCCGAACCTCATCACGCCGTTCATAGGCGACACTTGGAGCAATACTCGCTCACCAACCATGAAATCTACATCTCGAACCTTACGATCCGCATAAGTCTTATGTCTGGACTAAGCTGAACGCAATCTCTCCTGAATAGTCTTGACCTTATCCAAGGCCTCCTGAACTAAGTCTGTACCCAACAACCGAGCCTCTCCCGGTTGAAACCACCCAACTGGAGATCGACATCGCCTACCATAGAATGCCTCATACGGGGCCATCTGGATGTTGGACTGGTAGTTGTTGTTGTAGGCAAACTCTGCTAATGGCAGAAACTGGTCCCACGAGCCTCCGTAATCAATAACACAAGCTCGAAGCATGTCCTCAAGAATCTGAATAGTCCTCTCAGACTAGCCATCCGTGTGAGGATGAAAAGCTGTACTCAGCTGAACTTGGGTGCCTAAATCCTGCTGGACCGCTCTCCAGAACCGCGAGGTAAACTGCGTACCCCGATCAGAGATAATAGATATCGGCACCCCATGAAGTCGAACAATCTCCCTGATGTAAATCTCCGTTAACCTTTCCGATAAGTAGGAGACAGATACTGGAATGAAGTGTGCTGACTTGGTCAACCTATCAACAATGACCCAAATAGCATCAAATTTCCTCCGAGTCAAAGGAAGTCCAGTAATGAAGTCCATAGTGATCCGCTCCCATTTCCACTCGGGAATTTCGATTCTCTAGAATACACCACCAGGCCTCTGGTGCTCATATTTCACCTGCTGACAATTTAGACACCGAGCAACATACGCAATGATATCTTTCTTCATCCTGCGCCACCAATAGTGCTGCCGTAAGTCCCGGTACATCTTCGCGGCGCCCGGGTGAATAGAATACCGCGAACTGTGGGCCTCCGCTAAGATCAACTCTAGAATCCCTTCAACATTAGGCACACAAACACGACCTTGCAATCTCAATACCCCATCATCATCTAGATTTACCTTCGTGGCACCTCCCAGCTGTACTATATCTCTCAAGTCACGCAAATGAGGATCATCAAATTGCCTCTCACGGATACGCTCTAATAGAGAAGAATGAGCGACCGTGCAGGCTAACACCTTGCTAGGCTCAGAAATGTCTAATCTCACGAACCGATTGGCTAAGGCCTGGACATCTAGAGCAAATGGTCTCTGGCTGACCGGAATGTATGCAAGACTACCCATGCTGGCAGACTTTCTACTCAATGCATCGGCCACCACATTGGCCTTACCTGGGTGATATAATATAGTAACATCATAGTCTTTTAGCAACTCTAACCATCTCCGCTGTCGTAGATTCAACTCCTTCTGTTTGAACAAGTACCGTAGGCTTTTGTGATCGGTGTACACCTCACATGTCACACCATATAGATAATGCCTCCAGATCTTTAAGGCATGAACCACTGCTGCTAACTCAAGATCATGAACTGGATAATTCTTCTCATGTATTTTAGCTGTCTTGAAGCTTAAGCAATAACCTTACCATCCTGCATCAATACCGCTCCAAGACCTGTACGAGATGCGTCACAGTAAACTGTATAAGGCCCTGCACCCGTAGGTAATATCAACACTGGTGCCGTAGTCAAGGCTGTCTTGAGCTTCTGAAAGCTCGCCTCACACTCATCTGACCACTGGAACTGGACACCCTTATGGGTCAACCTGGTCATCGGGGCTGCAATAGAAGAAAACCCCTCTACAAATCGACGGTAGTAACCTGCTAACCCCAAGAAACTCCGGATCTCAGTCACTAAAGCTGGTCTAGGCCAATCCTCGACTGCCTTAATCTTCTTTGGGTCCACCTGAATACCTTCCACTGATACAATGTGGCCCAGAAATGCCACCGAACTCAACCAGAACTCACATTTCGAAAATTTGGCATATAGCAGATTATCCTTCAGAATCTAAAGAACCACTCTGAGGTGATGCTCGTGCTCTTCCTGGCTGTTGGAGTATACCAGGATGTCATCTATAAAGACTATCACGAACAGATCTAAGTAAGGCCTGAATACCCGATTCATCAATTCCATGAATGCTGCTGGGGAATTGGTCAACCTGAAGGACATGACCAAGAACTCATAATGCCCATATCTAGTGCGAAAGGCTGTCTTAGGAATGTCAGCCGCCCTAATCTTCAGCTGATGGTAGCCTGACCTCAAGTCTATCTTTGAGAACACCCTCGCTCCCTGGAGCTGGTCAAGCAAATCATCAATCATCGGCAGTGGATACTTGTTCTTTATCATCACTTTGTTCAATTGCCGGTAATCAATACACATACGCATCGAGCCATCCTTCTTTTTCACAAACAACATAGGTTCTCCCTAGGGAGAAACACTGGGCCTGATAAAGCCCTTTTCTAGAAGGTATTGCAACTGATCTTTTAACTCTTTTAACTCCGGTGGGGCCATACGATAGGGTGGAATAGAGATGGGCTGAGTTTCTGGTGCAAGATCAATACAAAAATCAATATCCCTGTCGGGTAGTATGCCTGGCAGGTCTGAAGGAAAAAACTCAGGAAACTCTCGTACAATAGGGACTGATTCAATAGAAGGAACTTCTGCGCTGGAATCACGAACATAAGCCAGATAAGCTAGACACCCCTTCTCGACCATGCGTCGAGCCTTAACATAGAAAATAACAATGCGAACGGAGTGGCTTGAGGTACCCTTCCACTCTAGTCGGGGTGATTCTGGCAAGGCCAAGGTCACAATCTTGGCTGACAATCTAGAATAGCATGGTATGGGGACAACCAGTCCATCCCCAATATGACATCAAAATTCACCATGTCCAAAAGCAACATATCAATACGGGTCTCAAGACCCCCAAACATAACTACGCACGAACGATGCACCCGGTCGACTACAACGAAGTCACCTACCGGTGTAGACACATAAACTGGAATATCCAGAGCATAGCTGGGCACAGCCAAATACGGTGCAAAGTAGGAAGACACATATGAATATGTAGACCCAGGGTCAAATAATACTGAAGCACCTCTGCCACACACAAGAATGGTACCTGTAATCACGGCATCTGGTGCCTCTGCCTCTGGCCTGGCTGGTAAAGCATAGGATCGGGAATCTGCACCTCCCCTCTGAGCTACATCTCTAGGACGGCCTTCAACTGGCTGACCTCTACCTCTGGCTGGACAGTGTCCACCTCTACGATCTCGACCTCCACCTCTATAATCTCTACCCCCACCTCTGGCTGGCTGGGTAGGCTGAGGGTCAGCTGGGGCCTGAATCATGGGACGAGGGCCCCGCTGCTGAGTGTTGCTCGTTGCTCGAGGGCAGAACTTGACAAAATGACCTGGATCACCACAACCGTAACAACTCTTAGGCTGATGGGGCCGCTGGCCCTGACGCCCTGAATGACCTCCACAAACACTCTGAAGAGGATGAGCATTAATAGGAGACGGATCTGAATACTGCTCATGAAACCCACGATCACCTGGTCAACCCTGTGAAGCCTGAAGGGCGGAATGGAAAGGCCTGGAAGACTGGCCCCTATCAAAGTATTCCCTGCCACCAGAAGAAGAACCACTAAACCTGCCTGAATGATGAGGCCTCTTGTCTGAAGAATAACCACCTCCCCGAGCAAGAGCCATCTCAACTCTACGTGCTGCATTAGCTGCCTCCTGAAATGATATGTCACTCCGCACTCACATAGCCATCTGAAGTCTAATTGGCTGATTAAGCCTATCTATGAACCTATGGACCCTCTCCCGCTCTGTAGAAAGTATCACCATTGCATGACGTGCCAAATCAACAAATCTCGTCTCATACTGAGTGGCAGTCATAGTGCCCTGCTGGAGGTGCTCAAACTGCATCCGAAGTGCATCCCGCTGAGTAACAGGGAGAAACTTCTCCAGAAATAACTCTGCAAATGATCCCATGATAAAGTCGGGGACCCCGCTGGTCGAGTCAAACAATAATCCCTCCACCAAGTCTTGGCGGATCCTGAAAGCCTGAATGTACAGAAGTCAACTCCATTGGACTCCACTATCCCCATAGTCTTGAGAATCTCATGGCAACCGAATAAGAAATCCTAAGGATCCTCTGATGTGGTACCGCTGAAGGTAGTGGTAAACAGCTTGGTGAACCGATCAAGTCTCCATAAGGAATCCGAAGTCATGGCCGCTCCATCTCCGGCCTGAGCTGTGGTACCTCAACTGAGTGGCCACAGCCGGCTGAACCACTGGTGTCTGAGGCTGAGGAGCTACTGGCTCTAAAGTAAAAGCAATAGGAGTCTGGGCCCCTCCTCTAGCCTGAGAAGCGGCTGGTGCAACTGGTAATAAGCCTGCTCTGGCAACGCAATCCATAAATCCCGCTATCCTGACCAAAGCCTCCCGAAGATCCGGGGTAAAGAAAGCCTCTCCTGGGACCTGAGCTGGGCCCACTGGAGCTGCTGGGGCTGGAACCTCCTCGTCAATCTCAATATGAGGCTCCACCTCTTGAGTAGCTACCGGGGGCTGAGCTCTGCCCCTACCACGACCTCTAATACGGCCTCGGCCCCTGCCCCTCATGGGAGCTACCTGGGCTCGGGCTGCTGGTCAGCGGACGAAGAAGCATGTGTCCTCACCATCTGCAAAAGGACAGAGTAGAAGTTCAATAAGTATTTGAGAAACAAATCACACGACAAGAAGGAACAAATGAGAGACTCTTTCCTAACTCAATAGATTTTGGAGGACAAGTACAGACGTCTCCGTACCTACCTCTCAAACTCTACTAAGCTTGTTCGTGAGTGGTGAGACCTATGTAACCTAGTGCTTTGATACCAACTTGTCACGAACCGGATTTTTCCCCCAATATCGGGATCGTGATGGCGCCTACTCGTGGTAGCTAGGCAAGCCACTGTATTCATACTATCCAGTTTTTAGCAATATTTCATACTCAATTAATCAACAAAACCATAACCTTAATTAAATAAGTGTGGAAGACTTTATCGAAATAGAAATAAGCAGTTTCAAGGTAAAATAATACTGAAATACTCTACCCAAGACGTGGAGTCACCAACTCACGAACTACTACTGGATACTACACATAAAGGTCTGAAAGAAAATAACATAATCTGTTTTGTCTCGGAACAAAGAGACTACAACTAATTGCATAAATAAGAGGAAGAGACGTCGGGCCTGCGGACGCCTGCAAGCTACCTCGGTCTCGATATTCTCAACTCCCACGCAAAATATCTACTACTGCTGCTCCTGATCGACACCTGGACCTGTGCAAAAACGCACAGAAGTGTAGTATCAGCACAATCTGACCACATGTGCTGGTAAGTGCCTGGCCTATCCCGGCGAAGTAGTGACAAGCCTAGGACCAGACACCCACATAAACATGTGCAGTTCTATATATATGTACACCGCAAGATAACGAGAAATAATCAAGTAATAACTCAACAAGGAATAACACAAAGGAACTCAACGGTTAACAACAGTTATTAAATCAACAAGGAAAAATCCAAGTATAGTGGAAAACAAGTAACATCAAGTTGAGGAATAACAAATAGTTGCACGACATCACCCTTCGTGGTTTTACTCTCATCCTCAACAAATAAGCAAATAAAGTGCACGGCATCACCCTTCGTGCTTTTACTCTCATCCTCACATCCATAGTACGGCATGATCCTTCGTACATGGTTCAATAACAAGGCATGGCATGATCTTTCGTGCATAATCAATAACATGGCACCGCATTAACCTTCGTGCAAAATCAATAAGTCAAGGCACATCATTAACCTTCGTGCATAATCAATAAATCAAGGCACGGCATCACCCTTCGTGCATTATCACTCTTCCTCACCCAAATAACAATCACCGTTAGGGGCAGAGAATGAAAACAATAAATCATGAACCGTCCCGCCAAGGGACACAATAATCATAACAATAAAGTCCCAGCAAGGGCAATCAATATATCACTTCATAACAAGTCCCGGCAAGGGAGAACAATAACAATTCTGCAACCCGGCAAGGGTTCAACAATTTGTCTTTAAATATGTCTCACCACAAGTATTAACAACGACTCACGGTCATGCAAGACGCCAATGTATGGATGATCGTCACCACAACCCAAACACCGCACTCGATCATATAGCACATAGCACACAATCCTATTCCCTCAAGCTAGGATAGAACAAACACTTACCTCGAATGTTTACGAGCAATTCAATCCGTGGCAATGCCTTTTCCTTTCAAATTTGGCTCCAATCCAACCGTATCTATACACATTGATTTAATATCATCAATTCTACTTAACAGACTAGTTCATATAGCTAAATATGATTTTTACAATATTCTGCCGGAATAGTAAAAATCGATCCCGGGCCCACATGATCGAAACTCGAGGTTCGAACCGAAATAAATTTACCCAATCAACCACGAGCTCAATTATACAATTTGTTCTTAAGTTTGACCCCAAAACGAGGTCTAGATCGCAATTCTTTGAAAACCCTAACTATACCCATTTCACTAATTTTTCTACCAATTTACACATATTTAGGCCTAGGAATTCAAATAATATTAATGAGAAACAAAGAAAACGAGTCAAGAATCACTTACCCAAGAAGTATAAAGAAGGATTGCTCAAGAATCGCCCAAGAAGCTGTGGAGAAGAGAGTGTTTTGTGAAAATGGGACAAAATCCCGTAAGTGTTCTGTTTTTAAGCTAAAGAATTCACTGGGCGAAAGTACCCTACACGATCGCGTGACTTGGGCTGCGATCGCGTAGAGGAAATTCACCAGGCAGCTTATTTGGCCTATGTGATCACGTGAAAATGACTGCGATCGCGGAGGGGAAAACCTTGAAGCTACGCGATCGCGTGAGGGATGCTTCGATCGCGTAGAAAGAATTCACCAGGCAGCCTATTTGGCCTATTCGATCGCGTGAAAATGACTGTGATCGCGTAGGGGAAAAACTAGAAGCTACGCCGTCGCGTGAGGGATGCTGCGATCGCGTAGAAGGACTGGCCAATGCAGTGCGATCGCGTGGATGAGGCCGCGATCGCGTAGAACAAAATCCCTGTGCAGAAATTATAGAATTTCTGCTGTGTGTTCAAATCCAAAAACATCTCGAACCACCTCCGAAACACTCCCGAGCCCTCGGGTCTCACTAACTCAAAAACATCATACGAACTTGCTCGCGCGATCAAATCGCCAAAATAACACCAAAATCAATGAATTGAGCCTAAAAACTCAAGAATTTTTTCAAAATTTCATAACTTCCAAAATTTCCAATTTAAGGCCGAAACATGTCAAACGACGTCCGTTTTCAACCAAACTTTACAGGAAGCGCTTAACCAATATATGTGACTTGTACCGGGTGTCGGAACCAAAATACGAGCCCGATACCAGTACGTTTTTGTTACAACCCATATCCACACACGTTAGTTCATGCCATAAGTTAGATAACACAAATCCAAGAAGGAGTTATCCTTGAGATGATAAGAAGTTAATCCGATTAATCTTAAGTGATACAAGGGTGCATAAGGGTGATTAACAAGTATTAGAAGTTAAACGAATCAAGGATGCTGTAACTCGTACTTTGGGTAAACCTATAGATGCTTAGTATACTTAGGAGGTCATGATTTAAGGTATTTGAATCATATAATATCCGTATCATAATTCTTGAAGTCAAACGAGTTATGAAACAAAAGTCGACAAAAGTTGTTGCAACTTAGGTTCATAGTTTTACCTAAACTTTAGGTCAAATGTTATTAAGTCTTTCTCCCATTATACTTGGAATTACGGCGTGATCTACCCACCAAATTGAAGATCTATGAGTCTAGTTTCCAACGCATTAAACGGTTTATCAATACAACATTGGAATAGAGAGATATAGACATTTTCGTAAGACTGCACAAGTTGCCAGGTGCAAGTAGGTGGGTCAGCTACTTGGTTAAATGTCGGCCCAAAAGAGGGAATTTCGGGTCAGAAAAGGAGCCCATTAAAAGGCTTATCTTCTGCAATATATCCCTCTTTATATTTCCCAAATAACCAGACCTAAAACCCTGCAAACTTCCTCCCAAAAATTATCCACAAACCCTAATTGATTTTCCCTCTCTTTCAAGTTCAAATTGGGGGTAAACACTAGAGTTTGAAGAACCAAGTTAAAGGCTGAGTTATCCAACAATTAAGGTGAGTTTACTGCTATATTTCATACATTTATTATGCTGTGAATTCATGGTAATTCGTTATATACATGTAAGAACTCACGGGACGGTGATCGGAAGCCGCGAGTTCAAGTTATTCACTTGTAGCGGACTGTTTTGTGGACTGTTTTGTGTTGTTGTTGGGCTGCGTTTTATATTACTGTTTTGTGGAGTTTTGGAGGAGGCAGGGTGTGGAGAAACACCATATATATGTTGGGTTGTGGTCTGCTAGTTCTTCGTAATATTTTTGGGTCGTTTGATACGACTATAGTGGCCGTCATATGTATGATGTGATTAGGTTGTGTGTGGACTGTTTTGGGAGGCTCAATATGTTTATTATTGATGTTGTTTAGGCTGTTTGGTGATTGTTTTGAATGGTGTGAAGTCATATATATAGGGGAGGTGCTGTCCTTTTCATCACAAAATAGGTTGTGATTGGTACATAATAGTTGCGACGCTTAAACGTTAACGATAGTGTCATTTCTCCTATTGTAGACTAAGGAGTCGTGACGTTTGCATAGCTTGAGGTTGTGGCAGTATATACAAGGTATGTGTGGCTATCCCTTTACTTCTTTTGCATGACTCCGATTGTACATAATGTAATAAACGAGCTTCCAAAGATACTCTATTCTTAGAAGCTAAGCAGTACTTACATCATTTCCCCTCTTATGGAACAATTGATGTTGATGTTGCTTCTCTTATTCTTATGTTATCAATCTTGTTGGTACTTCCTGATTCCTATAAGGTTCATAGTGAAGAGTTAGTCCTAATAAGGTGTACATAGGATGCCGACCTTATGTCACTCCGAAAGGTCTACAAGGTGTTTCCATGAGTCGAGCATGCATTATATATATGTATCTATTTTACTCTACCGAGCCGCGCTATAGTCGGCCGGGTACGGCACCTATTGTGCAACCACTGATCAGTTGGGTTTCACCGAGCTCCACGTGGCCGGGTACGATTCTACCGAGCCTTATAATGGCCGGGTATGTTTTTACCGAGCCTATTACGGCCGGGTACGATATGATGATGATGATGCCCACAGAGGCGTATGTTTTAAAGATTATGTATTTATACATATGTATCATGCATTTCATGTCAGTAGCCCTCAGAGGTACTCAGATGTTACAGGTTGTATATTCTCTATCCCTGCTTACATTACTGATCGTATTTATTGTTCTCTGCCTTACATACTCAGTACTTTATTCGTACTGACGTCCTTTTATTTGTGGACGTGGCATGTCGTGCTGCAGGTCCTGATAGACAGGCAGGTGTAGCTCCCCCATCACAGTAGGTTGTCCAGTTAAGCGGTGATTGGCGAGATCCCTTCTCCGGACTTGCCTTGGTCTTGGTATGCATTTTTGTTATAGACATTATGGGTATGTCGGGGCCCTGTTCCGGCTATGTTGCAGCACTTATGTTCCTTTAGAGGCTCATAGATAAGTGTCGACTCATGTATAGTTTGGTATGCCTTGTCGGCTGGTTTTTGTTGATTAGTCTTTCATTTTAGCGTGGTAGCTAGTACCATATGTATATAGTTTCTTGATTGTCTGGTCATCCCATGTTATGTAGGTTCATGCAATCATATTTTATTGTTGGTTGCCCATGATCCATGTCTACCATTTATATTGGTCTCGTTAGCCCTAAAAGATAATAAAGAAGGTTAGATAAAATGTGCGTTGGTGCTCGGCAAGTATGGTCGGGTGCTAGTCATGGTCCTCTAGTTTGGGTCGTGACAGTTTTAATCAAAAATTCTGTTTCATTTTCCTTAAGTATTTTCAGAAAACAATTTAACAGAAAAATTCTTTTACCGGGGTTCTAGACCTCGGATTTCAATTCCGGGCATACGCCCAAGTTCCATATTTTTCTACGGATTTTCTAAGACCGTCAAATCACGGGTCCAGGTCCGTTTACAAAAAATGTTGAGCAAAGTCAACTATATCAATATTAATATCAAAATAGTTCAAATTTTTCACATATTTCATATATTTCAACATAAAAATTTTCCAGCTTCGCGCCCGAACCGTGCACACAAATCGAGGCAACTATAAATGAGGTTTTGAGGACCTCAGAAGCTCGAAATGATTAATAAAACAAGTGATGACCCTTTGGGTCGTCACACTATCCCTCCTGTGTACCTGAATCTGGACACAAAGGTGCAGGGAGTAGGGGTGAGTACTAAGTACTCAGTGAGTAATAAGTATATATTAATAGCTGAAAGCAAGAAATCCATAGAATACCACAGAGTAACGCTAAACTACAGTCTGATTCCTCCTACGAACTAGCAACAACAGTACATTACAATTATCACAGATAATTCAACAGATAAAGATGCAATGCAATGCACATGACCGCTACGGCGTGTAGCCCTATCCATTTAACGTCGACGACGCTCACAGGGGGTGTGTAGAGACTCCGGAGGGGCTCCTACAGCCCAAGCGCAATATATCATCTGTTGCGGCGTGCAACCCGATCCTCATATCATCTGCTGCGGCGTGCAGCCCGATCCATCCCTAGTCCACAACAAGCATATGAGTCACACAACAGTTCAAATTATTTATCTTTAGTTTCCAGTTTATTAATAATGAAAATACGTTAATTTTTATTTAATTTTCCAAGAACAGGTGACTTAGCATTTCCACATGGTGATTTCAAACCAGGACTGAGATCAGTGATTAAGCAAATTGAGCTATCATATATATATATATCTATCCCCTAGGGATACTACAGGTCGGCACGAGGCCCTCAAACATGGTGTACAACCCACAAATATATCTAACACAATGTGTGTTTCAATCACATATATCATGATATTCATATCCAGGATGGACTAAGTCTAAATCCCAAGTCACTATCAATTCCGCACCAGCCACGGGGTGCGAGCCACGCTCTACTAGCGTCACCATGTGCTAAGCCGGGGTTTCGAACCCTCAGGCTACCATACACTAACAACTCACCTCTAGCCAGTTGTGGACTCGTCCGCGATGCCGTTTCCCTTTGAATTTGCCGCCTCGTACGTCAAATCTAGTCAAAACCACAGCAATTATATCAATACGAGTAAAAGAAACAAAACACAATCTAATTTACTTGAATTACGCAATAATATACCAAGTTGGTAAAACACGGGCCCCGGGCCCGCTTCTCGAAAAATTCCAAAATTCATACAAACAGATTCCCGTTCTCTCCACGAGTCCGTGCATATGTCGAAATTGGAGTTCGAATGGCCTTTCAAAAGTCAAAATTTCGTTTTCATAATGTAGGCCCAAATTCTTCACAATTTCTATCCAATTTCATGAGTTTTGATGTAAATTCTAGCATATAATCGTGTTTTTGAGTCAAGAAACTTACCTCCATTGTTTCCCCGATGAAATATGCTTCGAATCGTATCAATTTTTTCTCAATGTGGTTCAAAAATGGAGGAAATAATGAAACCCTCACGACTAATATGGTTTATATCTGGTTCTGTCCGACATTTAATTTACCTTACGCGATCGCGATGCACAATTTACAGGCCTCACGCGATCGCGACTCCCATCACGCGATCGCGTATCACAAAATCTCAGGCCATATTTTTCCTTCTACGCGATCGCGTAGACTCTTATGCGATTGCGATGAACAACGGGGTAACGCCACGCGATCGCGACAGGGTCTCCTGCGATCGCATTGCTCCAACTCCTGACCTTACGCGATCGCATCCCTCGTTTTGCGATCACGAAGAGTAAAATTCTCAGCCTCTCCAGTATTCTACGCGATCGCATGCTCATTAGAGCGATCGTAGAGAGTAAATGTCTGCTGCACTTATGACAGCAGACCAGCTCTTTCCTTTGGCCAAAAATGATCCGTCTGGACCCCCGGATTCATCCAGAGGCCCCCGGGACCCCAACGAAAAACATCAACCTACTCCAAAATATGATACAAGCTTGTTCCAATAATAAAAACACGCCCTTTAACACGGAAATCATCGAATCAAAGCGAATTCAAGCCTAAGTTTCATCCAAAACTTCCGTAACCAACATTTGATCTAAAACCCGACCTAAACACCTACAAATGACATAAAATTTTGCACGCATATCCAGAATCACGTAACGGAGCTACGGCAACTCTTGGAATTTCATTCCAAGCCCTCAAAATCTCACCTACCGTTCGGATTTCATCAAAATTTAACCTTAGCCAATTCAAGCCTAAAACTACACCGGACCTCTGAATTCGATTCTGATTGCTCTCCTAAGTCATAAATGATCCCTCGAAACTAGTCGAATCTTCAGAATTCCATTCAGAACTGACTGAATCATCGATCAACATTCGGTTGACTTTTCCAACATATTCTTCTCATAACGAGGTTTATGGCCTCATTTCTATCTAAATTCCCTCCGATTTGCTTCTAACTTTCCAAACACATATAAATTAGCATATTGAAGTATTAAATGAAGAAAATGGGGCGATAACTCCCGCAACGACGGGTCGGGTCATTGCATTCTCCCCAACTTAAACAAACGCTAGTCCTCGAGCGTACCCAGAGTTGTACTAGAAGCAACTCAATAGCTGAATGACCTTACCAAGCATATATGCGGGGTGATACCACGTCACCCTATCTATCATAAGTCCGATAACACAAAATAGCTGAACTTCCACAGTCTATCTGAACCATAGACCACATTGCACTTTCCGAAATCATATTTCAAATCCGAATCCCACGTCTATACTCAAAATACACCCGAACCAACTGTAATAGCCCATACACACCAATCCGGGTGAGATCTTATGGCGTACCAAACAACCCAATCACTCGAGACGATGGCCTCTAATCATAACAATTTCCCACGATAACCAAATACTACTGATAAACCTTTCTCGTTAGCTAAAGTCTTATTCCAACACCTTCATATACTGCCCACGACAACCGAACACGTTATATATCGAGTCCATTTCTCAGGTCATCCATTCATGATTCCATTTCCCTTTTGACTGATATCACAATATATTTCGGAGCCAAACCTCGATATTTCCTTTCTAACCAGCTGAAATAACATATGCCCGCACTCATTTATGGCTCCAACGATCATTTCGATTATAACACACCACACTGGTGATATGACACTTCAACACCGGTCTAAGCCACGACGAGCACGACACATGCTGCAATAAGAAACGCTTGAACATACTCAAATCATGACAACTAACTCAAAACAAAGAGCTGTAATTAAATTCCTCCGTACCATCATAACATAGGACTAAGATCCCATCTCGCATTATAGAAATAGAGTACCTGAATTCTCCTCGATAGGTCATAACATCATATGGCCTTGCCACAACTTATGATTCCATCCAAACAATACTACCCATGAAGCACCTCAAGTCATTATACTCAAAACAGTCAGCCATGCACCGATTTACGTCTGAACTCAAGCAATCAATCTCACCCACGGTGAATCAATTAATATACGCCATCAAATCTTATAAGGACACAACCGATGCGTCATTCGCCGAGCGACACTTAATACTGACTTTACTTAGAGACTAGGAAGTATTGTACACAAGGTAACACGTGGAAAAACTATTCTCCAAATCACACAGTTGCGGCATGCAACCTGCTCCAAATAACATACCCGTGCGGCGTGCCGCCCGATCCAGATACCATACCTGTGGCGGTGTGCCACCCGATCCAAATAACCCGTGGAGGCCAAATTGCTCATTAGAATAAACATATATAGCCTCAAGCTCGACCATAAAAAATGCATCCGACAAAGTTCCTCAAGACCTGAACTGAATAAATGGTAGAAACCTCTGCACTGATATCAGCCACGAAGTCCCAACTGACAAAGCAATACCTACCAGCCATCCGGTGGTCCTGGGTACAACCACCCTGTTGGAGCATACTCTGATGCACTCCGCTACGTGATTTGTTCCATTTCCGACATAGTCCATATCACATTAGTCTAGACAACCTGACTTATGACAACCAGTCTGAAATCAAGTATCATAACCCAAATTCATCAAATCAAGCTAAGAGAGAGCCACTAGGACTTCCAACTTCCAATAATCGCTAAACGGTGCCAATACACACAATATACAACCACTGCATAGGCGGATTACGAGAACTTCTAGTCTCCATTACCTATATAACACATGAATCACTATGCCTGATTCCACACTTCACTGTGCGGATACATAACACACATCAAGCATCCATTCATACCATGAAAGTTATTCATAAATATTTCTATGCCATCAACAACTCAATCATCACAATCGATCCAACATGAGAATACCACCACAACACTAGATATTGTCAGTTTACATTACCTTGTCCTTTTTGACCATATACCCTGCCAAATCACTAGAATACTAGTACCATTTTTTCTTAATCACCAGAAAGATCGATTCTTTAAGCACCTGCAGCTACCCGTGCTGCTCAATAATTTTTAATGACTTCCCATATATTGAACTGATCTCAAAACCTTGAACATGCCATTATCAACTTTCCATAACACATCGCATATACCCTACCACACTAGGATAACATGGAACTTCTATCCCTTTCCTACGCTGCAAACATCGACGCACTCAACTAGTCAAGGACTTTCATGATCCCATATAGAAGAAAACTCATTACACATTCCCAGCTTCGCATACCAACAGGAAATACGCTCATTTTCAAACCACGGTAAAACACATCACAAACTCTGTCTTCCAATTCATTGAATAAGTTTAACTGTCAGGACTGAGTCCTTTTACCTACACCGAGCTACGCAACTGCCAGCACTCAAGAGTTTGTTGCACCGTATCTGCAAAACTCATTACTTCGAACACATACCAGGAATTAATCGTATCCTTATCATACTGTTTCAGTTTATTAACAAGTTGTTCCATTTATCCAATTTCCTTTTTGATTCATCTTTAATTTAGTATTAACCTTTACTGTAGCACCACAATATCTCAACTCATGTTACCACACGAGACTCATTTATAAGACCACACAGTCTAAAACCCATAAGATACTGAATACTCTCTCAATGTTCCCTGAAGTACCACATTCTACAATACTTTATTTTGAAGAACTTCATGCGATTTTGAATTCGTATTATTACCTTCCAATACGGATACATAGAATCGTTCACATAACATAACACAAGTCTTGATCTCTTCTAACAAAACCACCATCTTTAGCCATATACACAATCTTAATACACCTAACTGTTACAAGAAAAATCTTGAACACCGCAAAACCATTATCGGACGTCATTCACTCTTATTCAGTTGTAATTCACTGTTTTATTGAACAGAACCACTCGTGCCTTGTTAGAACTCTGACACCAGTAGAACATGATTATATATAGATGCACTTAGCTATCTTTCTTTTCTACACACCGAACATTCTTTACCAACAGCAGTTCAAATCATCCTACGATTTCCTCACATCTACGAAGCACCATAACCTTTATCGGAATTTTCCCAACATACTTAGAGACAGAACCAACATAGCACACAATAGTGAAATCAGTTAATCCATAACAACCTCCCCAACTTGGCTCGGAGCCATACGTCAAAGCACCTTTAGCCACTTATAGCATTCTTACTCAATTGATGCCACAATGTTATAGTGAAATTAATCTCAAGTCATTTACAAGCCTTGACAGGAACTCGAATCATCAGAGACCTTAACTCTTCTGCAATCCTTGCATTTATACACAAACCACAGTTAAGCCTACTCTCTTTAGGTGACAAAAATCTTTTCTAAGTCCCAAATTTTCCAAAAGTTTCGACAGAGTTTCCTTTGTAAATTGGCCTATCCACCTGCTAGAGAATCACCAAAACCATCCTAACAATATGTCCACAACTCGACAAGACATCACAATGTATATCAACAATATTAATCTCAATACTACATGAGTTATATTATCAAAATTGATACATGGACATGCGTTGCACTTGCTCGAATCATAACATATATCAATTACCTTTCACCACGCCCATAGCTCTAGGCTACACAACAGATTACAATAAGAATCTAACACCTGACTGCTCATACATTATTAAGCTGCCATTTCCACAGTTAGGGACAATACCAATCACATGCAATTTCATAATACCAGCTCGTAAAATCGATATCTCGATGCTCAAGCCATAGACAAGGTCCAGCCTCAAGTCCTCCCGACCGGCCCTACATGAACTCACAGAGATTATATCTCGCCCCTCGATCGGGGAATCACAAGCCCTCAAGGAAATTATATTACTGAGCGCTCGATGCGTACACCGACGTGTAGAAGGAATTTAAAAAATTATATCTCAAGCTGAATCAAGTACGCACTATAAGGATTCCAAGAAATGCGAATTGTTTCCTAAAGGGTCTGCAGCCTCCCGAGGATAAATACAGGCGTCTCTGTACCGATCCACGGGACTCTACCAACCGGCTCAAGACTCATGAGGCCTAGTAACCTAGGCTCTGATACGAACTTGTAACGACCCCAAATCCCCATCGTGATGGCGCCCAACACAACTGCTAGGCAAGCCCGGCCATTTACACTCTCACCCCGAGCATGAAGCTCAAATCAATTACCTGAATATTATTGTCAACAATTGTAACGACCCGGCCCGTCGTTACGGGAATTTCCACCCCGTTACCTTGCAATTTACATATATTATGCTTTTAAAACAGTATTGGAGTATATCGGGTGAGTTAGGAGTGATTTGGATTGAAAATGAAACAAATAACATATTTGAAGAAAGCTTGAATATGAAAAGTCAACCAAGAGTTGACTATTGAGTTAGAGTGCTCGGAACCGGATTCTGATGATTCGACTAGTTCCGGGGGATCATTTATGACTTAGGAGAACAATCGGAATTGAAATCGGAGGTCCGGTGTAGTTTTAAGCTTGAATTGGCGAATGTTGAATTTTGGCGAAAACCGGATGGTAGGTGATATTTTGATCCGGGGGTCGGAATGGAATTCCGACAATTTCTGTAGCTTCGTTATGTGATTTTGGATATGTCTGCAAATTTTCAGGTCATTCGGACATCGTTTGATCGGGTTTTGGATTGAATGTTAGTTTTGAAAGTTTTGAAGAAACTTAGGCTTGAATCCGTGGTTAATTGGTTATTTTGATGTTTAGGATGGTGTTTTTATGATTGGAACAAGTTCGAATAAGGAATTAGGATGTGTTGGTGTGTTTGAATGAGGTCCCGGGGCCTCGGGGTGTTTTCGGATGGTTAATCGGGAGAAAAACATGGAAATTGCAGGTTTGAGGAGTCCTGTCTCTGTTGTTTCCGCTCCTGCGGAATTTTGGGCGCAGGAGCGGTTGCGCTGAAACGGACCAGGAGCCGCAGAAGCGGCGACCGCAGAAGCGGATCATTATCCGCTGAAGCGGAAACGCGGGGGCGGACCGGGAGTCGCAGAAGCGACCATCGCAGAAGCGGAAGGGGAGCCGCTTAGGCGAGTCCGCAGAAGCGGACGTCTAGCCGCAGAAGCGGAAATATCCGCAGGAGCGGTCCAATCTCCGCAGAAGCGGACGCGTAGGAGCGGAAATTCTTCCGCAGAAGCGAAAATCGCTGTAAGTTAAGTGTATCAGAAGTGAGAAAAATTTCAGAACATTTCACACAATTGGGTCTCGGCTTTAGAGGCGATTTGGGCGATTTTTAAGAGAAACTCAAGGGAAATCATCAGGTAAGCAACTATGGACTTAAACTATGATTAGTATTGGTATTATTATGCAATTATATCATGAAAAATGGAAGAATTTGGGGTGATTCATGGAAGATTTAACCCTAGGCTTGAACTTTAGAAAATCAAGGTTTTGAATGAGCAAATGGAGTCCGATTTTGGTAAAATTGATATGCTTAGACTCGTATTGAGATGAGGGTTCCGAATATGTGACTTTCGTAATTTTTCGAGAATCGTACCGAAAGTCGGGTTTTACCAACTTAGTGTAATTTTGCGAATTTCATATAAATTGAAGTGGGTTATGATTCTTTGACCCGTATTTGATATAATTATTGTTATTTGACTAGATTCTACACACGAGGCAACGAAATTCAAAGGAAAAGGCATCGCGGACGAGTCTACGACCGGCTAGAGGTGAGTAGTTTGTGTATATTGTAGCCCGAGGGTTCGAAACCCCGGCTTAGCACATTGTGACGCTAATAGGGCGTGGCTCGCACACCGTGGCAGGTGCGGGATTGATTGTGATTGGGGATTGAGACTTGGTCCATCCCAGGAATGAATAATATGTTGTTAGTGTTGGAAATACACTGTATTTGCTATATTTGTGGGCTGTAAGCCTTGTTTGGGGCCTTGTGCCGATCTGTAGCGTCCTTAGAGGACAATATTTATGTGATAGCTAAAGATTGCTTAAATCACTGATCTCAGTCCTGGGAATTGTAATCACACTTTTGAAATGCTAAGTCACCGGCTTTTACAAACTTAATAAAGTTAAAGTATTTTTCATAAATTATGAATTGAGAACTGGAAATAAGGGAAATGAATTGTTTTGTGACTTAATTGCTTATTGTGGACTGAGTATGGGATCGGGCTGCACGCCGCAGTGGTTGATGTGAGGATCGGGCTGCACGCCGCAGCAGCATTGCGCTTGGGCTGTAGGAGCCCCTCCGGAGTCTGTACACACCCCCAGGTGAGCGCCGTCGACGTTAAATTGGATCGGGCTACACGCCGTAGCGGTTATGTGCATTGCATTGCATTTGTATTTGTTGAATTACTCTGTGGTAGTTGTATTGGATTGTTGTTGCTAGTTCGTAGGAGATTCGGACTGTAGTGTAGCTTCATATTGTGGTATTTTGTGGATTTCTTACTGTCAGCTACATATATATATTTGTTACTCACTGAGTACTTAGTACTCACCCCTACTCCCTGCACCTTTTGTGTGCAGACTCAGGTACACAGGAGCAGTAGACGGACATCTCCGGCGTTTACATTGTCACATCGAGTTGCTGAGGTAGCTGCCTACGTTCGCAGAGCCTAGCTCCTCCTCTCATTCCAGTTGTTATTGTATATTTTGTATTCGGACTTGAGTACTTCTATATCGTACTCTCTATTTCCTGTTGGGTTTTGTTAGAGGCTCTAGACTTGTGACTCCGGATCTTTGGGAGTGTCAGTACTTTTGTTCAGTATTATTATTATTGGAGTTCTTAAACTCATATATTCTTCTTGGGTTGTCCATTTGGGGACCGGTATTGTGTTATAATTAAATTGTTGGTTTGGCTGGCCTAGCTTGATTGTTGGGCGCCATCACGACTGGATTTGGGTCGTGACAAGTTGGTATCCGAGCTCTAGGTTATTAGGACTCGCGAGTCATGAGCCGGTTTAGTAGGCTTTCGTAGATCGGTACGTAGACGTCCGTATCTATCTTCGAAGGGCTACAGAGACTTTAGGAAAAACCTCATTTTCTTGAATTCATATCGTGCGATTTGTGTTATCATGAAATTAAATCTTTCCATATTCTATTCTCTCGCGGATGGCGAGAACACGAGCTAACGGACGTGGCGGACGACCACCATTGGCACCCAGAGGCCGTGGTCGTGGTAGAGGTAGGGCAGCAGCACCAGCACCAGCACTTGCTGACCCACCAGCCGATCAGACTCAGGACCAGATTCTAGCGGTGAACGCTCCGGCAGCTCAGGTTCAGGCACCGGCAGTGCCTATTGTGATACCGGGTCTTCGGGAGACCTTGGCTCAGATATTATCAGTGTGCACAGGCTTGGCACAGGTAGTTGCTGCTACTGCTGCAGTATCTTCTTCACAGGCAGGGGGAGGGAATCAGACCCCGGTGGCTCACACACCCGAGCCAGTTCAGCCAGTTGCGTCCGTTGCACCAGCTCCTGCATATATGGTTCCAGTTATGCCCGACGATGAGCAGCGTCGTTTGGAGAGATTTGAGAGGCTACAGCCTCCGACATTCAGTGGAGCTGAGGGCGAGGATGCCCAGGGTTTTCTTGACAGATGTCAGCGCATGCTTCGCACCGCGGGTATTCTAGAGTCCAGCGGTGTTTCATTCACCACTTTCCAGTTCACAGGTGCAGCTTTCCAGTGGTGGGAGGATTTTGAGAGGCGTAGGCCTGCTGGGGTAGTGCCCCTCACTTGGCAGCAGTTCTCCACGGTATTTTTGGAGAAGTATGTGCCTCGATCCCAGAGAGAGGAGCTGCGTCGTCAGTTGAGTGGCTGAAGCAGGGGATATGTCAGTTACTCAGTATGAGATGAGATTCACACAGCTAGCCCGTCATGCCATGTGGATGGTTCCTACGGACAAAGGAGAGAATCCGGAGATTTATTGATGGTCTTATTTATCCCATCCGCATATTGATGACCCGGGAGAGAGTTTCTACAGTTACCTTTGAGGAGGTGGTTGATGCCGCCCGTCACATTGAGACAGATCGCCGCAGAGAGCGAGAGGAGAGAGAGGCTAAGAGGCCTCGTGGTACTGGCAGTTACGGTGGTGCTCCGTCTAGGGGCCAATTTCAGCATAGCAGAGGTCGCTCCTTCGGATCTCATCAGTCTGGACGTGCAGAGTCCAGTGGGGTTTCATCCGATCGTGGTCGTCGAGGCCGGCGAGGTTATCGGGGTCGGCAGGGACGCCGGCAGAGTCGGCCGCACCGAGTGCTCTTCCGGCTCGGAGCTCGCTCCTGTTTCCTCGGCACGAGATTCATCGGTAGCGAGGGGTCCTCGGCAGCCCCTTCTTCCATCTTCGGGCCGTTGTTTCGAGTGCGGTGATTTGGGCCACATCGGAGAGAGTGTCCTCGGTGGCTTCGTAAGAGGTCACGGCGGAGGGATCGACCTTCGTCTTCTACTCTCGTTTCTTCAGCGCCGGCACGGTCGGCTAGGACCGGTGGCCAGGTATCCAGAGGTCGCCCCGGGGGCGAGGATCGTACTGGTGGAGGCCAGGCTCGTTTCTATGCTCTTCCGGATAGGAAGGATGCTAGCGCTTCGGATGCGGTCATTTCAGGTATTATCTCAGTCTGCCATACAGGGATGCTTCCGTCTTATTTGATCCCGGATCCACCTATTCTTATGTCTCTACTTATTTTGCACATCATTTGGGTATGACCCGTGGTATTCTTGCTTTGCCCGTACATGTGTCTACCCCAGTGGGGATACTGTTGTTGTGGATCAGGTGTATAGATCCTGTATTATTACTATTGGGGGTCCGGAGACCCGAGTTGATTTATTGCTACTGGGCATGGTAGATTTCGATGTTATTCTAGGCATGGATTGGCTATCTCCTTACCATGCGATTCTGGACTGTCATGCCAAGACAGTCACACTAGCTATTCCAGGTAATCCGAGGATCGAGTGGCGTGGCTTGACTGATTATGTGTCCGACAGGGTGATTTCTTATATAAAGGCTCAACGAATGATTGGCAAGGGTTGTTTATCTTATTTGGCCTTCATTAGAAATGTTGAGGCTGAGACACCCAGTCTTGATTCGGTCCCCATTGTGAGGGAGTTTCCGGATGTATTTCCAGCAGACCTACCAGGCATGCCGCCTGACAGAGACATTGATTTTGGTATTGACTTGGTGCCGGGCACTCGGCCCATTTCTATTCCTCCTTATCGCATGGCACCAGCAGAGTTAAAAGAATTGAAAGAACAACTTCAGGAACTCTTAGATATGGGTTTCATTCGTCCAAGTGTGTCACCTTGGGGTGCACCGGTGTTGTTCGTGAAGAAGAAAGACGGCACAATGAGAATGTGCATTGATTACAGGCAGCTGAACAAGGTAACAGTGAAGAATAAGTACCCATTACCTCGTATTGAGGACCTATTTGATCAGCTACAGGGAGCTAGTGTATTTTCTAAGATTGATCTTCGATCGGGCTATCATCAGTTGAAGATCAGGGACTCGGATATTATGAAGACAGCGTTCAGGACGCGATATGGGCACTACGAGTTCCTGGTGATGTCTTTCGGGTTGACTAATGCCCCAGCAGCATTCATGCACTTGATGAATAGTGTATTTCGGCCGTACCTTGATTCTTTTGTGATTGTGTTTATTGATGATATTCTGGTATATTCACGCAGCCAGGAGGAGCATGCACAGCATTTGAGAGTGGCATTGCAGAGGTTGAGAGAAGAGAAACTTTATGCAAAATTCACTAAGTGTGAGTTCTGGCTTGATACTGTGGGTTTTCTGGGACATATAGTGTCCAGTGATGGTATTCGGGTTGATCCGCAGAAGGTTGAGGCAGTGCAGAGTTGGCCCAGACCTTCCTCAGCTACAGAGATTCGGAGTTTTCTCGGCTTGGCATGCTATTATCGTCGGTTTGTTCAGGATTTCTCATCTATTGCTTCACCGTTGACTAAGTTGACACAGAAGAATGCTCCATTTGTGTGGTCTGATGAATGTGAAGAGAGCTTTCAGAAGCTCAAGGAGGCTTTGACCACAGCTCCAGTACTTGTGTTACCATCGGCCTTAGGGTCGTATACGGTGTATTGTGATGCTTCCAGAGTTGGACTCGGTTGTGTGTTGATGCAGGAGGGTAGAGTTATTGCATATGCTTCTCGTCAGCTAAAGCCCCACGAGAAGAACTACCCTGTTCATGATTTGGAGTTAGTTGCTATTGTTCATGCCTTGAAGATTTGGAGGCATTATCTATATGGTGTATCTTGTGATGTATATACAGACCACCGGAGCCTTCAGCATTTGTTTAAGCAAAAAGATCTAAATTTGAGGCAGCGGAGATGGCTTGAATTGCTTAAAGACTATGATATTACTATCTTGTATCATCCCGGGAAAGCCAATGTAGTGGCTGATGCATTGAGCCGGAAGGCTATTAGTATGGGCAGGTTTGGCGTATATTCCAGTTGGGGAGAGACCCCTAGCAGTTGATGTTCAGGCGTTAGCTAATCGGATGGTAAGGCTGGATATTTCTGAGCCCAATCGGGTGATGGCTTATGTAGTAGCTCGTTCTTCTTTATATGATCGTATTCGAGAGCGCCAGTATGATGATCCACACTTACTTGTCCTTAAGGACAGGAGTTCAGCATGATGATGCTAGAGATGTCACTATTAATAGTGATGGTGTATTGCGGATGTAGGGCCGGATATGCGTGCCCAATGTTGATGGCCTTCGTGAGTTGATATTGGAAGAGGCCCATAGCTCGCGGTATTCTATTCATCCAGGAGCCGCGAAGATGTATCAGGATTTGAAGCAGCATTACTGGTGGAGAAAGATGAAGAAAGATATTGTGAGCCATGTGGCTCGGTGTCTAAACTGTCAACAGGTCAAGCATGAGCATCAGAGACCTGGTGGTGTGTTCCAGCGCATTGTAATTCCCGAGTGGATGTGGGAGAGGATCACTATGGACTTTGTTAGTGGACTCCCTCGGACAGCGAGGAAGTTTGATTCGATTTGGGTGGTTGTGGATAGGCTGACCAAGTCAGCTCATTTCATCCCAGTGTGTACTACATACTCTTCAGAGCGGTTGGCAGAGATATTCATCCGTGAGATAGTGAGATTGCATGGAGTTCCTATTTCCATTATATCGGACAGAGGTACCCAGTTCACATCTCAATTCTGGAGGACATTTCAGCGAGAGTTGGGTTCACAGGTAGAGCTGAGCACAGCATTTCATCCACAGACGGATGGGCAGTCTGAGCGTACTATTCGGATATTGGAGGACATGTTGCGTGCTTGTGTCATTGATTTTGGTGGTTCATGGGCTGATTATTTGCCTTTGGCGGAGTTTGCTTACAATAATAGCTATCAGTCCAGCATTCGGATGGCACCGTATGAAGCTTTATATGGGAGGCGGTGTAGGTCTCCAGTTGGTTGGTTCGAGCCCGGCGAGGCTAGGTTGTTAGGGACAGAGTTAGTCCAAGATGCCTTAGACAAGGTAAAGGTGATTCGGGAGAGACTTCGCACAGCTCAGTCGCGTCAGAAGAGTTATGCAGACCGGAAGGTCCGAGATGTGTCTTATTCAGTAGGTGAGAAGGTGTTGCTGAAAGTTTCGCCTATGAAGGGTGTTATGAGGTTTGGAAAGAAAGGAAAGTTGAGCCCAAGGTTCATCGGACCTTTTGAGGTGCTTAGGAAAGTTGGGGAGGTGGCTTATATGCTTGCTTTGCCACCCAGGTTTGTCGGGAGTTCACCCGGTGTTTCATGTATCTATGCTCCGGAAGTATGTCGGGGACCCGTCTCATGTGTTGGACTTCAGCACGATACAGCTAGATGAGGATTTGACTTATGATGTGGAACCAGTAGCCATTTTGGGTCGACAGGTTCGTAAGCTGAGATCTAAGGATATAGCTTCGGTGAAAGTGCAGTGGAGAGGTCGTCCCATGGAGGAAGCAACTTGGGAGACCGAGCAGGAGATGCGAAGCAGATATCCACACTTTTTTGATACTCCGTGTATGTTTCTTAACCCGCTCGCGGACGAGCGTTTGTTTAAGTTGGGGAGAATGTAACGACCCGGCCCGTCGTTACGGGAATTTCCACCCCGTTACCTTGCAATTTACATATATTATGCTTTTAAAATAGTATTGGAGTATATCGGGTGAGTTAGGAGTGATTTGGATTGAAAATGAAACAAATAACATGTTTGAAGAAAGCTTGAATATGAAAAGTCAACCAAGAGTTGACTATTGAGTTAGAGTGCTCGGAACCGGATTCTGATGATTCGACTAGTTCCGGGGGATCATTTATGACTTAGGAGAACAATCGGAATTGAAATCGGAGGTCCGGTGTAGTTTTAAGCTTGAATTGGCGAATGTTGAATTTTGGCGAAAATCGGATGGTAGGTGATATTTTGATCGGGGGTCGGAATGGAATTCCGACAATTTCTGTAGCTTCGTTATGTGATTTTGGATATGTCTGCAAATTTTCAGGTCATTCGGACATCGTTTGATCGGGTTTTGGATTGAATGTTAGTTTTGAAAGTTTTGAAGAAACTTAGGCTTGAATCCGTGGTTAATTGGTGATTTTGATGTTTAGGATGGTGTTTTTATGATTCGAACAAGTTCGAATAAGGAATTAGGATGTGTTGGTGTGTTTGAATGAGGTCCCGGGGGCCTCGGGGTGTTTTTGGATGGTTAATCGGAAGCAAAATATGGAAAATTGCAGAAACTGGGCACTACTTCTGTTGTTTCCGCTCCTGCGGAATTTTGGGCGCAGGAGCGGGTGCGCTGAAGCGGACCAGGAGCCGCAGAAGCGGCGACCGCAGAAGCGGATCATTTTCCGCTGAAGCGGAAACGCGGGGGCGGGCTGGGAGTCGCAGAAGCGACCATCGCAGAAGCGGAAGGGGAGCGGAAAGGGAGCCGCTTAGGCGAGTCCGCAGAAGCGGAAATATCCGCAGGAGCGGTCGATTCTCCGCAGAGGCGGACGCGTAGGAGCGGAAATTCTTCCGCAGAAGCGAAAATCGCTGTAAGTTAAGTGTATCAGAAGTGAGAAAAATTTCAGAACATTTCACACAATTGGGTCTCGGCTTTAGAGGCGATTTGGGCGATTTTTAAGAGAAACTCAAGGGAAATCATCAGGTAAGCAACTATGGACTTAAACTATGATTAGTATTGGTATTATTATGCAATTATATCATGAAAAATGGAAGAATTTGGGGTGATTCATGGAAGATTTAACCCTAGGCTTGAACTTTAGAAAATCAAGGTTTTGAATGAGCAAATGGAGTCCGATTTTGGTAAAATTGATATGCTTAGACTCGTATTGAGATGAGGGTTCCGAATATGTGACTTTCGTAATTTTTCGAGAATCGTACCGAAAGTCGTGTTTTACCAACTTAGTGTAATTTTGCGAATTTCATATAAATTGAAGTGGGTTATGATTCTTTGACCCGTATTTGATATAATTATTGTTATTTGACTAGATTCTACACACGAGGCAACGAAATTCAAAGGAAAAGGCATCGCGGACGATTCTACGACCGGCTAGAGGTGAGTAGTTTGTGTATATTGTAGCCTGAGGGTTCGAAACCCCGGCTTAGCACATTGTGACGCTAATAGGGCGTGGCTCGCACACCGTGGCAGGTGCGGGATTGATTGTGATTGGGGATTGAGACTTGGTCCATCCCAGGAATGAATAATATGTTGTTAGTGTTGGAAATACACTGTATTTGCTATATTTGTGGGCTGTAAGCCTTGTTTGGGGCCTTGTGCCGATCTGTAGCGTCCTTAGAGGACAATATTTATGTGATAGCTAAAGATTGCTTAAATCACCGATCTCAGTCCTGGGAATTGTAATCACACTTTTGAAATGCTAAGTCACCGGCTTTTACAAACTTAATAAAGTTAAAGTATTTTTCATAAATTATGAATTGAGAACTGGAAATAAGGAAAATGAATTGTTTTGTGACTTAATTGCTTATTGTGGACTGAGTATGGGATCGGGCTGCACGCCGCAGTGGTTGATGTGAGGATCGGGCTGCACGCCGCAGCAGTATTGCGCTTGGGCTGTAGGAGCCCCTCCGGAGTCTGTACACACCCCCAGTGAGCACCGTCGACGTTAAATTGGATCGGGCTACACGCCGTAGCGGTTATGTGCATTGCATTGCATTTGTATTTGTTGAATTACTCTGTGGTAGTTGTATTGGATTGTTGTTGCTAGTTCGTAGGAGATTCGGACTGTAGTGTAGCTTCATATTGTGGTATTTTGTGGATTTCTTACCTTTAGCTGCTTTTATATATTTATTACTCACCGAGTACTTAGCACTCACCCATACTCCCTGCACCTTTTGTGTGCAGACTCAGGTACTCAGGAGCAGTAGACAGGCATTTCCAGCGTTTGCAGTGTCATATCGAGTTGCTGAGGTAGCTGCCTACGTTCGCAGAACCTAGCTTCTCCTCTCATTCCAGTTGTTATTTTATATTTTGTATTCGGACTTGAGTACTTCTATATCGTACTCTCTATTTCCTGTTGGGTTTTGTTAGAGGCTCTAGACTTGTGACTCCGGATCTTTGGGAGTGTCAGTACTTTTGTTCAGTATTATTATTATTGGAGTTCTTAAACTCATATATTCTTCTTGGGTTGTCCATTTGGGGACTGGTATTGTGTTATAATTGAATTGTTGGTCTGGCTGGCCTAGCTTGATTGTTGGGCGCCATCACGACCGGATTTGGGTCGTGACAACAATAAAGCTAAACTGAATAACCACCCAAAGATCTAGGGTCACGAGTCTTGAGCCTCTAAACAAAATCGGATAACAATATCTAAACAAAATACTCAAGTCTGAATAATGTATATATAAAGGAAAACTGGAATAAGAAGAGAAGCCAGGTTATGCGCACACCGACAGCTACCTCAGCAACTCGAATAAACTCTGATAAAAGCTGGAGTGCTTGTCTATCCCTCCTGCGTACCTGAATCTGCACACAAAGGTGCAGGGAGTAGGGGTGAGTACTAAGTACTCAGTGAGTAATAAGTATATATTCATAGTTGAAAGCAATAAATCCACAGAATACCACAGAGTAAAGCTAAACTACAGTCCGATACCTCCTACGAACTAGCAACAATAGTACATTACAATTATCACAGATAATTCAACAGATAAAGATGCAATGCAATGCACGTGACCGCTACGGCGTGTAGCCCGATCCATTTAATGTTGACAACGCTTCCTGGGGGTGTGTACAGACTCCGGAGGGGCTCTTACAACCCAAGTGCAATATATTATCTGCTATGGCGTGCAGCCCGATCCTCATATCATCTGCTGCGGTGTGCAGCCCGATCCATCCTTAGTCTACAACAAGCATATGAGTCACACAACAGTTCAAATTATTTATCTTCAGTTTCCAGTTCTTTAATAATGAAATACGTTAATTTTTTTTAAATTTTCCAAGAACAGGTGACTTAGCATTTCCACATGGTGATTTCAAACCAGGACTGAGATTAGTGATTAAGCAAATCGAGCTATCACATATATATCTCTCCCCTAGGGATACTACAGGACAGCACGAGGCCCCCATACATGGCTTACAGACTATAAAAATATCTAACACAGTGTGTATTTCAATCACATATATCATGTTATTCATATCCGGGATGGACTAAGTCTAAATCCCCAGTCACAATCAGTTCTTCACCTGCCACGGGGTGCGAGCCACGCCTTACTAGCATCACCATGTGCTAATCCGGGGTTTTGAACCCTTAGGCTACCATATACACTAACTACTCACCTCTAGCCGGTCGTGGACTCGTCTGCGATGCCTTTTCCCTTTGAATTTGCCGCCTCGTGGATCGAATCTAGTCAAAACCACAGCAATTATATCAATACGGGTCAAAGAAACATAACCCAATCTAATTTACTTGAATTACGCAATAGTACACCAAGTTGGTAAAATCGGGCCCCGAGCCCGCTTCTCAAAAAATTTCAAAATTCATACCAACGGATTCCTCATCTCGCCACGAGTCTGTGCATATAAAATTTATCGTAATCGGAGTTCGAATGGCCTTTCAAAAGTCAAAATTTTGTTTTCATAATCTAGGCCCAAATTCTTCACAATTTCTACCCGATTTCATGAGTGTTGATGTTAATTCTAGCATATAATCGTGTTTTTGAGTTAAGAAACTTACCTCCATTGTTTTCCCGATGAAATATCCTTCGAATCCTATCAATTTGCTCTCAATGTGGTGCATAAACGGAGGAAACAATGAAACCCTCGCGACTGATATGGTTTATATCTGATTCTGTCCGACATTTAATTTACCTTACGCGATCACGACCTCTAGCACGCGATCGCGATGCACAACTTACAGGACTCACACGATCGTGACTCCCATCATGCGATTGCGTATCACAAATTCTCAGGCCATATTTTTCCTTCTACGCGATCGCGTAGACTCTTATGCGATCACGATGAACAACAGGGTAACGCTACGCGATCGCGATAGGGTCTCCCGCGATCGCATTGCTCACCTCCTGACCTTACACGATCTCATGCCTCGCTTTACAATTGCGAAGGGTAAAATTCTCAGCCTCTCCAGTACCCTACGCGATCGCATGCTCATTAGTGTGATCGCAGAGAGTAAATGTCCGCTGCACTTATGACAGCAGACCAGCTCTTTCCTTTAGCCAAAAATGGTCCGTTTAGACCCCTGAATTCATCCTGAGGCCCCCGAGACCCCAACGAAAACCACCAACATACTCCAAAATACGATACAAGCTTGTTCCAATAACAAAAACACGCCCTTTAACATGGAAATCATCAAATCAAAGCGAATTCAAGCCTAAGTTTCATCCAAAACTTCCAAAACCAACATTCGATCTAAAACCCGACCTAAATCTCCTAACGGAGCTACTACTACTCTCATAATTTCATTCCGAGCCCCGGATCAAAATCTCACCTACCGTTCGGATTTCATCAAAATTCAACCTTAGCCAATTCAAGCCTAAAACTACACCGGACCTCCGAATTCTATTCTGATTGCTCTCCTAAGTCATAAATGATCCCCCGAAACTAGTCGATTCATCAGAATTTCATTCTGAGCTGACTGACTCATCGGTCAATATTCGATTGACTTTTCCGACATATTCTTCTCATAAAGAGGTTTATGGCCTCATTTCTATCTAAATTCCCTCCGATTTGCTTCTAACCTTCCAAACATATATAAATTAGCATGTTGAAGTATTAAATGAAGAAAATGGGGCGATAACTCCCGTAACGACGGGTCGGGTCGTTACAATAAGTCCATTTGACTAATACGATTGTAGTCATAACAGATTGGGAGTAATGTAATATGATTGTAGTAGGACGCATCGGCCTACGACAACCACATAAGTCTATTTGACTAATACGATTGTAGTAATAGGACCTTCTGTTATATATCGTAGTTGTTATTTAGTAATTGACCATCTATGAGTATTATTTCATTCATATACTAGGATGCATCGGCCTACGACAACCACATATCCATTTGACTTATACGATTGTAGTCATAACAGATTGGGAATAATATAATACGATTGTAGTAGGACGCATCGGCCTACGACAACCACATAAGTCCATTTGACTAATACGATTGTAGTAATAGGACCTTCCGTTTATATATCGTATTGGGAGTAATGTCATACGTTCATACTAGGACGCATCGGCCTACGACAACCACATAAGTCCATTTGACTAATAGCATCGGCCTACGACAAGCACATAAGTCCATTTGACTAATACGATATTAGTAATAGGACCTTCCGTTTATAAATGAAATAATATTCATAGATGGTCAATTACTAAATAACAACCACAGGTCCTATTACTACAATCGTATTAGTCAAATGGAGTTATGTGGTTGTCGTAGGCCTATGCGTCCTACTACAATTGTATTACATTACTCCCAATCTGTTATGACTACAATTGTATTAGTCAAATGGACTTATGTGGTTGTCGTAGGCCGATGCTTCCTAGTATATGAATGAAATCATATTCATTTACGGTCAATTACTAACTAATAACCACGATATATAAATGGAAGGTCCTATGACTACAATCGTATTAGTCAATGGACTTATGCGGTTGTCGTAGGCCGATGCGTCCTAATATGACTACAATCGTATTAGTCAAATTGACTTATGTGGTTGTCGTAGGCCGATGCGTCCTACAATTATAAGTATATCTAGATTGTACTCCATATTATATCGTATTAGGAGTAATGTCAACTCCATATCCCTATTTATGTCACGGACTATAGTTCTAATACGGATGATTTAGTAATATATTATGTCGATTGTACATTAAAATTCATACGATATATAAACGGAACAATCATGAATATAATTCTCAACCACATAATCAAATTTATAAACGAAAGTTCCTATGACAAAATATTGATCATTAGATGTAGTCACATATTATCCATTGATGAGTTATCCATATATTAATCTGTATAAGTATTGAATAATACCATTCCTTAATAAACGGCTAGATATTAGTCTAGATATATAAATTACTACAATTGATAACTATAGATGTAGTAAATATACCATACTTTGTGACATCACCAGTTCATATTTGATGGAGAGTTACTATATATAAGCATTATACAGATTTACGTAGTAAAATATCTAATCGTAGGGAAATCTCTGAATGTTAATTCGCACAATTACATTATATGTAATTTGTACTACATGGAAAGAAATGTCATAGGAATATCATACTATCACTTTACAAAGAACTGTTTATAACTCTGCATTTTCCTATCGGAAGTTCCTATGACTAATACAATTAATAACTTCTTATAGGGTTCACAATGAATTCAACTTATGACTACAATCGTATTAGTCCAATGGACTTATGTGGTTGTCGTAGGCCGATGCATCCTAGTATATGAATGAAATAATATTCATAGACGGTCAATTACTAAATAACAACCACGATATATAAATGGAAGTTTCTATGACTACAATCGTATTAGTCCAATGGACTTATGTGATTGTCGTAGGCCGATGCGGTAATCTATAATTATCTTCAAGTTATTTGATAGATGACTTATTATGATTGAAATGTCGTAACATTTAGAGTAATGTCATACTAATATATTATGCATGACTTTCGGGGTCTTCCATTTTACGATTAACCCATAATACATAACTGAAGGTCCAAATAGTGGTGGATCGTGCGTAGCTAGTAATGTAATACGATTGTAGTAGGACGCATCGGCCTGCGACAACCTCATAGGTCCTAATATATGAATATTCTATTAAATAAGGGTTGATAAGACCATATAACATACATTCCATGTGGTATAACATATACCAAGTATTTCTAATACATGTTCTTATGTGGTTGTTATTTACTTCAATGGATATATGACAAAATACGATTGTACATTACATTCCAAAAGTATGTTATTTGATTATACTATTGTGAGCTGGACTACATAGGACAACTGAGGTAATGTATTTGAACTATAGGTAATACTCTTAAAAAAGTGTTTGGAATATCCAAATTAACTACACTGTGATCCAAATGGACTTATATTAGGCTAAGTAATATCGTTTGTCAAATCTACAATTAAACTGGACAATTGATTGGGAGTAAGTCAAAAGTTACCCAGTCATCCAAGCCACGGATGAGTTCCGTCACAGCAAATTTATGGATATTACTCCATGTAGACAATCACATAAGTCCATTTTAATTGCTTCATAAATTGTCTTCAGAACATAAAAACATCCTGCCCAGCACTTCCGCTTCTGCGATCCTGGGATCGCATCTACGGTTCCGCTTCTGCTGACCAAAATGTCGCATATGCGACTTTCCTTTAAGTGCCCAGAGGTCGTATCTGCGGTTCTTCATTTGGTAATTGATGCCAAAAATTTACTTATGCGGTTGGCTTGCCACATCTGTGGTGCCGCATCTACGGTCCCCAACCTTATATGCAAATACATCAGAAGCAGCAAAAATCTGAAATTTCTTATCTTCAAAAATCTTTCCGTCAACTGTCCGAAATCAACCCGAGGGCTACAGGACCTCAACCAAAAGCACCGATAACACTTAATACTTCATTCAAATTTATACCGATCTTCGCAATACTTCAAACAACATCAAAATACCTATTTTTAACCGAATTCAAGACTAAAAACTCTAAATATATATTTTTGTTCAAAAATTCTATCAAAGCTTGTCTGAATGATCTAAAATATTTCACATACATCCCAAGTTAAATAATGGAGCCACTGCAACTTCTGGAATTTCATTCTGACCCTCAGATCAAAATCTCGCTATCAGACCGAAAACCTTAAAAATTCAACTTTCGGCATTTCAAGCATAAATTAGCTATGCACCTCCAAAACACAATTTGTCCACACACCTAATCTCGAAATCACCTAACAGAGCTAACAAAACCATAAGATTTCCATTCCAAAACCGTCTTCACATTGTTTTGACTATGGTCAACTTTCTAGTACTTAAGTTCTCATTTAGGGACTAAGTGTCCCAAAACTCTACGAAATCCAAAACCGAGCATCCCGGTAATTAAAAATGCAGAAATAAACTTGGCGAAGGTAGTTAATTGGGGATCAAGGCGTAAATGTTTAAGACCCTCGACCGGGTCATCACAGGTTAGTTCTTCCAAGAACTGGGCCTTGGATAATCTCGAGCCCGATCTTCGAGGTTCTCCTCAGCTTATCCTTTAAGAATGATCCAATTTAGGATATGTATGGAGGAAGCTGCTACCATTCAGTTGAAGTTGAGTCGATTCCTCGATGGAGAAGTGAGAACGCGTTTGGTGTTTGACCCTAGAGGGAGGTGTTCGAGGAAGATGGAGCAAGAGCCTTGGCTTGAGTAAATGTGAATGAAGGTGATGTTTGGCCACTCCATGAGGAAGCTACAAGGGGGAATTCTTTTTCTATGGAAGATAGAGGTTTCGCTATTTTGTAACTTTGTTTCTGATATGTGGTGCATGCCTACAGGCAGATAATGTTTTTTTGCTTGTAATATAAGAAATTTTTAAGGCTTTTGGTCCTTTTTGTACGTTTTCTCCTATCACTGCTCTCGATCGCATAGATCCATTTTGGAGGTAGTCTTCGAATTGTGCCATGGCCCGAGCTTGGGTAGGTCCTTTGGCTCCTGTTTGACTTTATGGGTGGAAGGTCGTGATCATCCATGTTTTTAGGCTGGAGTGATTTCATGGGTGCGTGTTTCGGGGATTTGCCATCTCTGCCCATGGTATATTGATAATGCTTCTTAGGTTGTCTCTTTAGGCATATCCGTTGTTTGATTATTCTCAGGTTTCGCCTTTGGGTTTCTCAAGATACTTTAGGCTAGGTAGGCAAGCTAAGATAACCCTCGACTAGATGGACCAATGGTTGAAGGGTAATTATCTCGTGGTATCTTTTTGCTGAGGAGTATCCTAATCAGGTCGGTGGGGGCGCTCCTTTTCTCGGAGGAATTGGCCCTTGGAAGAGGACAATCGGGGAGCTTTGTTGTCATTTTTCCAAGGCCATAGAAGGCGTATTTTCTCAAGCTATTTTCCTTTGGTGTCGGGAGTAGAATTGACCATTCCATAATCGCGTGGTCCATGTAGAGTTAGAGGCTACCCTGCATGCTTGACATATATGTATATATGTAGAAAAAAAAGAGATTGTTCGTTTCCTTGGTACCTTTTTTTTTTGGCGGAGCAAATGATAACGGCCGACCTTAATTTCTGGGGCCGATTGAGAGAAGGCCGTTGACTGGTTGTCCAATATCAATGTATTGTCTTATTGGAGTAACTACATATTCAAATATTGGTCAATAGATTGTCAAAATAGATATCTGTTTACAAAATCATAGAACCTTGGTATTTTCATTAATTGAGGATCTGCTATCGAGATTATTATAATACGATAGCAGTCCATATCGTTAACAATCACAATTAATATATTATTTCCACCTATTAAGTATGGCAACTAATATTCGCTTGAGTCATATATGCTTTGGTTTAATTGTACTAATTATTAAAGTGTCATTTGCTCATACATGTCCACATTATAGCATTTCTCTTTGACTTGTGGCCGAGCAAAGATAAACTGATGATAGAGTCGAAGCTGAAGAGGAGGCTGACCAACAACTGTCAGATGCAGCCCATCTTGCCAACTTGATGTTGGGTATTGTTGTGGTAAAGGAACCTGTTTTGAAGCAAGTTGCCCACGTAAGTCTTCCATAGGTGATTTTAACAATGAATCAAACGTGAATTCCGTATTTGACCAGACTAGAAAATACTAACTATTAAAAATACTTTTACAATTTTACAATATAACTAATAAGCAAAATCTATTTTCGGCATATGACGTATATAGTTGAGTTATTATGGGAATTGTTAACCATTCGTATGACAAAAATTGGACTAATACGATTAAACATTATCCGTATGGAAATGGACAAAGATAGATATATGGTTGATATAAACGCAATAAATCATAAAAGCATTTGAAAGTTGACTACGATGTAGGAGCTAGTCACATCCACTATTACAGATTAATATTTGTTTTAGGCCGTTTAGCACATACAATCTGTCCATTGGACTAAGCATAGGTTAAAAATATGATAAGTTTAGGCAACCACACTTATGTGGTTATCGATTAAGTGATGTCAAATTACAGCCATTTGTGCAGATGCGTAAAATCGTATTATGACCGTGAATGAAGTTTATAGTTGTCATACGTAATAGGCTATTATACCAGGGATTTCACTGTAAAAACATGGGTGATGTCATAGAATTGTACATAAACTGCTACAATATCATTAGTAGCCAATGCAAAGTATCTGTATCATAATGAAATCATTAGTTTTACAATATTGAATTTGAAATATAGTCAACGGAATATAAATAAGTTACGGAATCACCGAATCGTATAACCTATAATTGGGATTGTCCAAATATACTACTACGTATTAAAACTCACAACTGATAATATTTGACTAATACGATATCACTTTATGTAATTATTAAAACCCTAGTGGTCCTATATTTGGACAAATATACGTTCATGAACGCAATACGTTTATATTCATTCATGGAATAACATATGTTTATATCATTATTTTGGGGTAAGGTTGTATTCCTGATAAACGGATCCTTATTTTCTGTTACCTATAATTTTTATTTTAATATTCCAATCAACAACTACCTCTTCTACAGCACAAAAAGTTGTACAGCACAAATAGTATGACAATTCTTAATATGATTTAGTCACGGTCCATGACATGAAGTGACATTACTAAATAATCGTGTCTTATTTGAATTAAGGGAATTATCCTTTGTATTTATAACTGTTATTACACTGTATTTGTAAAATAATTCCGGAAATATAAATAAATACAAATAAATAATGTGCATAAACAGAAATGAAGAAACCAATTCGAGCTCACTGAATTCACAGTGTTTCCTTAAGGAATTTAATCCCCTCCTAGTAACCAAGGTTATGAATTATTTCCTCCCAGGATAGAACGAATTACACACTGGTGTAGTGGTACTTCAAACCCTAGTATTTCAGCGAACACAAAGTTTGGTAGCAAATCACACTTACTTTTTGCTTTGTTTGATGCTAAAAGTATGTAGAAGAAAGGAGGAGAAACTCAGAAATTCGTAGTGAAATTCTGAGCAGAATAATGTTGTATTTATAGCCAAAAGTTGGACTGAAATCTGAAGAGTCTCTTCAGAATGGCTGTGTCTGCAAAACTACCACAGCATAAATGCCATTGCATAAATGGCCATTTACTCAATAATAAAGAGGGAAAATAAAGAGGGAAAATTGATGGGTAGTTATGTTTCTGTTACAAAAAGAGAAAAAATGAAATTTGGATTTAATATTAATATTCTGTTATTAAAATAAATATTTAATAACATTTCTGTTAATATTTTACTATTAACAAATAAATTTTGTCCAAAAAGTTAATCAATCAATCGATCATTTGACCAAATCCAAATCCAAATCCAAATCCGAATTCGAAGCCGTAGCCGAAGCCGAGCCGAGCGAGCGACGACGACGACGGCGCGAGGCTTGCTTTCTTCTCAACTCTTTAAGAGCTAGAAGAAGAGCAATTGCTTATATACCCATAAAAAACATCTTCCTCTTCCAATATAGGACAATGCCCATTTACCAAGGAGAGAGAACTTGAAATTTCACTCAAAATTTCATTTCCCTCCATTTCTCATTCACCCTCTTTTAACTCTTTAATATATTAATTAAATATATTAAAAAGCCAACCCATGAATGGGGAATGGCTATATCACGGAAGTACGCATGAAAATCTGTGTGATTCGCAAGTAAGGATTACTTGCATCTGGATAAGTAGGTTTCCCTTTGAACTTTCCGTAGTGAACTTATGTCGGATATACTCGATTAATCGGTAGTTTTGATATCTTTGAACCGTCGAACTTTGGTGTATACCTAGACAACCACAAGACACCCAACCAACCCTTAACCGTCTTTGGTTCTCATTGTTGTCTTCGTTTAAGCCATGAACACTGCCTTGTTTCATAAGTGCGTAGAGAACTGACCTTACAAAATTCTCCTTGAAGCGGCTAACACTTCACACTTACATAGGTGATTCCTGAACGTGTCATCCCATAGATACACTATTTGATATACCCTGTATCAAATTTAGAAATCATTAAAAAGCCTTAATGCTTTATCCTTGGTACTGAACATTGTCTTATAAGAGAATGGACCAAAAGATTATTTGACAATGTTGAACCGTCATAAATGACTTTGTTTTATCTCCTTGAACCTAGATCTTGGGATCTCCAGTCTTCTAGGTAGAGTTACCACCACTATGACTTGTTCTCGGCCATACTCCCATTCCCCTTGATGATTTCTCCACTACATCTCTAATTAGCCCTTTTGTAAGTGGATCCGCCACATTATCACTTGACTTTACATAGTCAATCGTGATAATTCCTCTAGAGAGAAATTGTTTAATGGTTTTATGTCTTCGTCGTATATGACGAGATTTACCGTTATACATAACACTCCCAGCCCTTCCAATTGCCGTTTGACTATCACAGTGTATGCATATTGGTGCCAAGGGTTTGGGCCAAAATGGAATATCTTCCAAGAAATTCCGGAGCCATTCAACTTCTTCACCAGCTTTATCCAAAGTTATGAACTCAGCCTCCATTGTAGAGCGGCCAATACAAGTTTGTTTGGACGACTTCCAAGATACCGCTCCTCCACCAATTGTGAATACATATCCACTTGTGGACTTGGAATCAGTTGATCCGGTGATCCAATTTGAATCACAGTATCCCTCAATGACCGCAGGATATTTATTTTAGTGCAAAGCAATATCCTGGGTATGTACTAGGTACCCAAAAACCCGTTTCATGGCCATCCAATGAGATTGACCTGGATTGCTCGTATATCAACTCAATTTACTTATAGCACAATCTATATCTGGTCGTGTATAGTTCATGATGTACATAAAGCAACCCAACACACAAGCATAATCCAATTCCGATATGCTTTGGCCTTTGTTCTTTGCTAATGCAAGATTCACGTCAATTGGAGTCTTTGCAACTTTAAAGCCAAAAATTTTTCAAGTACTGTTCTGATATATTGAGATTGTGACAACGCCATACCATGAGAAGTCTTATGGATCTTGATTCTCATAATTAAATCAGCAACTCCCAAGTCTTTCATATCAAACTTGCTAGTCAGCATACGCTTAGTATCATTTATATTGGCAATGTCATTACTCATTATGAGCATATCATCCACATATAAGAAAACAATGACTATGTGATTTGGAACATTTTTAATGTACACACATTTATCACATTCATTTATCTTAAACCCATTTGACAACATTGTTTGGTCAAATTTAGCATGCCATTGTTTGGGTGCTTGTTTTAATCCGTAAAGGGACTTAACAAGTCTACAGACCTTCTTTTCTTTACCTGGAACCACAAGCCCTTCTAGTTGTTCCATGTATATTTCTTCCTCCAACTCTCCATTTAAGAAGGCCGTCTTAACATCCATTTGATGGATTTCAAGACCATAAACTGCAGCTAACGCTACTAACATTCGTATGGACGTAATTCTTGTATTTGGAGAGTATGTATCAAAATAATCAAGACCTTATCGTTGTCTATACCCTTTGACCACAAGTCTTGCCTTATATTTTTGTCAATAGTGCCATCATCTTTAATTTTCCTCTTAAAGATCCATTTAGAACCCAACGGTTTATTTCCAGGAGGAAGATCAACCAATTCCCATGTATGGTTATTCAATATGGTTTCTATTTCACTATTGACTGCCTCTTTCCATAACAATGATTCTGAAGAAGACATAGCTTCTTTAAATGTTTGAGGCTCATTTTCCAATAAGAAAGTCACAAAATCTGGTCCAAATGAAGTAGTTGTTCTTTGACGTTTACTATGCCTTGGATCTTCCTGGTTAAGTGTACTTTCTTTTGCTTCTTCCCGAGGTCGCTTAGATCCTTCACTAATCGACTCACATTCCTTTTTATACGGATATATATTTTTAAAGAACTCAGCTTTATCTGATTCTATAACCGTATTATTATGAATGTCGAGATTTTCTGATTTATGAACCAGAAATCAATATGCATTACTATTAGTCGCATATCCTATGAAAACACAATCAATGGTTTTCGGTCCTATTTTTACCCTTTTGGGTTTAGGATCTTGCACTTTTGCCAAACACACCCACACTTTAAAATAATTCAAGTTGGGCTTCCTTCCTTTCCGTTTTTATATGGAATGGATTGTGTTTTGCTATGGGATACTCAATTTAGTATTCGGCTAGTGATAAGTACGGCTTCCCCCCACAAGTTCTGTGGCTAACCAGAACTTACAATAATGCGTTCATCTTCTCCTTTAATGAACGATTCTTTCTTTCCGCAATCACATTGGATTGGGCGTGTAAGGGGCCGTTGTTTGATGAATAATTCCATATTCTAAACATATTTGTTCAAAAGGAGATTCATATTCACCACCCTTATCACTTCTTATCATTTTGATTTTCTTGTTAAGTTGGGTTTCAACTTCATTATTGTATTGCTTGAATGCGTCTATTGCTTCATCTTTACTATTAAGTAAGTAAACATAGCAATATCGAGTACTATCTTCAATAAAAGTTATGAAATACTTATTTCCACCGCGAGATGGTATTGACTTCATGTCACAAATATCTGTGTGAATTAAGTCTAAAGGATTTGAATTCCTTTCAACCGAATTATAAGGATGTTTAACATACTTAGATTCCACACATACTTGACATTTTGATTTGTCACATTCAAATTTAGGCAATACTACCAAATTAATCATTTTCCGCAAGGTTTTATAATTGACATGACCCAAACGTATATGGCATAATTCATTTGACTCAAGTAAGTAAGACGAAGCTGAAATTTTATTATTATTCTCAAAAACCATTACATTCAGCTTGAAAAAGCCCTCAGTGAGGTATCCTTTTCCTACAAACATTTCGTTCTTACTTATTACAACCTTATCGGAAACAAAAACACATATAAAACCATTTTTAACAAGAAGTCCAGTAGAGACCAAATTCTTCCTAATCTCGGAAACATGAAGGACGTTGTTCAAAGTCACCATTTTGTCGGAAGTCATTTTGAGAAATATCTTCCCACATCCTTCAATATTGGCCTTTGAAGCAATTCCTATAGAAATCGTCTCATCGGGTCCAACAGGAGCATAAGTAGCAAACGCTTCTCTAACAGCACAAACATGGCGAGTGGCTCCAGAATCAATCCACCACTCTTTAGGATTACCTACCAAGTTGCATTCGGAAAGCATGGCACATAAGTCATCAACATCATCATGCTTTTCAACCATGTTTGCTTGACCCTTCTTCTTGTCTTTCTTCGGAGCAAGACACTCCGTAGATTTGTGTCCGGGTTTTCCACAGTTGCAGCAGTTTCCACTGAACCGCTTCTTGCTTGGGTTGTATTTTGGTCCAGAAGCCTTCTTCCTCTTCTTGTTCTCTTCAACAATATTTGCTCCCATTATTGTTGAGTTTCCACGGCCTCTCTTTTCAGCAGCTTTATTGTCCTCTTCGATTCTCAACCAAACAATGAGTCTTCAAGGGACATCTCCGTGCGTTTGTGTTTCAAGTAGTTTTTGAAGTCCTTCCACAAGGGAGGCAACTTCTCAATCATTGCTGCTACTTGGAATGCTTCATTGATAACAAGACATTCAATGAAATTTTCATTAGTAAAAATACTAAGATTACTACTTTCAACTTCAATATTAATTTGATTTATACCTTCAGCATGAAGATCGTGAATTATCACTTGTAATTCTTGGACTTGGGTAATAACAGACTTGCTATCTACCATTTTGTAGTCCAAAACTTTTTGCAGCAACAACTTCTTCAATCCGGCATCTTCAGTTTTGTATTTCTTTTCAAGCGTAGTCCACAGTTCCTTTGACGTTTCTGCGCCACTGTAGACGTTATACAAAGCATTTTCTAGCCCGCTTAGAATATAATTCTTGCATAAAAAATCTGAATGCTTCCATGCCTCAACGACGAGAAAGCGTTCAGTTTCTGGAGTTTCGTCGGACAACACAGGAACATCTTCCTTGATGAACTTCGCGAGACTCAGAGTAGTCAAATAGAAGAACATCTTTTGTGCCAGCGCTTGAAATCAATCCCGGAATTTTTTTTGGGTTTCTCCGCCGGTGCCAATGCTGCCGGAGTCGTTCGGCTTGTTGAGGCATTAGCAGTTACCATTGGAACAACTCTGTTGTCATACCCATTAGTCATTTTTGTAAAAGATTGACACAAATATTAAAATCGCGTAGATTTTAATAAAAATGTGCATAAACAGAAATGAGGAAACCAATTCGAGCCCACTGAATTCACAGTGTTTCCTTAAGGAATTTAATCCCCTCCTAGTACCCAATGTTATGGATTATTTCCTCCCAGGATAGAACGAATTACACACTGGTGTAGTGGTAATTCAAACCCCAGTGTTTCAGCGAACACAAAGTTCGGTAGCAAATCACACTTACTTTTTCCTTTGTTTGATGCTAAAATTATGCAGAAGAAAGGAGGAGAAACTCAGAAATTCGTTGTGAAATTCTGAGCAGAATAATGTTGTATTTATAGCCAAAAGTTGGGCTGAAATCTGAAGAGTCTCTTCAGAATGGTTGTTTCTGCAAAACTGCCACACCATAAATGTCATTGCATAAATGGCCATTTACTCAATAATAAAGAGGGAAAATAAAGAGGGAAAATTGATGGGTAGTTATGTTTCTGTTACAAAAACAAAAAAAACTGAAATTTGGATTTAATATTAATATTTATTTAATATTAATATTATGTTATTAAAATAAATATTTAATAACATTTCTGTTAATATTTTACTATTAACAAATAAATTTGGTCCAAAAAGTTAATCGATCGATCGATCATTTGACCAAATCCAAATCCAAATCCAAATCCGAATCCGAATCCAAAGACGAAGCCGAATCCGTAGCCGTAGCCAAAGCGAAGCCGAGCCGAGCCGAGCGAGTGACGACGACGACGGCGCGAGGCTTGCTTTCTTGTCAACTCTTTAAGAGCTAGAAGAAGAGCAATTGCTTATATACCTATAAAAACCTCTTCCTCTTCCAATATGGGACAATGCCCATTTACCACTGACATGTCGCCCTGAACCAACCACTCAAACTGGCGACGAAGCTCCTCACGACGGGACTGAGGTACATACTTCTCTAGGAAGAGAGTAGAAGACTGCTGCTAGGTGAGAGGTGCTGCTCCCGCAGGCCTACACCTCTAAAACACTTCCCACCAATCGAATGCGAGACCAATAAACTGAAAAGTCCCTCCATTTCCCATTCACCCTCTTTTAACTCTTTAATATATTAATTAAATATATTAAAAACCCAACAATCCCCCACATGAATGGGGAATGGCTATACCACGGAAGTATGCACGAAAACCTGTGTGATTCGCAAGTAAGGATTACTTGCATCTGGATAAGTAGGTTTCCCTTTGAACTTTTCGTAGTGAACTTATGTCGGATATACTCAATCAATCGGTAGATTTGATATCTTTGAACCGTCGAACTTTGGTGTATACCTAGACAACCACAAGTCACACAACCAACCTTTAACTATGTTTGGTTCTCATTGTTGTGTTCGTTTCAGCCATGAACACCGCCTTGTTTCATAAGTGCGTAGAGAACTGGCCTTACAAAATTCTCCTTGAAGCGGCTAACACTTCACACTGACATAGGTGATTCCTAAACGTGTCATCCCGTAGATACATTATTTGATATACCCCGTATCAAATTTAGAAATCATTAAAAAGCCTTAATACTTTATCCTTGGTACTGAACATTGTCTTATAAGAGAATGGACCAAAAGTTTATTTGACAATGTTGAACCGTCATAAATGACATTGTTTGATCTCCTTGAACCTAGATCTTGGGATCTCCAGTCTTCTAGGTAGAGTTACCGCCATTATGACTTGTTCTCGGCCATAGTGCCATTCCCCTTGTTGATTTCTCAACTACATCTCTAGTTAGGCCTTTTGTAAGTGGATCCGCCACATTATCACTTGACATTACGTAGTCAATCGTGATAATTCCTCTAGAGAGTAATTGTCTAACAGTTTTATGTCTTCGTCGTATATGACGAGATTTACCGTTATACATAACGCTCCCAGCCCTTCCAATTGCCGCTTGACCAGTGTATGCATATTGGTGCCAAAGGTTTGGGCCAAAATGGAATATCTTCCAAGAAATTCCGGAGCCATTCAGCTTCTTCACCAGCTTTATCCAAAGCTATGAACTCAGCCTCCATTGTAGAGCGGGCAATACAAGTTTGTTTGGACGACTTCCAAGATATCGCTTCTCCACCAATTGTGAATACATATCCACTTGTGACTTGGAATTACTTGATCCGGTGATCCAATTTGCATCACAGTATCCCTCAATGACCGCATGATATTTATTGTAGTGCAAACCAAAGTCATGGGTATGTACTAAGTACCCCAAAACCCGTTTCATGGCCATCCAATGAGATTGACCTGGATTGCTCGTATATCGACTCAATTTACTTATAAAACAGTCTATATCTGGTCGTGTACAGTTCATGACGTACATTAAGCAACCCAACACACGAGCATAATCCAATTGTGATATGCTTTGGCCTTTGTCCTTTGCTAATGCAAGATTCACGTCAATTGCAGTCTTTGCAACTTTAAAGCCCAAGTGCTTGAATTTTTCAAGTACTCTCTTGATATAATGAGATTGTGACAACGCCAGACCTTGAGAAGTCTTATGGATCTTAATTCCTAGAATTAAATCAGCAACTCCCAAGTCTTTCATATCAAACTTGCTAGTTAGCATACGCTTAGTAGCATTTATATTGGCAATGTCATTACTCATTATGAGCATATCATCCACATATAAGCAAACAATGACTATGTGATTTGGAACATTTTTAATGTACACACATTTATCACATTCATTTTCTTAAACCCATTTGACAACATTGTTTGGTTAAATTTACTTGAGTGCTTGTTTTAATCCGTAAAGGGACTTAACAAGTCTACAGACCTTCTTTTCTGTACCTGGAACCGCAAACCCTTCTGGTTGTTCCATGTATATTTCTTCCTCCAACTCTCCATTTAAGAAGGTCGTCTTAACATCCATTTGATGAATTTCAAGACCATAAACCGCAGCTAATGCTACTAACATTCGTATGGACGTAATTCTTGTAACTGGAGAGTATGTATCAAAATAATCAAGACTTTCTCGTTGTCTATACCTTTTGACCACAAGTCTTGCCTTATATTTGTCAATAGTGCCATCATATTTAATTTTCCTCTTAAAGATCCATTTAGAACCCAACGGTTTATTTCTAGGAGGAAGATCAACCAATTCCTATGTATGGTTGTTCAATATGGATTCTATTTCACTATTGACTGCCTCTTTCCATAACAATGATTCCGAATAAGATATAGCTTCTTTAAATGTTTGAGGCTCATTTTCCAATAAGAAAGTCACAAAATTTGGTTCAAATGAAGTAGACGTTCTTTGACGTTTACTACGCCTTGGATCTTCCTAGGTAAGTGTACTTTCTTTTGATTCTTCCCGAGGTCATTTAGATTCTTCACTAATCGACTCACATTCCTTTTTATACATATATATATTTTCAAAGAACTCAACATTATCTGATTCTATAACCGTATTATTATGAATGTCGGGATTTTTTGATTTATGAACTAGAAATCGATATGCTTTACTATTAGTCGCATATGCTATGAAAACACAATCAACGGTTTTCGGTCCTATTTTTACCCTTTTGGGTTTAGGAACTTCCACTTTTGCCAATGTGATGACTCGGCCCGCCATCATGTGAGTTATCACCCCGTTATCCCCCTTATATGCTTGTCAATGTTTCAATATGCATGTTTGGTGAGTTTGAGTCAATTCAGATTGAATATGGTTGGAAATGAGGCAAATAGTCTCTTAGAAGAAGAAATAGTTAGGAAACGTTAACTGGACGTTGACTTGTGAATTAGAGAGCTCGGAATCAAATTCTGATGATTCGGTCAGCTCCGGGAGGTCATTTGTGGCTTAGGAGAGCGATCAGACTTGAATTAGGAGGTCCGGTGTAGTTTTAGGCTTGAATAGGCTAAGATTGAATTTTGGCGAAATTCGAACGGTAGGTGAGATTTTGATCTGGGAGTCGGAATGGAATTCCTGCAGTTGCAGTAGCTCCGTTAGGTGATTTTGGATATGCTTGCAAATTTTCAGGTCATTCGGACTTCGTTTGGTCGGGTTTTTGATCGAATGTGAATTTTTGAAGTTAAAGTTAAACTTAAGCTTCAATTTGTTGAAAACGGAAGATTTTGATGTTAACGATAGAGTTTTTATGATTGGAACAAGTTCGAATAAGGTTATAGGACGTGTTGGTGCTTTTGGTTGAGGTCCCGGGGGCCTCGGGTGAGTTTCGGGGTGGTTTCAGACCATTTCTAGGCCATTTTTAACTGCTGGTTTATGTCTGTAGCAGTGTTCTACGTGATCGCGGGAATGGGTCGCGATCGTAGTGAGTAAAATATGCGAAAAATATTCATAAATCGCGATCGCGTGAAATGCTCCGCGATCGCGAAGAAGGAAATTTATGTTGCATTGATCCTAATTCGGAAGCTCATATCTTTTTATCTACAAGGAATTTGGAGGTGATTCAAAATAGAAAGTTATAGCCTTATCTGTCTAGTTTCCAGAACTTCAAATCATTCATTATTCAGAGTTGTGTGAAAAACGTTATGACCATTATACTGAAGCCTGTCCGGAGGAACCATAATTTGTTCACCGCGATTGCGAAGCTTTTCCCGCGATCGCGAAGAGTATATTTTGGGCCAAAAATTTTGTTCTTCGCGATTGTGGAGCGATTCCCGCGATCGCGATTAGTAATATACCTGGGAAGATTGCTTTTAAAACATTTCAGTCGCGAAATCAACCCACTTTTCCACCATTTTTGGTCATTCTTGAGAGCTTTTGGACGGGAATTGAAGGGATTTCACCGGGTAATCATCGCAGGTAAGTTTGATGGCCTAATTACGTTATTTTATCATGGAATCTTCGAGTATTTCACTGTTAATAGGAGATTAATGGGGGATTTTAGCCCTAGTCCTGGATTATGGAAAATTATTGATTTGAATGGGCAAACGGAGTACGATTTTGATAAATTTTATATGTATGGACTCGTGTTGAGATAAGGAATCCGCATATATAACTGTTGTAATTTTTTGTGAAGCGTATCGAAAGTTGGATTTTTGGCAACTTTATGGTTTTTCATGTAATTTGATTGTGTTCGATTGGGTGTGGTTCCGTTAGCCTATTTTGATATATTTGTGCTGAATTTGGCTAGTTTTGGCGTGCGTGGATGCTGGTTTGAGGAGCTTGAGTTTTCGCCGGATCAAGGTGGGTAATACTTGTAAATGATGTCCCGAGGCTTAGTAAACCCCGGACTTGCACATCTTAGTGCTGTATTGAGGTGACTTGCACGTCGGATAACGGGCGTGGGGTAGAGCACCATTAGGTATTGTGAGTTGGTCCGTCCCGCGTAATGAATAATAATACCTAATTACTTGAAATTGAATTGACATCCTAATAAAAGATACTAATTATCATGAATTGGGCTAATTATCATGCTTGGGCTTCGTGCCGATGATTTGAATCCTTCAGGGATTGGTATCACTGTCTTGATAACACTGTGCATATTTTTATCTATATTTAATGTTTTAAATGGTATTTTGGTATTCAGCGTTTTTATAAGGTTATGAAAAACGTGCACAAGGTCTTAATGACATTTTTAGCTGTGAGCTAATATAATACTGTTGCCCGAGGGGCTTTTTTGATTATTTGTTAGGCTGAATGGGGCCGAGGGCCATATGCTAGAGCATGACGATTTATGTAAGTATATGCATACACATGCATGGATTGGACTGTAGCCGCAGTGGTATATGGATCGGGCTGCGCGCCGCAGCAGGTGTGATATTGCTATTGCGCTTGGGCTGTAGGAGCTCTTTTGAAGTCTGAACCTCCACAGTGAGCGCAGGCGCCTTTGCATGGATCGGGCTGTACGCCACAACATCATATGCATTGCATGGCATACATACATTGGTTTACGTGTACTACGTGGCATAATATTTAGCACTCATACATTACTGGCACACATGCATTATTTGCCTTATTGACCAGATCTCCTGGTGGTATTTGTTAAGGAGTGATGAGCCCAAGGGGCTGATTTGAGTGCAGACTTGCACTGCTTGAGATTGTTCCCAGGTATTGGTATGATATCATGAAAGAAATAAAGCGAAAAATGAGATTTCTAAATAATTTACTCACATATGCTGAAAGGGAATAAAATGATAGTGTATTGAAGTTTAAGGTAGTTCTGTATTGTGTAGCATGAGATACTGCTTTGCATGGTTTCCTTTTCTTCAGTATTATTTACTTTTATTACGTTGAGTTGGAAGTACTCACACCCGACTCCCTGCACCTTGTGTGCAGATCCAGGTACATCACAGCAGAGCTGATTCTATAGCTGCTCGGGAGTGCATTTGGACAGTCGAGGTAGTTGCCAGCGTCCGCAGGACCTGACTCTCAGTTGATCTGTATTGTTTTTTGTTTTGTCCATCCCACACTTGTGCACAGTTATATACAGTATGACAGTTATTAAATTCTGGTAGAGGCTCATGACTTGTGACTCCTGTTTTGTTGGGAGGTTGTACTGGTTTGGGTATTTCTTTATAATTATTCTATCGTTGTTTATGCCTTAAAATGGGATAAATTGTGAGCTGATAGCTCTGTGTTTCTGTTGATTGGTCGGGCTGGCCTAGTAGTGCGCTTGGCGCCATCATGACCGGGTTTTGGGGTAGTGACAAGTTGGTATCAAAACCTAGGTTACTAGGCCTCATGAGTCGTGAGCCGGTTGATAGAGTCTCGTGGATTGGTACGGGGACGCCCGTGCTTATCCTCGTGAGGCTTCAAACCTTTTAGGAAACACTTCACAATCTTGGAATTCTTATCGTGCGTACTTGATTCCGCTTGAGATATAATTCTTGAAATTCCTTTCACACGTCTGTATGCGCACTCGAGCGTTCAGTAATATAATTTCCTTGATGGCTTGTGACTCCCCGATTGAGGGTCGAGATATGATCTCGGTGATTTTATGTTGGGCCACTCGGGAGAAATTGAGGCAAGATCTTTGTCTATGGCTTGAGCACCAAGGTGCTAATTCTGCGAACTGGTATTATGAAGATTATATGACCAGTATTGTACCAAATTGTGGAAATAGCAGCTTGATAATGGATGAGCTATTAGGTGTTAGACTCTTATTGTGATTCGTTGGGTAGCTCTAGCTATGGGCGTGGTGAATATGTTCATGTCTCTTAGTGGAAAGGTAAAGTGCATTATGTATGGTATCAGGATCGGGTGGCACGCCGCCACATGTATGGTATCTTGATCGGGTGGCACGCCGCCACGGGTATGTTATTGGAACGGGTTGCGCGCCGCAACAGTGTGATGTGGAGAATAGTTTCCTATATATTACCTTGTATAGAATACTTCCTAGCTTTCGAGGAATAGTCCGTATTGGGTATCGCTCGGGGAATAGCACATCGGTTGTGTCCTTTCAGGATTTGATAGCGTATATCAATTGTATCACCGCATGTGTGATTGATTGCTTGAGTTCAGACCTAAATATGTGTGTGGCTGACCGTTTTGAGCATGATGACTTGAGGTGCTCCATGAGTAATAGTGTTTGGATAGAATCACGTGTTGTGGCAAGGCCACGTGATGTTATGACCTTTCGAGGAGGATCCAAGTACCCTAAGTCTGATGTGAGACGAGGTCTCAGTTTTGTACTGTGATGGTATTGAGGAATTTGAATTATTGCACTTTTGTGTGAGTTAGTTGTCATGATTCGAGTGTGTTCGGATCGTTTCTTATTGGAGCATGTGTTGTGCTCGTTGTGGCTTAGGCCGATGCTGACGTGTCACATCACCAGTGTGGTGTGTTATAATCGAAATGATCGTTGGAGTCATTAATGAGTACGAGTATATTTGATCTCAGCTCGTTAGAAAGGTAATATCGAGGTTTGGCTCCGAAATCTATTGTGGTATAAATTAAAAAGGGAATGGATGCATGAGTGGTTGACCTGGGAGATGGGTTCGGTATATCGCATGTTTCAGCTGCCGTGGGCAGGATATGAAGGCATGAGAATATGAGTTCAGCTAATGAAAATGGGTTTTCAGTTAGTACTTGGTTACCTTGGGCAATTGTTGTGATCAGAGGCCATCGCCTCGAGCGATTAGGTTGTTTGATACATCATGTGATCTTACCTGGAGTGGCGAGTATGGGCTATTACAGCCGGATCGTGTGTATTCTGAGTATAGGCATGAGATTAGGATTTAGTATATTATTTCGGAAAGTGCAATGTTGTCTATGGTGCGGATGGGCTGTGAGATTTCCAGCTATAGTGTCTACCGGACTTATATGAGATAGGGTGACGTGGGATCGCCCCGAATATATGCTTGGTAAGGTCATTCAGCTAAGCCTCTTGGTCCGCTCGACGACGAGCGTTTGCTTAAGTTGGGGAGAATGTGATGACCCGGCCCGTCATCATGTGAGTTATCACCCAGTTATCCCCTTTATATGCTTGTATTTGTTTCAATATGCATGTTTGGTGAGTTTGAGTCAATTCGGATTGAATTTGATTGGAAATGAGGCAAATAGTCTCTTAGAAGAAGGAATAGTTGGGAAAAGTCAACTGGACGTTGACTTGTGAATTAGAGAGCTCGGAATTGAATTCTAATGATTTGGTCAGCTCCGGGAGGTCATTTGTGGCTTAGGAGAGCAATCAGACTTGAATTTGGAGGCCCGGTGTAGTTTTAGGCTTGAATTGGCTAAGGTTGAATTTTGGCGAAATCCGAACGGGAGGTGAGATTTTGATCAGGGAGTCGGAATGGAATTCCGACAGTTGCGGTAGCTCCGTTAGGTGATTTTGGATATCCCTGCAAATGTTTCAGGTCATTCGGCCATCGTTTGGTTGGGTTTTTGATCGAATGTGAATTTTTGAAGTTAATGTTAAACTTAAGCTTGAATTTGTTGAAAACGGGCGATTTTGATGTTAACGATAGAGTTTTGATGATTGGAACAAGTTCGAATAAGGTTATAGGACGTGTTGGTGCTTTTGGTTGAGGTCCCGGGGGCCTCGGGTGAGTTTCGGGATGGTTTTGGACCATTTCTAGGCCATTTTTAACTGCTAGTTTATGTCTGTAGCAGTGTTCGACGCGATCGCGGACAAGGGGTCGCGATCGCGTGAAATGCTCCGCGATCGCGAAGAAGGAAATTTCTGTTGCATTGATCCTAATTTGGAAGCTCATATCTCTTTATCTACAAGAAATTATGAGGTGATTTAAAAACGAAAGTTATAGCTCTATGTGTTTAGTTTCCGGAACATCAAACCATTCATCATTTGGAGTTGTGTGCAAACAATTATGACCATTATACCGAAGTCTGTCCGGAGGAACCAGAATTTATTCACCGCGATCGCGAAGCTTTTCCCGCGATCACGAAGGGTAAATTTTGGGCCAAAATTTTTGTTCTCCGGGATCGCAGAGCGATTCCCGCGATCGCGATGAGTAATATACCTGGGCAGAATATTTTTAAAACATTTCAATCGCGAAATCAACCCTTTTTTCCACCATTTTTGGTCATTCTTGAGAGCTTTTGGATGGGAATTGAAGGGATTTCGCCGGGTAATTATCGGAGGTAAGTTTTATGGCCTAATGACGTTATTTTATCATGGAATCTTCGAGTATTTCACTGTTAATGGGAGTTTAATGGGGGATTTTAGCCCTAGGTCTGGATTATGGAAAATCATTTATTTCAATTGGCAAACGGAGTCCGATTGTGATAAATTTTATATGTATAGACTCGTGTTGAGATAAGGAATCTGAATATGTTACTTTTGTAATTGTTCTTGAAGCGTACCGAAATTCGGGTTTTGGCAACTTTGTAGTTTTTCATGTAATTTGATTGTGTTCGATTGGGTGTGGTTCCGTTAGCCTATTTTGATATATTTGTGCTGAATTTGGCTAGTTTTGGCATGCTTGGATGCTGGTTCGAGGAGATAAAGCATCATGGAGCTTGAGTTTTCGCCGGATCGAGGTGGGTTATACTTGTAAATGATGTCCTGAGGGTTAGTAAACCCCCGACTTGCACATCTTAGTGCTGTATTGAGGTGACTTGCACGCCGGATAACGGGCGTGGGGTAGAGCACCATTGGGGATTGTGAGTTGGTCCATCCCGCGTAATAAATAATAATACCTAATTACTTGAAATTGAATTGACATCCTAATAAAAGATATTAATTATCATGAATTGGGGTAATCATCATGCTTGGGCTTCGTGCCGATTATTTGAATCCTTTTGGGAATGGTATCACTGTCTTGATAACACTGTACATATTTTTATCTAAATTTAAGGTTTTAAATGGTGTTTTGCTATTCAGCATTTTTATAAGGTTATGGAAAACTTGCACAAGGTGTTAATGACATTTTTTGATGTGAGCTAATATGATACTATTGCCCGATGGACTTTCTTGATTATTTGTTAGACTGATTGGAGCCGAGAGCCATATGTTAGGGCATGACGATTTATGTGAGCATATGCATACACATGCATGGATCGGATTGCACGCCGCAGTGGTATATGGATCGGGCTGCGCGCTGCAGCAGGTGTGATATTGATATTGCACTTGGGCTGTAGGAGCCCCTTCGGAGTCTGAACCCCCACGGTGAGCGCATGCGCCTTTGCATGGATCGGGCTGTATGCCACAGCGTCATATGCATTGCATGGCATACATACATTGGCTTACGTGTACTACGTGGCATAACAGTTAGCACTTATACATTATTCGCACACATGCATTATTTGCCTTATTGACCAGATCTCCTGGTGGTATTTGTTAAGGAGTGCTGAGCCCAAGGGGCTGATTTGAGTGCAGACTTGCACTGCTTGACATTGTACCCAGGTAATGGTATGTTATCATGAATGAAAGAAAGCTAAAAATGAGATTTCTAAATAATTTACTCACATATGCTGAAAGGGAATACAATGATAGTGTATTGAAGTTTAAAGGTAGTTCTGTATTGTGTAGCATGAGAGAGTGCTTTGGGTGGTTTCCTTTTCTTCAGCATTATTTACTTTTATTACCGATGAGTTAGAAGTATTCACACCCGACTCCCTGCACCTTGTGTGCAGATCCAGGTATATCATAGCAGAGCTGATTCTATAGCTGCTCGGGAGTGCATTTGGATAGTCGAGGTAGCTGCCAGCGTCTGCAGGACCTGACTCTCCAGTTTATCTGTATTTTTTTTGTTTTGTCCATCCCACACTTGTGCACAGTTATATACACTATCACAGTTAATAATTTCTGGTAGAGGCTCATGACTTGTGACTCCCACTCCGTTGGGAGGTTGTACTGGTTTTGGTATTTGTTTATGATTATTCTATCGTAGTTTATGCCTTAAAAGGGGATAAATTGTGAGCTGATAGCTCCGTGTTTCTGTTGATTGGTCGGGCTGGCCTTAGAGTGTGCTGGGCGCCATCACGACCGAGTTTTGGGGTCGTGACAGTCAAACACCCCCACACTTTAAAATAATTCAAGTTGGGCTTCCTTCCTTTCCATTTTTCATATGGAATGGATTGTGTTTTGCTATGGGGTACTCAATTTAGTATTCGGCTAGCCGTAAGTACGGCTTCCCCCCACAAGTTCTATGGCAAACCAGAACTTATCAATAATGCGTTCATCATCTCCTTTAATGAACGATTCTTTCATTCCGCAATCCCATTGGATTGGGGCGTGTAAGGGGCCGTTGTTTGATGAATAATTCCATATTCTAAATATATTTGTTCAAAAGGAGATTCATATTCACCACCCCTATCACTTCTTATCATTTTGATTGTCTTGTTAATTTGGGTTTCAACTTCATTTTTGTATTGCTTGAATGCGTCTATTGCTTCATCTTTAATATTAAGTAAGTAAACATAGAAATATCGAGTACTATCGTCAATAAAAGTTATGAAATACTACTTTCCACCGCGAGATGGTATTGACTTCATGTCACAAATATCTGTGTGAATTAAGTCTAAAGAATTTGAATTCCTTTCAACCGACTTATAAGGATGTTTAACATACTTAGATTCCACACATACATGACATTTTGATTTGTCACATTCAAATTTAGGCAATACTTCCAAATTAATCATTTTCCGTAAGGTTTTATAATTGACATGACCCAAACGTATATGCCATAATTCACTTGACTCAAGTAAGTAAGACGAAGCTGAAATTTTATTATTATTCTCAACAACCATTACATTCAGCTTGAAAAGGCCCTCAGTGAGGTAATCTTTTCCTACAAACATTTCGTTCTTACTTATTATAACCTTATCGGAAACAAAAACACATTTAAAACCATTTTTAACAAGAAGTCGAGTAGAGACCAAATTCTTCCTAATCTCGGGAACAAGAAGGACGATGTTCAAAGTCACCACTTTGCCGGAAGTCATTTTGAGAAATATCTTCCCACATCCTTCAATATTGGCCTTTGAAGCATTTCCCATAGAAATCGTCTCATCGGGTCCAACGGGAGCATAAGTAGCAAACGCTTCTCTAATAGCACAAACATGGTGAGTGGCTCCAGAATCAATCCACCACTCTTTAGGATTGCCTTGCATTCAGAAAGCATGGCACATAAGTCATCAATATCATCATGCTTTTCAACCATGTTTGCTTGACCTTCTTCTTGTCTTTCTTCGGAGCACGACACTCCGTAGATTTGTGTCCGGGTTTTCCACAGCTGTAGCAGTTTCCACTGAATCGCTTCTTGCTTGGGTTGTATTTTGGTCCAGAAGCCTTCTTCCTCTTCTTGTTCCATTCAACAATATTTGCTCCCATTATTGTTGAGTTTCCACGGCCTCGCTTTTCAGCAACTTTATTGTCCTCTTCGGTTCTCAACCGAACAATGATATCTTCAGGGGACATCTCCTTGCATTTGTGTTTCAAGTTTTTGAGGTCCTTGCACAAAGAGGCAACTTCTCAATCATTGTTGCTACTTGCAATGCTTCATTGATAACAAGACCTTCAATGAAATTTTCATTAGTAAAAATACAAAGATTACTACTTTCAACATCAATATTAATTTGATTTATACCTTCAGCAAGGAGATCGTGAATAATCACTTGCAATTCCTGGACTTGGGTAATAACAGACTTGCTATCTACCATTTTGTAGTCCAAAAACTTTGCAGCAACAAACTTCTTCAACCCGGCATCTTCAGTTTTGTATTTCTTTTCAAGCGTAGTCCACAGTTCCTTTGACGTTTCTACGCCACCGTAGACGTTATACAAAGCATCTTCCAGCCCGCTTAGAATATAATTCTTGCATAAAAAATCTGAATGCTTCCACTCCTCAACGACGATAAAGCGTTCAATTTCTGGAGTTTCATCGGACAACACGGGAACATCGTCTTTGATGAACTTCTGGAGACTTAGAGTAGTCGAATAGAAGAACATCTTTTGTTGCCAGCGCTTGAAATCAATCCCAAAAAATTTTCCAGGTTTCTCCGCTGGTGCCAATGCTGCCGGAGTCGTTCGGCTTGTTGAGGCATTAGCAGTCACCATTGGAATAGCTTGGTTGTCATTCCCATTAGTCATTTCTGTAAAAGAATGACACAAATATTAAAATTACGTAGATTTTAATAGAGTACAAAACCACAAAGGTTTTACTCTTCCAGAAATAGTAAAAACAAATACAGAAATATGATAAAATCCTTAAGCTTGTTATTACACTGTATTTATAAAATAATTCTGGAAATATAAATAAATACAAATAAAAAATGAGCATAAACAGAAATGAAGAAACCAATTCGAGCATACTAAATTCACAATGTTTCCTTAAAAAATTTAATCCCCTCCTAGTACCCAAGGTTATGGATTATTTCCTCCCATGATAGAACAAATTACACATTGGTGTAGTGGTACTTCAAACCCCAGTGTTTCAGCGAACACAAAGTTCGGTAACAAATCACACTTACTTTTTACTTTGTTTGATGCTAAAAGTATGCAGAAGAAAGGAGGAGAAACTCAAAAATTCATAGTGAAATTCTGAGAAGAATAATGTTGTATTTATAGCCAAAAGTTGGGCTGAAATCTGAAGAGTCTCTTCAGAATGGCTGTTTCTGCAAAACTGCCACAACATGAATGCCATTGCATAAATGGACATTTACTCAACAATAAAGAGGGAAAATAAAGAGGGGAAATTGATGGGTAGTTATGTTTCTATTACAAAAACAGAAAAACTAAAATTTGGATTTAATATTAATATTTATTTAATATTAATATTCTGTTCTTAAAATAAATATTTAATAACATTTCTGTTAATATTTTACTATTAACAAATAAATTTGGTCAAAAAAATTAATCAATCGATCATTTGACCAAATCCAAATCCAAAGCCGTAGCCGTAGCCGAAGCCGAGCCGAGCGAGCTACGACGACGACGACGCGAGGCTTGCTTTCTTCTCAACTCTTTAAGAGATAGAAGAAGAATAATTGCTTATATACCCATAAAAAACCTCTTCATCTTCCAATATGGGACAATGCCCATTTACCAAGGAGAGAGAACTTGAAATTTCACTCAAAATTTCATTTTCCTCCATTTCCCATTCACCTTCTTTTAACTCTTTAATATATTAATTAAATATATTAATAACCCAACAATAAATACGAGTCATTGTAGATAAAGCATGAATCCTTAAGCTTGTTATTACACTGTATTTGTAAAATAATTCTGGAAATATAAAAAAATACAAATAAAAAATGTGCATAAACAGAAATGAAGAAACCAATTCGAGCCCACTGAATTCACAGTGTTTCCTTAAGGAATTTAATCCCCTCCTAGTACCCAAGGTTATGGATTATTTCCTCCCAGGATAGAACGAATTACACACTGGTGTAGTGGTACTTCAAACCCCGGTGTTTCAGCGAACACAAAGTTCGGTAGCAAATCACACTTACTTTTTTGCTTTGTTTGATGCTAAAAGTATGCAGAAGAAAGGAGGAGAAACTCAGAAATTCGTGGTGAATTATGAGTAGAATAATGTTGTATTTATTGCCAAAAGTTGGGCTGAAATTTTAAGAGATGCCATTGCATAAATGGCAATTTACTCAATAATAAAGCGGAAAAATTGATGGGTAGTTATGTTTCTGTTACAAAAACAGAAAAACTGAAATTTAGATTTAATATTAATATTTATTTAATATTAAAATTCTGTTATTAAAATAAATATTTAATAACAATTTTGTTAATCGATCATTTGACCAAATCCGAAGCCGAAGCCGAAGCCGAGTGACGACGACGACGACGACGGCGCGAGGCTTACTTTCTTCTCAACTCTTTAGGAGCTAGAAGAAGAGCAATTACTTATATACCCATAAAAAACATCTTCCTCTTCCAATATGGGACAATGCCCATTACCAAGGAGAGAGAACTTGAAATTTCACTCAAAATTTCATTTCCCTCCATTTCCCCTTCACCCTCTTTTAACTCTTTAATATATTAATTAAATACATTAAAAACCCAACAATAACTACGATTCATTGTAGATAAAGCATGAACGATATACTTCCAGTATGACTAATACAATACCTTAATTAGCAATACATGATTGTTAAATGGGTAAGTCTGAACCGTAACGATTGGACTACAATCTAGCATATAAAACACACAAGGATTACGATTGTATTAGTCCACGGTCCTATTAATCAAATGACTTATAGCAACAAAGTATTAGAATTCCTAACTTATTTATATACTCTGTATGTATATATATATATATATATATATATATATATATATATATATATGTATGTATGTTAAGTATATATATGTTTAGTATTTATATATGTTAAATTTATATATGTTAAGTATATATATATAGTAAGTTTATATAAGTTAAGTATATAAGTTAAGTTTATCTACGTTAACTATATATATATATATTAAGTTTATATAAGTTAAGTATATAAGTTAATATATATATATATATATATATATATATATATATATATATATATATATATATATATATATATATATATATATATATATATATATATATATATATATATATATATATATATATATATATATATATATATATATATATATATATATATATATATATATATATATATATATATATATATATATATATATATATATATATATATATATATATATATATATATGGTAAGTATTATATAAACTTAATATATATATATACTTAACATATATAAACTTAACTTATATATATGTATTAAGTTTATATGTTATGTATATATATAATATATATTATGTATATATATTATATGTATATGTATGAAATAGATATATATATTGTATTAAGAGATAAATCAAAAACTTGTGTAATAATTTTTATTACTAAAAATGACATATCTTTATTAATCTTCTCTCCCCCAATGGAATGAGCACAACAAGGTACTAATACCACCATTAAAAGAAAAAAAACTAAATAAGATGTGCCAAAGTACAATTTACAACACAATCTACCACTCTCTAACAAATCTCATAAATCCTTCAAGAGTTGGAACGACTTTACCGAATTGACGAACAACTTCTTCAAAATTCAAAATTGCAAATTGTTGAAGACTTGAAGATTTGAATACTTCAATTCACCAACTTCACAAAATTTCACAAAATTGCTAGCATATAAAACACACAAGGATTACGATTGTATTAGTCCACGGTCCTATTAATCAAATGACTTATAGCAACAAAGTATTAGAATTCCTAACTTATTTATATACTCTGTATGTAATTCGTATGTCCAACAATAGAATATGTACTATATCAATAGGAATTCAAAGGACTTATGTTATAAATTTAGAAGGTGAATGGTTTAACCATATAATTCTCATATACATGGTTAATACGCAATGTTTACAATATATGGATTTGTAACCAATTATAAGGTTGAAATATAGTATTGTACAAATTAATCATGATCCCCAATCAATTATAAGTAACACATTTAGTCAATGTAATACGACGATTATCATAGATTTAAACGACATCATTTATATACATAGGTAATCTAAAAAGACTTATTCCTAGTAACTGTTGAGGTGTCCTTTAATTGCTTTTTCTTTCTTTTGCTGCTGATATTCCCTGCTCAATGTGTCATGAATAATTGGACCGTGAACTATGTGTATAGGATTATCCATATATCAGTTACTATCCGTGTGATTCACCCTTATAAAATCGTATTGGTCATCATATTGATAATACAAATCACTTTGATATGACAACCACATAAGTTCATTTGACTAATACGATTGTAGTCATAACAGATTGGGAGTAATGTAATACAATTGTAGTCAACTGGACTAATAGCATTGTAGTCATAACAGATTGGAAGTAATATCATACGTTCATACTAGGACTCATCGGCCTACGATGCGTCGTTACTAAATACTAGGCACTCTAGAACCATCTAATATGAATTGCCTATGTGGCCGACTATTTCGAATTGATGCAGACCTAATTGTTTTGAGCCCATGTGTATTTTTTAGCAAATACATATTATTGTATTAGTCAAACTGAGGTAACGACTTATGTGATGTCCATTTGATTATTACGCATCGATGATTTAGTCATAAATCATGAATGCATACTTGGTATGGTAGGAATATCAATGAATAGTGTATAATATTTTTCCTATTTTATATACATACGAAATACGATTGGGTTTATACTAAGGTACTATACCCTTTTCAAAAGATTGTAACGGAACTAAATGTGCTAAACCGTTATGAAGACGTATTATAAGATTCAGCCAGTATGAAAACCTTTGAATCCATATATAAAAGGAATTTGCATCGTTTATATGGATCGTAATGGACCGATACGATTGGCATATATTCATATATTTGGGAGTGACATTGTTCACAACCACTTAAATATATATCATTTCTCAAGCAACACATAATTAACTAGGCAAAGTCAATAGATGACCATTTAATTAACAGAAATAAGCACGTACTTGAAATAACGAATGAAAGTTGTAAGACTGGATAAGAGCATATCATGGCTTAGTATCACGTATTAGTCAAATGGACATATTACCTAATTGCTTCATTCTATGAGTAATATACCATGTTGGCTTATCGAGGAAGTTCACATTGCAAGCCCATGTGTATTTTTTAGTAAATAACATTGGAATCAGGTTTACACCCTAGTGTACTACATCACAGATTTATTAACCTATGTCTATGGCATAGGTTAGGACGTGTCAGGATTACACAAAGTGAGGGACATTACTGTGACGACCCGGCCGGTTGTTTTAGAAAATTACGCCCCGAGCCCCAATTTAACTGTTCCCCTAAGTTCATTTCTGCTATAGTGGTTTGCCGGGAGGGTCGGTTCTGGAATTCGGAGTGTTTTGGGACACTTAGTCCCTAAATAGAAGCCTTATAGTTGAAAAATGGCCCGTAGCCCGAACAGTTTTAAGACGACCTCGTAACGGAAATCTGATGGTTCCATTAGCTTCGTTAGGTGATTTCGGGGTTGGGAGCGCGTTTGGAATGTATTTTGGAGGTCCGTAGCTCAATTAGGCTTGAAATGCCGAAGTTTGAAATTTTGGCGAATCCGACCGATAGGTAAAATTTTGATCCGGGGGTCGGAATTAAATTCCGACAATTTCTGTAGCTTCGTTATGTGATTTTGGATATGTCCGCAAATTTTCAGGCCATTCGGACGACGTTTGGTCGGGTTTTAGATCGAATGTGCAATTCAGAAAGTTTTATGAAATTTAAGCTTGAATTCGATGTGAATTATGGGTTTTGATGTTGTTAGACGTGTTTTTATGATTGGAGTAAGTTCGTATCACGTTTTGGAGTAGGTTGGTAGTTTTTGTTGGGGTCCCGGGGGTCTCGGGATGAATCCTGGGGTCCAATCGGGCTAATTCATGCATTTTGGAAATGTTGTTAACTGCTGGTGTGTGCTGCAGACGAATGCTCTATGCGATCGCAATGGGCTGATGCGATCGCATAGAAGGTTTTGTAGAGTCCAAGTATTTGTTCTATGCGATCGCGGGCAAGGATATGCGATCGCATAGTTTTGGAAGGTTGTGCTCTGCGATCGCGTACAGTCCTATGCGATCGCATAGTGTATAGAGAAGGGGTTCCCAGGCCCAGCTTTTGTCCTATGCGATCGCGGAGAAGGGTATGCGATCGCATAGGTATGTTTTGGTGAGCATTGCGATCGTATTGAGGACTATGCTATCGCATAGAGTAGTTTGGCGAGGGTCAAAATTTGTTCTATGCGATCGCAACAGTGTTTATGCGATCGCATAGAGTAAAAATGTCTGGAAGTGGATTTAAGCCCAGAACAGTCAACCCGTGACCCCATTCACAAATAAACGCCATTTTTGAGCTCCAAGAGAGGAAATTGATGGGGAAACGCTGGGATATCATCGGAAAATCATCGGGGGTAAGTCTCTTGACCTTAATTCGTTAGTTTAGCATGAAATCCTTGATTATTTCACTGAAAATGGAAGATTAAAGGCGGGTTTGATTCCCGGAGATCCTGAGTTATTGGTAGGGATTGCGGGTTTGATTCCCGGAAATCCTGAGTTATTGGTAGGGACTGCGGGTTTGATTCCCGGAGATCATGAGTTATTGGTAGGGACTGTGGGTTTGATTCCCGGAGATCCTGAGTTATTGGTAGGGACTGCGGGTTTGATTCCCGGAGATCCTGAGTTATTGGTAGGGACTGCGGGTTTAATTCTCGAAGATCCTGAGTTATTGGTAGGGACTGTGGGTTCGTTTCCCCGAGATCCTGAGATTTATTGAGACATGGGCTACGGGTTCGATTCCAGGAGACCCAGGGATACTGTTATCGGGACTGCGGGTTCAATTCCTGTAGCTCCTGGATTGTTGGTTATGGAAAGGGACTGTGGTTTCAATTCCCACAGGTCCTGGACTTGCTGATTGACTTTTATTGAGTTATTTACTTGCTGCTAGCTTAAATTGTAGACGGTTGCAGAAATCACTTTACTGTCGTCATTTCAGATTCAATATTATTTAAACTATTTATCATTGTTATCATCATTATATTATTGTTCTCTCAGTAGGGCCCTGACCTTCCTCGTCACTACTCCATCGAGATTAGGCTTGGCACTTCCTGAGTACCATCGTGGTGTACTCATGCTACTCTTCTGCACACTTTTGTTGTGCAGATCCAGGTATATCAGGATAGGCTCATACTAGGTGATTCAGCAGCACTTTGGGAGACCTCGAGGTATGATCTGCTACGTCCGCGGATCCGGAGGTCTTCCTTCTATTCTAATAGTTCTAGTAGATGTTTTTCCTTCATTTCGTTGTTTTAGATACTCTTTACACATAGAGCCACAATTGTATTTCTTTTAGTCTGTGTTGCCCGTGGGATTCCGGGTCTTGGTGGTGTTTTATACAGTGTGTTAGACGGGTGTATGTGCCAAGTGGCACGGATTACATTTCCTTTTTATATCGTTTTCCGCTATTTCTTGTTTAAAGTTCATAAACTTGTACATTCCACAAAGTGTTAGGCTTACCTAGTCGTGGGAACTGGGTGCTGTCATGACTTGTTCACGATTGGTGAACTAGGGTCGTGACAAGTTGGTATCAGAGCTCTAGGTTCATAGGAGTCACGGGACATAGACTGGTTACTTAGAGTCTCGCTGATCGATACGGAGACGTCTGAATTTATCTACGAGGGGCTATGTAACTGTTTAGGAAACTCTTCATTTCTTTTGGATTCCTTGTCGAGCGACATTTTTGGCACCAAATCTAAACTATCCTTTCTATTCTCTCACAGATGGTGAGGACACGTGCTACTCGCGACGATCAGGTACCCGCGCCCCCTGTTGTTGCCGTCACAGGCCGGGGCCGAGGTAGAGGACGAGGACGCGCCCGAGGTGCAGCCACAACATCCGCGCGCGCTACCGCTGAGGTACCACCGGTGGATTAGGTTGGAGCGCAGGCACCTGGTACACCGACTACAGCTGCTACTACTCCAGCACTCCAGGAGACCCCTGGCCCAGTTCATGAGCATGTATACTACTTTAGCTCTGCTAGGGTTACTTCCTCTCACTACAGCTACATCCCAGACTCCCGCAGCCGTTACACCTGAGCAGTGAGTGCCAGTGGGACAGGTTCCACAGATTATGATTATGCCTCCTGCTGCCCCAGCATAACCCGGAGGTGGACCAGCTGCCTCTGAGGACGAGCAGCGTAGATTGGAGAGGTTCAAGAAATATGACCCTTCAGTGATCAGTGGTTTGGCTTCAGATGATGCATTGGGTTTTCTAGAGGAGTGTCATCGCATTCTTCGTACTATGGGGATTTTGGAGACCAGCAGGGTTTCCTTCACTGCTTTTCAGTTTTGTGGGGCCGCTTAGGATTGGTGGCGCATGTATGAGTTGGATAGTCCAGAGGAGTCTGCTTCATTGAATTGGACGCAGTTTTCAGATCTGTTTTTGAGGGAGTTTGTTCCCCAGAGCCTTAGGGATTCTTGGCACTCGGATTTTGAGCGATTGCGACAGAGCTCCATGTCAGTATCATAGTATGCTATCAGTTTTACCCGTCTATCCAGACATGCACCAGCTTTGGTAGCCACGGTCCGGGAGAGGGTACGAAGATTTATTGAGGGCCTGATTCCGCCGATCCGGTCCAGCATGGCTAGAGAGTTGGAGACAGATATATCTTATCAGCAGGCAGTGAGCATTGCCAGGAGGATAGAGAGTATGCTCTCTAGAGAGCGGGGAGAGAGGGAGGCCAAGAGGTCTCGTGAGTCGGGCCATTTCTCCGGTGCCCGCACTTCAGTAGCTGGTCATTTTGGCGAGGGTTATTCCGGTCGACCTATTCACTCAGCATTGCCAGCAGCCGGTAGTACTCCAGCTCTTCCAGCACCTTAGGAGCCTTATTATGCTCCCCCAGTTTCCAGTGCACCTCCTGCGCGGGGTACCTTCAGGGGTCAGACTAGTGGGGGTGAGGCCGGACAGTCACAGCCACCGCGTCCTCCCAGAGCTTGCTATGGGGGCGGGGATACTCGTTATCTGGTTATGGAATGCCCCAGGCGTAGGAAGGGAGCACCTCATCAGTCTTCGCAACCTCAGCATGGTTCTCAGGGCCAGCAGGCCATCATTCCAGCTCCAGCTGCCACTCCACATGCCCAGCCAGCCAGGGGCGGGGATCAGGGTGCTAGGGGCCGCCCTCGAGAGAGGGTACATGGCAGATTCTATGCTATTCCTGATCGCGCCGCAGCTATTGCATTTGATTCTGTTATCACAGGTATTATTCTGGTTAGTCACAGGGAGGTATCGGTTATATTCGACCCTGGTTCCACTTTCTCATATTTGTCTTCTTATTTTGCTTCTCATCTGGGTGTGCCTCGGGATTCTTTGAGTGCCCCCATTTATGTTTCCACTCCGGTGGGTGATTCATTGACTGTGGACCGTGTGTATTGGTCGTGTTTGGTTACCATTTGTGATTTTGAGACCAGAGCGGATCTATTGTTGCTCGGGATGGTCGATTTTGATATTATTCTTGGCATGGACTGGTTGTCGCCCCATTATGCTATTCTTGATTGTCACGCCAAGACCGTGACGCTGGCTATGCCGGGCATTCCACGTATTGAGTGGAGTGGTACTCTAGATCACACCCCTAGCCGTGTCATTTCCTTTCTCAGAGCTCAGCGTATGGTTGAGAAGGGGTATGCTGCTTATTGAACTTATGTGCGGGATGTCAGTATTGACACTCCCTCTATTGATTCCGTTCCTGTGGTACGTGACTTTGCTGATGTATTTCCAGCTGATCTCCCGGGTATGCCGCCCGATAGAGATATTGATTTTGCTATTGATTTGTTGCCGGGCACTCAGCCTATTTCTATTCCACCGTACCGTATGGCTCCTCCTGAGTTGAAGGAGTTGAAGGATCAGTTACAGGAGTTATTGGGTAAGGGTTTCATTCGACCCAGTATTTCGCCTTGGGGTGCTCCTGTGTTGTTTATGAAGAAAAAGGACGGTTCTATGCGTATGTGTATTGACTATCGTCAGCTGAACAAGGTTACAATGAAGAACCGGTATCCTTTGCCTCGCATTGATGATTTATTTGACCAGCTATAGGGCGCACAAGTGTTTTCTAAGATTGATTTGCGCTCTGAGTATCATCAGCTGAAGATTCAGGAGCCAAATATCCCGAAGACCGCCTTCAGGACTCGGTATGGTCACTATGAGTTCCTCGTGATGTCTTTTGGGCTGACTAATGCCCCAGCAGCCTTTATGCATTTGATGCACAGTGTGTTCAGGCCTTATCCGGACTCGTTCGTGATTGTCTTCATTGATGATATTCTAGTATATTCCCGGAGCCGGGAAGAGCACGAGTAGCATTTGAGGATAGTGCTTCAGATTCTGAGGGAGAAGCAGCTATATGCCAAGTTCTCTAAATGTGAATTCTGGTTGAGTTTAGTGGCATTTTTGGGCCACGTGGTATCGAGTGATGGTATTCGAGTAGATCCGAGGAAGGTGGAGGCCGTGCAGAGTTGGCCCAGACCCTCCTCCGCTACTGAGATTCGTAGTTTCCTTGGCTTGGCGGACTATTACCGTCGTTTCATAGAGGGATTCTCTTCGATTGCAGCATCAATGACTAGATTGACCCAAAAGGGCGCACCTTTTCAGTGGACAGTTGAGTACGAGGCGAGCTTTCAGAAGCTCAAGACAGCTTTGACTTTGGCCCCTATATTGATGTTGCCTACAGGTTCGGGGTCCTATTGTTACAACCCATATCCACACACGTTAGTTCATGCCATAAGTTAGATAACACAAATCCAAGAAGGAATTATCCTTGAGATGATAAGAAGTTAATCCGATTAATCTTAAGTGATACAAGGGTGCATAAGGGTGATTAACAAGTATTAGAAGTTAAACGAATCAAGGATGTTTGTAACTCGTACTTTTGGGTAAACCTATAGATGCTTAGTATACTTAGGAGGTAATGATTTAAGGTATTTGAATCATATAATATCCGTATCATAATTCTTGAAGTCAAACGAGTTATGAAACAAAAGTCGACAAAAGTTGTTGCAACTTAGGTTCATAGTTTTACCTAAACTTTAGGTCAAATGTTATTAAGTCTTTCTCCCAATATACTTGGAATTACGGGGTGATCTACCCACCATATTGTAGATCTATGAGTCTAGTTTCCAACGCATTAAACGGTTTAGCAATACGACATTGGAATAGAGAGATATAGACATTTTCGTGAGACTGCACAAGCTGCTAGGTGCAAGTAGGTGAGTCACCTACTTGGTTAAATGTCGGCCCAAAAGAGGGAATTTCGGGTCAGAAAAGGAGCCCATTAAAAGGCTTATCTTCTGCAATATATCCCTCTTTATATTTCACAAATAACCAGACCTAAAACCCTGCAAACTTCCTCCCAAAAATTATCCACAAACCCTAATTGATTTTCCCTCTCTTTCAAGTTCAAATTGGGGGTAAACACTAGAGTTTGAAGAACCAAGTTAAAGGCTGAGTTATCCAACAACAAAGGTGAGTTTACTGCTATATTTCATACATTTATTCTGCTGTAAATTCATGGTAATTCGTTATATACATGTAAGAACTCACGGGACGGTGATCGGAAGCCGTGAGTTCAAGTTATTCACTTGTAGCGGTACTGTTTTGTGGACTGTTTTGTGTTGCTGTTGGGCTGCGTTTTTATTACTGTTTTGTGGAGTTTTGGAGGAGGCAGGGTGTGGAGAAACACCATATATATGTTGGGTTGTGGTTTGCTAGTTCTTCGTAATATTTTTGGGTCATTTGGTATGACTATAGTGGCCGTCATATGTATGATGTGATTAGGTTGTGTGTGGACTGTTTTGGGAGGCTCAATATGTTTATTATTGATGTTGTTTAGGCTATTTAGTGATTGTTTTGAATGGTGTGAAGTCATATATATAGGGGAGGTGCTGTCCGTTTAATCACAAAATAGGTTGTGATTGGTACATAATAGTTGCGACGCTTAAACGTTAACGATAGTGTCATTTCTCCTATTGTAGACTAAGGAGTCGTGACGTTTGCATAGCTTGAGGTTGTGGCAGTATATACAAGGTATGTGTGGCTATTCCTTTCCTTCTTTTGCACGACTCCGATTGTACATAATGTAATGAACGAGCTTCCAAAGATACTCTATTCTTAGAAGCTAGGAGTACTTACATTGTTTCCCCTCTTATGGAACGATTGAAGTTGATGTTGCTTCTCTTATTCTTAAGTTATCAATCTTGTTGGTACTTCCTGATTCCTATAAGGTTCATAGTGAAGAGTTAGTCCTAATAAGGTGTACATAGGATACCGACCTTACGTCACTCCGAAAGGTCTGCAAGGTATTTCCAGGAGTTGAACATGCATTATATATATGTATCTATTTTACTCTACCGAGCCGCGCTATAGTCCGCCGGGTACGGCACCTATTGTGCAACCACTGATCAGTTGGGTTTTACCGAGCTCCACGTGGCCGGGTACGATTCTACCGAGCCTTATAATGGCCGGGTATGTTTTTACCGATCCTATTACGGCCGGGTATGATATGATGATGATGATGATGCCCACAGGAGGCGTATGTTTTAAAAGATTATGTATTTATACATATGTATCATGCATTTCATGTCGGTAGCCCTCAGAGGTACTCATATGTTACAGGTGTTATATTCTCTATCCCTGCTTACATTACTGTTCGTATTTATGGTTTTCTGCCTTACATACTCAGTACTTTATTCGTACTGATGTCCTTTTGTTTGTGGACACTGCATGTCGTGCTGCAGGTCCTAATAGATAGGCAGGTGCAGCTCCCCCATCACAGTAGGTTGTCTAGTTCGGCGGTGATTGGCGAGATCCCTTCTCCGGACTTGCCTTGGTCTTGGTATGCATTTTTGTTATAGGCATTATGGGTATGTCGGGGCCCTGTTCCGGCTATGTTGCAGCACTTATGTTCCTTGAGAGTCTCATAGACAAGTGTCGACTCATGTATAGTTAGGTATGCCTTGTCGGCTGGTTTTTGTTGTATAGTCTTTCATTTTAGCGTGGTAGCTTGTACCATATGTATATAGTTTCTTGATTGTCCGGTCATCCCATGTTATGTAGGTTCATGCAATCATATTTTATTGTTGGTTGTTCATGATCCATGTCTACCATTTATATTGGTCTCGTCAGCCTAAACGATAATAAAGAAGGTTAGATAAAATGTACGTTTGTGCTCGGCAAGTATGGTCGGGTGCTAGTCATGGTCCTCCAGTTTGGGTCGTGACAAACTTGGTATCAGAGCAAGTCTGTCCTAGGGATTGTCTATGATCCATGTCTAGTAGAGTCTTGATTATGGATGTGTAGCGCGCCACATTTATAATCCGGAGGCTACATGACATCTAGGGTTGTTACCTTCTTCCTGAATTTAGATCGTGCATAGAGTTGAGTCGTAAGTGTTCGTCTCTAATATTCACCTTGTTTTCTTTCAGCAATTCCTTCGACTAGGAAACAAACAATTAGTAGACGGCTTGATACAGCTGCAGGAGAGGGTACCAGTCAGGTGCCCCAAGACAGAGCAGGCCAAAGTGAGGCTCAGAGTGAGATGCCGTCTCATACCTCATCTACTCCATCTCCTCCAGAGGATATTAGGTGGCACCCAGCACCTCCAGCTCCTCCGTCCGGCACTACAGACCAGGATATGCGGAGTGCTTTGCAGTTATTGACTAGCTTGGTAGCTGCTCAGGCTCAGAGGCAGAATACAGGTGCTGCTGATAAACCAAGTTAGTACAAGAGTTCGTGATTTTATTAATTTAGACCCTCCAGTGTTTACCGGATCAGACCCCAAGGAGGATCCGCAGACTTTTATTGACTAGGTTCATCATACACTACGGGTTATGCATGTTAGTGATACAGAGGCAGTAGAGTTGGCTTCTTAACGGCTATGGGATTTAGCGGTTCTTTTGTATGATAGTTGGGAGAGATCCAGGGTCCGAACGCTCCTCCAGCTGTGTGGAAGGATTTTTCTGAGGCCTTTCTTCGTCACTATTTTCCAGTTGAGATACGACGAGCTAGAGCTGATAAGTTCTTGAACCTTAGACAAGGTAATTTGAGTGTGCGAGAGTATAGTATGCAGTTTGATTCTTTAGCAAGGTATGCTCCCCATATGGTGCCCGAGATGAGTGATAGGGTGCATTTATTCGTGAACGGGTTGGGACCCCATCTGATAAATGAGTGTATGACAGCCTCCTTGGTAGAAGGCATAGATATTTCCCGTATTCAAGCTTATGCTCGGACCCTAGAGGATCGTAAGCGCCAGCAGAGGGCAGATAGGGAGCAGGATAGGGGCCAGCATAAGAGGGCGAGATTTTCAAGGTATTCTGATGACTTCAGAGGCAGCGCCAGGCCCCAGTCTTCGAGGAGTTCGGCGCCATCTGTAGCTAGTGCTCCTCCACAGTTTCAGAGGCCTCGATATGATCGATCCTATTCTGGTCCAGGTCAGAGTTCGCAGGCATCTGGATCGCAACATCACAGGGATACTAGTCAGACGAAACCCCCAACACCACGTTGTGATCAGGTGCGGCAAGGCCCACTTTGGACTGTGCCGTCGAGGTTCTGATGCGTGTTATTCTTGCGGACAGCCCGGCCATATGATGAGGGATTGTCCTAACAGGGGAGGTAATGGTATGGCTCAACCGACTAGATCTGTGTCTGGTTCTTCCTCATCAGTTCGACCTCCAGCACGGGGTTTTCAGCAGTCGACAGGTCGTGGTAGAGGTAGAGGTGCAGGACCGAGTTCGAGTGGTGCTCAAAATCGAACATATGCTCTAGTAGGTCAACAGGATCTCGAGTCGTCTCCAGATGTTGTTACAGGTATATTATCTGTGTTTTCTTATGATGTATATGCGTTGATTGATCCGGAATCTACATTATCATATGTTACACCCTTTGTGGCTAATAAGTTTGGCATTGAACCCGAATTGATAAGTAAACCCCTTGCGGTATCTACTCCAATAGGAGATTCTGTGATTGCTAGAAGGGTATATAGAGGTTGCACTGTGATGATTTGTAGTCGTCAAACCTCGGCAGATTTATTTGAGTTAGAAATGGTTGATTTTGATGTGATATTGGGAATGGACTGGTTGGCCTCATGCTATGCAAATGTTGATTGTCGTATGAAGATGGTTAAGTTTCAATTTCCTGGTGAACCCGTCATTGAATGGAAAGGGAACATTGCTACATCGAAAGGTAGGTTTATTTCCTATCTTAAGGCAAGGAAAATGATCTCAAAAGGTTACATTTATCATCTTGTTCGCGTTAGGGATGCCGAGGCGAAGCTGCCTACTCTACAATCTATCCCCGTGGTCAATGAATTTCCAGATGTTTTCCCAAATGAACTCCCAGGCCTTCCTCCCGAAAGGGAGATTGAGTTTAGCATTGATGTGTTGCCTGACACTCAACCGATCTCTATCCCTCCATATAGAATGGCCCCGGCAGAGCTGCGAGAGTTGAAGGCGCAGTTAAAGGACTTGCTGGATAAGGGCTTCATTAGACCTAGCACTTCACCTTGGGGTGCGCCAGTCCTATTTGTGCGGAAGAAAGATGGGTCATTACGGATGTGTATCAACTATCGGCAGTTGAATAAGTTTACTATAAAGAACAAGTATCCACTTCCAAGAATTGACGACCTGTTTGACCAACTCCAGGGTGCCAAGTATTTCTCCAAGATTGACTTACGTTTAGGGTATCATCAGGTGAGGGTTAAGGAGAAGGATATTCCAAAGACGGCCTTTTGGACAAGATATGGGCACTTTGAGTTCTTGGTGATGTCGTTCGGGCTAACAAATGCCCCAGCAGCTTTTATGGATCTCATGAATACTGTATTCAGGCCCTATCTTGATGTGTTCGTGATTGTATTCATTGATGACATTCTGGTGTATTCTCGTTCGGAGGAGGAACATGCGAGCCACTTGCGGATAGTATTACGGATGCTTTAGGATCGTAAGTTATATGCTAAGCTCGCCAAATGTGAATTTTGGCTGAACTCAGTAGCATTCCTTGGCCATGTGATATCCGACGAGGGTATTAGTGTCGACACTCAGAAGATTGATGCAGTAAAGAATTGGCCGAGACCTACAACACCATCAGAAGTTCGTAGCTTCCTGGAGCTAGCAGGATATTATAGGCGGCTTGTAGAAGGGTTTTCCTCTATATCAGCACCATTGACTAAGTTAACACAGAAAGCTACCAAGTTCCAGTGGTCTAACACTTGTGAACGTAGTTTTCAGGAGCTGAAGGATCGATTGACATCCGCACGAGTGCTCACTCTCCCTGAAGGAACAGAAGGATATGTGGTATATTGTGATGCCTCAGGTATAGGTTTGGGGTGCGTGTTGAAGCAGCATGGGAAGGTGATTTCATATGCATCCAGACAATTGAAGAAGCATTAAAAGAATTATCCAACCCATGATTTGGAATTGGCTGCAGTAATATATGCTTTGAAGATATGGCGGCACTACTTATACGGTGTCCATGTTGACATCTTCACAGATCACAAGAGTCTACAATACATCTTCAAGCAGAAAGAGTTGAATTTGAGGCAGGCGTAGGTGGCTTGAATTACTGAAAGACTACGACGTCGAGATATTGTATCATCCCGGTAAAGCCAATGTTGTGGCAGATGCTCTCAACCGTAAGTCAATGGGAAGCTTAGTACATATTGATACAGGTAGATGGGGGTTGACTAAAGAGCTTCATCAGCTAGCCAATATGAGAATCAGATTGTTAGACTCTGATGACGGAAGTGTTACTGTACAGAATACATCAGAATCATCTTTGGTAGCCGAGGTAAAAGCACGGCAATATGAAGATCCTATCTTACTACGATTGAGAGAGAACATTCAGCAGTGTAAAATTACGGCTTTTGAGATCGGAGGAGATGGGGCACTGAGATACCAGGGCCGATTATGTGTGCCAAATGTAGCAGGGTTGCGAGAAAAGATTATGAATGAAATTAATCAATCCCAATATTCCATCCATCCTGGCTCAACAAAGATGTATCATGATGTCAAGGAGCAGTATTGGTGGGATAACATGAAAAAGTCTATTGCGGAATTTGTAGCCCAGTGTCCCAATTGTCAACAAGTAAAGATAGAACATCAGAAACCCGGTGGATTGCTTCAGAATATAGAAATTCCGACCTGGAAATGGGAGGTGATTAATATGGACTTCGTTATTGGATTACCTCGATCTTATCATAAGTTTGACTCTATCCGGGTGATAGTTGATCGACTTACAAAATGTGCTCACTTTCTGCCAGTTAAGACAACTTACTCGGCTGAAGATTATGCGAAGTTGTATATCAAGGAGATTGTTAGGCTTCATGGTGTGCCGGTATCTATTATATCGGATCGAGGAGCTCAATTTACGGCTAACTTTTGGAGGTCTTTTCAGAAAGGTTTAGGCACACAGGTGAATCTCAGCACTGCATTTCATCCGCAGACTGACGGACAGGCTGAACGTACCATTCGGACATTGGAAGATATGCTACGAGCATGTGTTCTAGATTTTAAGGGAAATTGGGATGACCATCTTCCACTCATAGAATTTTCCTACAATAATAGCTACCATTCCAGTATTAAAATGGCCCCATATGAGGCACTATATGGGAGGAGATGTAGATCAACAGTTGGATGGTTCGAAGTTGGTGAAACAGAATTATATGGGCCAGATTTGATTCACCAAGCCATTGAGAAGGTGAAAGTGATACAGGAACGATTGAGGACGGCACAAAGCAGGCAAAAGTCTTATTCTGATGTTCGACGTCGTGATCTAGAGTTTGAGGTTGGTGATTGGGTTTTCTTGAGGATTTCACCAATGAAGGGTGTTATGCGTTTTGGGAAGAAAGGTAAGCTGAGTCCAAGGTATATCGGTCCGTATAAAATTCTTCAACGAATTGGACAAGTTGCTTATGAGTTAGAATTGCCATCCGAATTAGAATTTGTCCACCCAGTATTCTATGTATCTATGTTGAGGAAATGTATTGGTGACCCTTCTCGAGTTGTCCCTATCCAAGATGTTCAAGTTACAGAGGATCTATCATATGAAGAAGTGCCAGTGGCCATATTAGATTGACAAGTCCGCAAGCTTAGAACAAAAGATGTAGCTTCTGTAAAAGTATTGTGGAGGAACAAGAATATGAAAGAAATGACATGGCAAGCGAAAGAAGAGATGAAGTCTAAATACCCTTACCTATTCCAGAATGATGATAACAAGGATGTTGGTGGAACGCAAGATACATTATAAAGGTGAAATGGCTTTATGAGGTAAGCAATAACTTGAGAACTCTCTTCCTTAATACAAAGTGGTGATATGTAAATAATGTCCATGTCCATAATGCTTTGTGTAGCCTTGTGTGGTCATACTTTGAGCTTCACTGCTTGCAAATTTTGCTAGTGACCATTTTATAAGGGAAAATTGACCAAAAATTTCCGCTAGAATCCACGATGATTTGGACTCCCCATAAACCCTTACATTTGAGGACGAATGTTCCTAAGGGGGGGAGGGTGTTACAACCCATATCCACACACGTTAGTTCATGCCATAAGTTAGATAACACAAATCCAAGAAGGAATTATCCTTGAGATGATAAGAAGTTAATCCGATTAATCTTAAGTGATACAAGGGTGCATAAGGGTGATTAACAAGTATTAGAAGTTAAACGAATCAAGGATGTTGTAACTCGTACTTTTCGGTAAACCTATAGATGCTTAGTATACTTAGGAGGTCATGATTTAAGGTATTTGAATCATATAATATCCGTATCATAATTCTTGAAGTCAAACGAGTTATGAAACAAAAGTCGACAAAAGTTGTTGCAACTTAGGTTCATAGTTTTACCTAAACTTTAGGTCAAATGTTATTAATTCTTTCTCCCAATATACTTGGAATTAAGGGGTGATCTACCCACCAAATTGTAGATCTATGAGTCTAGTTTCCAACGCATTAAACGTTTTAGCAATACGACATTGGAATAGAGAGATATAGACATTTTCGTGAGACTGCACAAGCTGCTAGGTGCAAGTAGGTGAGTCAGCTACTTGGTTAAATGTCGGCCCAAAAGAGGGAATTTCGGGTCAGAAAAGGAGCCCATTTAAAGGCTTATCTTCTGCAATATATCCCTCTTTATATTTCACAAATAACCAGACCTAAAACCCTGCAAACTTCCTCCCAAAAATTATCCACAAACCCTAATTGATTTTCCCTCTCTTTCAAGTTCAAATTGGGGGTAAACACTAGAGTTTGAAGAACCAAGTTAAAGGCTGAGTTATCCAACAACAAAGGTGAGTTTACTGCTATATTTCATACATTTATTCTCCTGTAAATTCATGGTAATTCATTATATACATGTAAGAACTCACGGGACGGTGATCGGAAGCCGTGAGTTCAAGTTATTCACTTGTAGCGGACTGTTTTGTGGACTGTTTTGTGTTGCTGTTGGGCTGCGTTTTTATTACTGTTTTGTGGAGTTTTGGAGGAGGCAGGGTGTGGAGAAACACCATATATATGTTGGGTTGTGGTCTGCTAGTTCTTCGTAATATTTTTGGGTCATTTGGTATGACTATAGTGGCCGTCATATGTATGATGTGATTAGGTTGTGTGTGGACTGTTTTGGGAGGCTCAATATGTTTATTATTGATGTTGTTTAGGCTGTTTAGTGATTGTTTTGAATGGTGTGAAGTCATATATATAGGGGAGGTTCTGTCCGTTTAATCACAAAATAGGTTGTGATTGGTACATAATAGTTGCGACGCTTAAACGTTAACGATAGTGTCATTTCTCCTATTGTAGACTAAGGAGTCGTGACGTTTGCATAGCTTGAGGTTGTGGTAGTATATACAAGGTATGTGTGGCTATTCCTTTCCTTCTTTTGCACGACTCCGATTGTACATAATGTAATGAACGAGCTTCCAAAGATACTCTATTCTTAGAAGCTAGGAGTACTTACATTGTTTCCCTCTTATGGAACGATTGAAGTTGATGTTGCTTCTCTTATTCTTAAGTTATCAATCTTGTTGGTACAACCTGATTCCTATAAGGTTCATAGTGAAGAGTTAGTCCTAATAAGGTGTACATAGGATACCGACCTTACATCACTCCGAAAGGTCTGCAAGGTGTTTCCAGGAGTCGAACATGCATTATATATATGTATCTATTTTACTCTACCGAGCCGCGCTATAGTCGGCCGGGTACGGCACCTATTGTGCAACCACCGATCAGTTGGGTTTTACCGAGCTCCACATGGCCGGGTACGATTATACCGAGCCTTATAATGGCCGGGTATATTTTTATCGAGCCTATTACGGCCGAGTACGATGTGATGATGATGATGCCCACAGAGGCGTATGTTTTAAAAGATTATGTATTTATACATATGTATCATGCATTTCATGTCGGTAGCCCTCAGAGGTACTCATATGTTACAGGTGTTATATTCTCTATCCCTGCTTACATTACTGTTCATATTTATGGTTCTCTGCCTTACATACTCAGTACTTTATTCGTACTGACGTCCTTTTGTTTGTGGACACTGCATGTCGTGCTGCAGGTCCTGATAGACATGCAGGTGTAGCTCCCCCATCACAGTAGGTTGTCCAGTTCAGCGGTGATTGGCGAGATCCCTTCTCCGGACTTGCCTTGGTCTTGGTATGCATTTTTGTTATAGGCATTATGGGTATGTCGGGGCCCTGTTCCGGCTATGTTGCAGCACTTATGTTCCTTTAGAGGCTCATAGACAAGTGTCGACTCATGTATAGTTAGGTATGCCTTGTCGACTGGTTTTTGTTGTATAGTCTTTCATTTTAGCGTGGTAGCTTGTACCATATCTATATAGTTTCTTGATTGTCTGGTCATCCCATGTTATGTAGGTTCATGCAATCATATTTTATTGTTGGTTGTTCATGATCCATGTCTACCATTTATATTGGTCTCGTCAGCCTAAACAATAATAAAAAAGGTTAGATAAAATGTATGTTTGTGCTCGGCAAGTATGGTCGGGTGCTAGTCATGGTCCTCCAGTTTGGGTCGTGACACCTATACTGTATATTGTGATGCCTCACGAGTTGGACTCGGTGCAGTATTGATGCAGGACGGTAAGGTGATTGCCTACGTGTCCAGACAACAGAAGGTGCATGAGAAGAACTATCCTGTTCATGATTTGGAGCTAGCTACCATTGTTCACGCCTTGAATATTTGGCGTCATTACTTGTATGGGGTTCCTTGTGAGATCTATACTAATCACTGGAGTTTGCAGCATTTGCTTAAGCAAAAGGACCTGAATATGCGTCAGATGAGATGGTTGGAGCTACTGAAGGACTATGATATTACTATCCTCTATCATCCGGGCAAGGCTAATCTGGTTGTCGATGCCCTGAGTCTTCGGGCAGAGAGTTTGGGGAGTTTGTCATATCAACCAGCTTCGGAGAGGCCTATGGCGATGGATGTTTAGGCTATAGCCAGGCAGTTTGTTAGACTGGATCTTTCGGAGTCCAGCCGGGTTTTGGCTTGTGTGGTTTCTCCGTCTTCTCTATTTGACCGCATCAGGGAGCGTCAGTTCGACGACCCTCATCTGCTTGTCCTTCAGGATAGAGTTCGGCGTGGTGATGCTCGAGATGTTACCATTGGGGAAGATGGAGTTATGACGATGCGGGGGCGTATCTGTGTGCCCAATGTAGATGATCTTCGAGAGCTGATTCTAGCAGAGGCCCATAGTTCGCGGTATTCCATCCATCCGGGTGCTGCGAAGATGTATCAAGACTTGAGACAACATTACTGGTGGAGGCGGATGAAGAGAGATATAGTTGATTATGTTTCTAAATGCCTCAACTGCCAGCAGGTGAAGTATGAGCTTCAGCGTCCGGGTGGATTGATGCAGCAGATTGAGATTCCAGAGTGGAAATGGGAGTGCATTGCCATGGACTTTGTATCTGGACTTCCACGGACTGTTAGGAAGTTTGATTCCATTTGGGTTATTGTGGATCGGCTGACCATGTCCGCCCATTTTATACTGGTGAGCACTACATATTCATCGGAGCGACTGGCGGAGATCTATATCAGAGAGATAGTTCGGCTGCACGGTATTCTAGTTTCCATCATTTCAGATAGAGGCACTCAGTTCACTTCACGGTTCTGGAGAGCCGTACAGCAGGAGTTGGGCACTCGGGTGGAGTTGAGTACAACATTTCATCCGCAGACTGATGGTCAGTCCGAGCGCACTATTCAGATTTTGGAGGATATGCTCCGTGCGTGCGTGATTGAGTTTGGAGGTTCATGGGATCACTTCTTGCCACCGGCGGAGTTTGCTTATAACAACAGCTACCAGTCCAGTATTCAGATGGCACCGTACGAGGCCCTATATGGTAGGAGGTGCAGGTCTCCCGTGGGTTGGTTCGAGCCGGGCGAGGCTAGGCTGCTAGGTACTGATATGGTTCAGGTTGCTATGGACAAGGTCAAGGTGATTCAGGATAGACTTCGTGCAGCCCAGTCCAAACAAAAGAGTTATGCGGACAAGAAGGTTCGCGATGTGGCTTTTATCGTTGGCGAGCGGGTTTTGCTTCGAGTCTCGCCCATGAAGGGCGTTATGAGGTTTGGGAAGAAAGGGAAGCTGAGTCCTAGATTTATTGGTCCTTTTGACATTTTGAGGCGTGTTGGGGAGGTTCCTTTTGAGTTGGCCTTACCTCCCAGCCTAGTCGGAGTCCACCTCATATTTCATGTCTCTATGCTCCGGAGATACCATGGTGACCCGTCACATGTGTTGGATTTTACTTCTGTTCAGCTAGACGAGGATCTGACTTATGTTGAGGAGCCAGTAGCCATTTTAGACAGGCAAGTCAGGAATCTAAGGTCAAAGAACATCGCTTCAGTAAAGGTTCAGTGGCGGGGTTAGCCGGTCGAGGAGGCGACTTGGGAGACCGAGCAGGATATGCGCAGCCAGTACCCTCATCTTTTCACCACTCCAGGTATGCTTTCTATGCTCGTTCGAGGACGAACGAATCTTTTAAGTGTGGGAAGATGTGACGACCCGGGCGGTTATTTTAGAAAATTACGCCCCGAACCCCAATTTAATTGTTCCCCTAAGTTCATTTCTGCTATTGTGGTTTGTCGGGAGGGTCGGTTCTGGAATTCGGAGTGTTTTGGGACACTTAGTCCCTAAATAGAAGCCTTATAGTTGAAAAATGGCCCGTAGCCGGAACAGGGTTAAGACGACCTCGGAACGGAAATCCGATGGTTCCATTAGCTCGGTTAGGTGATTTCGGGGTTGGGAGAGCATTTGGAATGTATTTTGGAGGTCCGTAGCTCAATTAGGCTTGAAATGCCGAAGTTTGAAATTTTGGCGAATCCGAACGATAGGTGAAATTTTGATCCAGGGGTCGGAATGAAATTCCGACAATTTCTGTAGCTTCGTTATATGATTTTGGACATGTCCGCAAATTTTCAGGTCATTCGGACGTCGTTTGGTCGGGTTTTAGATCGAATGTGGAATTCGGAAAGTTTTAAGAAATTAGGCTTGAATTCAATGTGAATTATGGGTTTTGATGTTGTTAGACGTGTTTTTAGGATTGGAATAAGTTCGTATCACGTTTTGGAGTAGGTTGGTGGTTTTCGTTGGGGTCCCGGGGGTCTCGGGATGAATCTGGGGGTCCAATCGGGCTAATTCATGCATTTTGGAAATGTTGTTAACTGCTGGTGTGTGCTGCAGACGAATTCTCTATGCGATCGCAATGGGTTGATGCGATCGCATAGAAGGTTTTGAAGAGGCCAAGTATTTGTTCTATGCGATCGCGGGCAAGGATATGCGATTGCATAGTTTTGGAAAGTTGTGCTCTGCGATCGCGTACAGTCCTATGCGATCGCATAGTGTATAGAGAAGGGGTTCCCAGGCCCAGCTTTTGTCCTATGCGATCGCGGAGCAGGGTATGCAATCGCATAGGTATATTTTGGTGAGCATTGCGATCGCATTGAGGACTATGCGATCTCATAGAGTAGTTTGGCGAGGGTCAAAATTTGTTTTATGCGATCGCAACAGTGTTCATGCGATCGCATAGAGTAAAAATGTCTGGCAGTGGATTTAAGCCCAGAACAGCCAACCCGCGACCCCATTCACAAATAAACGCCATTTTTGAGCTCCTAGAGAGGAAATTGACGAAGAAACGCTCGGATATCATCAGAAAATCATCGGGGTAAGTCTCTTGACCTTAATTCGTTAGTTTATCATGAAATCCCTGATTATTTCACTGAAAATGGAAGATTAAAGGTGGGTTTGATTCTCGGAGATCCTGAGTTATTGGTAAGGACTGCGGGTTTGATTTCTGGAGATCCTGAGTTATTGGTAGGGACTGCGGGTTTGATTCCCGGAGAACCTGAGTTATTGGTAGGACTGCGGGTTCGATTCCCGGAGATCCCGAGTTATTGGTAGAGACTGCGGGTTTGATTCCCGAAGATCCTAAGTTATTGATTGGGACTGCGGGTTTGATTCCCGAAGATCCTGAGTTATTGGTAGGGACTGCAGGTTCGTTTTTCGGAGATCCTGAGATTTATTTAGACATGGGCTGCGGGTTCGATTCCCGGAGACCCAGGGATAGTGTTATCGGAACTGTGGGTTCAATTCCTATAGCTCCTGGATTGTTCGTTATGGAAAGGGACTGTGGGTTCAATTCCCATAGGTCCCGGACTTGCTGATTGAGTTTTATTGAGTTATTTACTTGCTGCTAGCTTAAATTGTAGACGGTTGCAGAAATCACTTTACTGTCGTCATTTCAGATTCAATATTATTTAAACTGTTTATCATTGTTATCATCATTATATTATTGTTCTCTCAGTATGGCCCTGACCTTCCTCGTCACTACTCCATCGAGGTTAGGCTTGGCACTTACTGAGTACCGCCGTGGTGTACTCATGCTACTCTTCTGCACACTTTTGTTGTGCAGATCCAAGTACATCAGGACAGGCTCATACTAGGTGATTCAGCAGCACTTTGGGAGACCTCGAGGTATGATCTGCTACGTCCGCGGATCCGGAGGCCCTCCTTCTATTCTGATAGTTCTAGTAGATGTTTTTCCTTCATTTCGTTGTTTTAGATACTCTTTACACATAGAGCCACAATTGTATTTCTTTTAGTCTGTGTTGCCCGTGGGATTCCGGGTCTTGGTGGTATTTTATACAGTGTGTTAGACGGGTGTATGTGCCAAGTGGCACGGATTACATTTCCTTTTTATATCGTTTTCCGCTATTTCTTGTTTAAAGTTCATAAACTTGTACATTCCACAAAGTGTTAGGCTTACCTAGTCGTGGAAACTGGGTGCCGTCATGACATGTTCACGATTGGTGAACTAGGATCGTGACAATTACTCCCACATAAGTTCCTTCTGCTGGCATGTATATCACATCGACCGTATTTTTTAACAACATTTGACCAAATCCATGGAGTCAGTTCCATAAATTTCAAGTCATAATGACTAGGCAAAAGTTGTGATTTTTGAACTTGTGATGTTTATCCCTTATGAGCTAATTATTAACAAGTTTTGTTGTTGATAAGTTTTAGATTTACATATGGCAACTGGCATTCTGGCACATCACAGCTACAACACACGTTCTATAGTCATGACCAAAGTGGTAACTCAAGAAATCGAGCCTACTATTATGGATCCGGTACAAAAGGAAGAAGTTATGGACGTAGCTAGTATGAAAGAAGAGATGTACAAATTGAAACAGCAGATGTCAGAGATGTACCAGGCCTGGTCGAGGGGTCAACCCTTGCCTTCCTACCCAGCCAATCCAGCATACATTCCTCCCAATAAGATAGTCAATATAGTCAATCGATTGATAAGTACAATCGTATATATTAAAAATATGAGGAATTATTGAAAATTATTGGATTCAAACCTACGACAACCATAGATTACAAATCGGATAACTGAGTAACAGGCATTGGAGTAATGTAACTTACCAATTATTCAAATTTATTATTATACGATTGTATTATGTTTATTAGGTGCCCTACATAGAATATATCTGTTTGTACTATTTTGACGGTTATTTTATGCATAGATAAGGTCCTACTACAACGTATTGCACATAATCATTGGATGGTATTAGGTATAGTAGAATTAATATACTTATGCTTTTATTCTTCCGGGTAATTCATCTTACCTAATCTATAATCGTATAACAAAATTCATTTACTATTAGTATGAATAGGAGGATAATTCTATACGGTTGTTATAGAAACAATGCCTATAGTTATGAATATTCATACATTCGTTGTTGCCACTAATGCATCCCCTGGTAATGGGACTTGTGTTTATATGTTCACTTCTTTTGTAATACGATAAGATTACATTACCTATTTTATATCTGTATTTCACCTACAAGGTCATATTGTGGTTTAGGGTAATGTATTTTAATGATGTCATAGTATATGCGATTCTGAATGACTGAAATTAGATTCACCGCAATCGTATTTCACCTAATAACATATTGGATGTCATTCACGATATACATATTTAGGGTTGGATACTAATAATCATATCCGATACAACCTCTGTACATCTCTAACAGTTACAACTACATTATAATACCTTTTGCATAACAAGTTATATCGTAATATTTGGGACTCACCACATAAGACCTTGATAGTCATGGTACTATTTAGCACATGATTCATTCATGTTGTTCTTCATTTTAATTTATTACAAAATTTGAGAATGAACCTAATATGTGATTGTTAGACTGGTAAGTATTAATAGAATTCCACATAATCCTAATTTAGATGCATCATAACGATTTCAAATAAGCCCACGTGATAGTGTGTCAAACCTTATAGACATGGTATCTAAATGCAGAAACTTGTGTTAAACCTTATACACATGGTATTTAAATGCAGTCTGAATTATGCATAATAAAAATATCCCTATAGGCATGGCTTCTAGGTGAAGTTTGAATATGCGGAAGTTAAAACACCCTATAGGAATGCTTTCTAGGTGAAGTTTGAATATGCAGAAATTAAAACACCCTATAGGAATGGTTTCTAGGTGAAGTTTGAATACACATAAGTTAAACACCCTATAGGAATGATTTCTAGGCGAAGTTTGAATACACATAAGTTAAACAACCTATAGGCTTGATTTCTACCCTTGCATGCATTGTTACCCACCCTTTTTCACTAGCCAGCCCCAAATATTTGTTACAACTTATTAATAGAAATCAAAGTACAACCAGAGGAAGCCTCATTCTTGACTTCCTCTGTGAGTCATCAGAGAGACCAACTCAAAGTCCAATGATCCAAAGCCTTTCTCCAATTTGAGTGTGTTAGAGTTTCCCAAGAGCCTCAATGGGACTCTAGACATCGCTTATACCCAAATTGTATCACCAGAATAGAGACAAGTGCAATGTAGAAGTGTCATCCCTCAAATGTCCAATTTTAGAGGGAGCTCAATGGGTCCCAAGCCAAGGCTCACAAGAGGGGGCAGAACTTAAGTCTAATCTAGTATTAAGTGTAGGACGGTTGATAGGACTACAATCGTATTAGTCATAACATATTAGGAGTAATGTAATACGATTGTAGTAGTACGCATCGGCCTACAAATGTGTAGTTTTTAGATTACCTATGTATATAAATGAGTACTAATGTAATCGTATTAGTACAACATATCAAACATATCAACCACATAAGTCCATTTTACTAATACATACTTTCCTAAATACAAATCATTTAGTTGTACTTGATATTTATGTGATTGTACCTGTTTATCATTTATACAACTTAATTACTTACCTATGTCAAACAATGCGTATACTAGTAAATTATATTACTAATGCTCCCTTTCTAGTATGATTATATATTTTAATATTGTAGTAGGCATTGTTTCTAAATTAATCAGTAGTTATTATTGTTAAATTAATCATGTGATTATGGTTTTAATAAGTAATGTATTCATTTGACTTAGTCAATTTATTATTAGTCATAAATATAATTGGTTGTTATTTAGTAATTGACCGTGAATGAATATGATTTCATTCATATACTAGGACGCATCGGCCTACGACAACCACATAAGTCCATTGGACTAATACGATTGTAGTCATAAGAAGTTCCGTTTATATATCGTGGTTGTTATTTAGTAATTGACCGTCTATGAATATTATTTCATTCATATACTAAGACGCATCGGCCTACGACAACCACATAAGTCCATTGGACTAACTACAACACTGTAGTTAGTAGGCCGATGCGTCCTACTACAATCTATTTTGGTGTAAATCTGATTAGTCAACCCAGTACAATGTATTTAACTTATACATTATACACATGGATGTATAATTTGACAATATCATTCATGTTAGAATGATTATACGATTTTCAATATTTGAAATTTGAAATTTATAAACAAATGGGACCCGATATAATTTTTTACCCTATCAAATGTGCCAATAAAAATCACAACAACTTATGATTATCGTAGGCCGATGTATTATTTGTCTTATATTAAATGAATATTATTAATATTCATTTAATATTACGATCAATATCTAGTATTAGTATTGACGTATATGATTAGTACAATGAACTAATAAAAATAATTATTTTTATTTACGGTCTATTCATATGGTAACTGTCATTACGATGTCTTCATATGAACGTTTAATAGTCATATTATCTACCACTATAATCCAATGGACTTACTTAACATTAGTCAATGGCCATAAAGTATTATGACTTAGACGGAAAATTATGTAGATATTAGTAATCAATGTCTATGTAAATTTGACATAAGTTCCTATTTGTTATCGTTTTTTCATCTAAGACTGTGAAAATAAATTGTCGTATTACACTTGTGCAGTCCCAATAATATTTATACAACGCATTATACGCAGTTATGTATAAATATTAGTAACATGGGTAAATATAACTGGGTAACATGTAGTAATACTTATGACAATATGGTTATCTATTGTCCTTAATGATAACAATATCAACCATATATCATATGATTGTAGTCATAGGAACTAGCATCCTAGGAAGCTCAAATCTATTTAAGCTTCCTAGGATGGAACTGCCGATAGTATGATTGTTGACGGTCAATTACTAATGTAAAATTGGGAGTTTTAATTTGTTAACAACCAGACTTTAAAGGCTTTTGATTTAAAGAATCAGATGTAGCTGCAGTGAGAGGAAGATGAAGACCGAGAGGATGTGAATTCTTATTTGACATCCTAAATTCTCTGTTAATTCGAATACGATTAAGTCATAACAATTAACTCATCATAAATACGACATCGATTGCACATAATCAAATACGACAGGTTCATATGATACATCCCCATTTATCATAGGAACTTCCGTTTATATATTCGTGGTTGTTATTTAGTAATTGACCGTCTATGAGTATGATTTCATTCATATATTAGGACGCATCGGTATACGACAACCACATAAGTCCGTTTGACTAATACGATTGTTGACCTCACTATAATGGAGAGATGCATTATATTGAAATCTTGTACTAGGACGGTCTCAAAACTTGTCGTAGGCCGATACAAAAGAAGTCTAACTCATAACTATTCTGTTCATATTACTAGTTACGTATTACGATTATGGACTAATCATAAAACAAATAATGCGTTAAAAATCGATCTATAATTGCACAAATTCAACCACATATCCATTAAATACAATATTTAATATTAACTATGATAAACAGGTACCATCGTCCTACTTGCATAGGTTTGTACAAATAACCTTATTATAATACCTATTAAGAGACAAAATCATTAAGTTGGTATAATAGTAACTTATGAAATACAGGTACCTCTATGAATGAAATCATTAGATGTAGATTCACAATTACAATTATAGTATTGCACCTTGTGTTCATGGTTGACCGTGAATAGTTCAACTAAGTTAGAATTGACTTATATATAGTACGACATATATCTACGGGTATATGTGATTAGTGGTAGTAACTCCTAATCATTACTACATGTTTGTAATTTATACTGGATACGACATAAATGGCCTGTTCTAGGTCGTATTTAACAATATACCTAGTTTAAATAAGGTTAATAATTTAACTAGGACGCATATCGTCAATTTATTTTACCCATTCTATATATTGTAATCGTATTAGTAATATAGTTTGATAAATGCAAATCGTATTAATCCACGCAAAATTCTTTCAGTACCTTGGAATAACACATGCGTCTGAGGGATATATATAAATATCCTCACCCTATGATGAAATTTTTTATGGTCAATAAGTTTAATTAAATATTAGGCTGTTGATATGTCCAACAATCATTCATAAATACCTATAACCCTAATCATATAAGTCTATTACAGCTAATTACGACAATTCCCTATAATTACCCCATTCCGCCTAAACAGATCACTTATTCATAGACGGTCATACTAGGACATAGCCACGTGAACAAGTGACTAATTTATATAAACCGTTCTCTCCACGATTGGAAATCCAATGGACTTATGTGGTTGTCCTTTCCTCGTCCAAATTGTTACTCTGAGGAATTACCTCGCTCTATAGGAACCTGTATCGGATTGAGACTATACTAAACAAGATATTATAGTCTAATAAGAAAGGGTTATGTGAACGGATTTGACCTAGTATATGCACATACTGTATTGGGGAAAATATTTTATGACGTGGCAAGACATTACAATTGCCAGCCTCAAGGCGGGAAATCGAATCCATCCTATTTCACTCCCACTGGCAAGACACGTGGAATATGCACAAGAGGATAAAATAGATACGGGACGCAATACAATTGCAAAACACGTGCCTATTTGAAGCAGGTTAGAACGTGACTTCAGAAGACGAAAGAAACAGATACGAGCACCGTATCTATTCAAAACATCCAGAAGCAACGTGTCAAAACACATTTGGAGCATGGATCTAGGCAGAAAGGAGTCTAAATTCAATCATTAAATACCCTATACGTTAGAGGACCAACATTTATGGAAAATGATTGTGTAACAACCTATTTAATGTCATTTATTGCTCATTAAATCTTATGTTTTATTCCTCCATCTAGAGTCAGCTATAAAAGGAGGAAGTTAAACCCATTGTACACATCAATCACTGAAATACAATCTTTCTTACTATTTATTCTAATTATTGAAAGCCTATCATATTTTTTCGGTCTCTTGATTATCATTAACCTAATTTTTCTATTATTTTCTAGTTTTAATCGAAGTTCAATATTTTGGTTAAACAAATTGGTTCCGTTACCGGGACTCTGGTAATCGATTCTTTCTAGTACTTATATGTTTCATTTGTTAAGAACGTCATGTCGAACAAAAACAACAACAACAACAACAACGATGTTGAAAACCAAGTCCCTCACGATCAAGGGGACTTGAACAATGATAATATGGTTTTATCCCTTCCAGCCTCTCCACATCAATCTCGAGAAGGCACTCACATACCCACTTCTAGTGAACAGGAAACGGAACATCTTGAAGGAGTTGAACATACTCTTCAACGCATAATCGACGCTCGAGTCAGTCAAGCCCTCCAAACTATGGTTGATCGCTTACCATCGTCTTCACCGGCCCCTACTCATAATAACAACACTCCCGAGAACCCTCGCTCTGGTCTTGATAACACGAATGCAGGATCTCCCAGTAGACCATGTGAAGTGGATACAGGTAATACAAATAATTCTTATTTACAAAACATGATACTAACTCTGCAGGCACAACTCAAGAAACAAAGTGAACGGATCGAACAAATTCCGGGAGTTCTCCCAATAATTAAAGGGATTGACGCGGATAAATATTCTCAGCAACCCTGAAGCCAAGTCCAGCCCCTCTTCCTATTCCAAAGAAGTTCAAAATGCCAGATATTTCAAAATATGACGGTACAACCGACTCTCGAGATCATGTGACGGCCTTTACCATATGCGTTAAGGGGAATGATTTAACCAAGCAAGAAATCGAATCTGTCTCGGTTAAGAAATTTGGAGAAATACTCACGAATGGAGCCCTAACGTGGTATTCACTCTTACCAGAAAATTCTATTAACTCTTTTGCTGATCTTGCAGATGCTTTAATAAAAGCACACTCAGGAGCAAAAAAAGTTGAAAAGAGGATGGAGGACATCTTCATGATTAAACAAGCGGATACGGAATTACTCAGAGATTTCGTGGATAGGTTTCAACGAGAACAGATGACTTTGCCACGGGTACCGGATAATTGGGTTGCCATAGCCTTCACAGACAACCTGAATGGGAAACGTTTAGAAGCCATGAGAAAGCTGAAGGAAAGCCTACGTGAATTTCCTGCTACAACGTGGAACGACGTTTATAACAGGTATAGCACAAACCTCAGAATTGAAGAAGATACCGTGCATTCCCGTGATGAAAGGAGCCGATCTCGGAGGTCTAAAACCGAAAAAAGAACAAGTAGGAACAGGTACGATCCATATCTCGGCCCTGCAGGATGAGATTCAAGAACGAAGCAAGAAAGTAAGGGATATGACAAAAAATCAAGGGGTAGAGACTCAGGTTCCTCTTCAAGATTTAGAAATGATAGAAACAGGCAGAACCCGTATGATGATGATGACGGGAGATCAAAAGCAATGTTTGGTAGATATAATTTCAACTTTACCATCTCAGAGCTCGTAACTGTTTTACGAGGCATGGGAGATAAAGTACGATGGCCAAGAGAGATGCGTTTAAATCCAAATAAACGTAATCCAGACCATTGGTGTGAATTTCATAATGATCATGGTCACAAGACGTTGGAATGTCGGCTTCTACAAAGTGAAGTAGACCATCTATTGAAGCAGGGTTATCTCACTGAATTATTTAGTGAGAAAGGAAAGCAGTCTTACATGAAAAATAGATGAACCGCCGAAACCCCCGTCGCCTAAGAGAACCGTGAATGTTATAAATGGGGGAGAAGGTATATATGAGGTAACATATCCATCTTCTAATAAAGTCTTCAACCTCTCAACTCTGCCCGAGAAACGCGAACGTCAGCCGCGGGAAGGAGAAATTATTGCTTACGACGATGCAGACATGGAAGGAGTCATCTCCTCACAACGACGGACTAGTGATATCTTTACTCATACACGATTTTAAAATAAAAAGAGTTTTGATTGATCTAGGAAGTTCAGCAAACATCATCCTACTAAGGGTGTTAAGGGAGATGCAAATGGAAGGCAAGATGATCACAAAGGCACATACTTTATCAGGATTCAATAACTCCAGCATAGTAACTAAAGGAGAGGTAAATTTAGTAACTTTTATAGAAGGTATAGAAAAAGATACCAAATTCCAGGTAGTAGATTTGGAGATGGCATACAATATAATTACGGAAAGGCCATGGATCCACGAGATGGGTGTTGTTCCATCAACCTTGCATCAAATCATGAAGTTCCCAACACCATAGGGGATACGTCAGGTTTATGGGGAACAATATGCATCTCGTAGCGCCAAATAGAGAAGTTAAAAGTCAGGAGGTAAGTCAACTTGGAAGGTACATGATATCCTTCTAGTAAAAGCTACGGTAAGCACCTCTAAGACCAACCTGTTAATTTTTTACATACATGATATTTTTCTTAAGCATGATATTTACAATCATGATAAATCGACTTATGGAATGAAAGCACAGGTTCATGCAACACCTAAGAAGAAAAAACGTCGTATATGATTTCTGCCCCAATCATCACTAGAAAGTATATTCTACGGTAGATATATTCGATTATAGTATATCTCAAGCAACATATAGCCAATTTGTGCAGAACTCTTCAATTGACACGTTAAAAGCCTCTCAAGTCTTATACTAGAATTTCTGTAGAAAGTTGCTAGCCTTTACTGGAAATTATAATGTCTATCGTTTTTACTAACGATTTTAGATGCTAGGCACAAATCCTAACCCGTACCAAATGATGAGATACCACCTGCACGGCAAAAAAGAATACTCGTAAATTCTAAGCCTAATGTTACACAGATTTGATGGAAATGCATACAGGTAGGCAGTCTACATCTAAAAATTATGTTTTCGAAATCCCGTGTATGTCTTGTTTCAGGAAAAGGGTCAACTTGCGAGTAACCACCAAGATGATCAAACCCCAATAGCACCTGCACACTTGGGGACTGCACAGTACATATAGCTTCGAGCAAGAAAGTAGACACGGAACCATAAAAAGATACGGGAGTTCAAAGGAAAACTAAAACCTGCAATAGCTACGAATAGCTACGTTTTATTCTGCAAAAAACATTTTTCAATGTTGTAAACACTTTTCAAGTCCATTATAAAGATAGGACTATGGTTATATGCTAAAACAGGTTGTAAAGGAAAACCTTGTGTATTTTTTTATTAAAACATCTGTTGCACGGAAAACAGTTGCGAAAAAGTTATAGACGAACTTCAACGCATGTATTATTCAAAATTTGCTCAAGTTAATGAATAAAAACTTGTCCAAATTACTTTACACAAACATGTGCTTCCAATTTCTTTCATCGTATAGCACCATTTATGAAGTTGAGACGTCTTCTTCATTAAGTGCCAGCATATAAAAGGGCCCTCTTTTATAATTCTCGTGTTGGCAAGTCCACGAGTGAATCAATAAAGCATTTTCAAAAGGACAAAAATGCAAAATTATTCCATAAATCATAAATACGAAAATAGGAAAGAATAAAATATAAAGAGGTATTAATTAACCTCTAAAATATAAAGGGTTCAAACAAAAAATCCTTACAAAATAATAAGATTATACATATATCCCATAAATTGGGGACTAATTCAAAAATTGAAAATCTTAACTCGCTCATGAGAAAGTAGATCTCTCTGATGCTGTTAAGTTAACCTTCTCATTTGCAGGATTTACGGATTCTAAAGAAGATGAAACAGTTGAATCACTAGGGGGAAAGAAGGCACGACAGCCTCGATTATTGTAGCCGGAATTACGGCAGGAGCAACTCCCTCATTGGGGGGATCATTAGCCACGGTCAAGTCTTCAGGAGGAGAGAGAGATTGTTGGTTCATCTCAATAGTGCTCAAAACCATGGCTAACTCAGACTCCAGGTCGAAACCCTCTTGGCTAGCTTCCATTAAGGCATCCCGACGAGAATTCAGGAAAGCCCAGCTCACCTCCGCATCAAAACTCTCTTCAAGGAGGGCATAATCCTTCTTCTTTAAAGTAAGTTCATCCTTTAACAATTGCTTTTCATTCAAAGCAGAGTTAAAGGAGATTTCTAGGGAGGCACGGGATTCTTCCAAGGCACGTGCCTTATCAGAGGAAGCTTGCAAATCAGCCTGAGCCTGAGATAAGGTTTGCACTAGCTCTCCCGCATACTCCTCTTTCTTCTTCAAGAGAACCTTAAGCTCCCTAATCTCCTCGCTAGACCTAGACAACTGTTCAGAAAAAGAACATTCTTGACGTTCCTTTTCTTTTTCCACTTCGCCAAGGGAAGCCTTAACCCCGTCCAATTCAGAAGCCAAAGTTCGATTTTGTTGCTCTAGGTTGCGACTGTGCTCTTGTAAATCCGTAACCTTCTTCTGAGCATCCCTCAATTGTTCTCTCCAATTAGCTGTTTGGGCATCCGCCTCCTTAGCCTTCCTTTCAGCTTCAGAAATAGCTCGGTCAACTTCACGAGCTTTCTTCTCCAAAATGGAAATTCTCCCCATAAGCTCCGTACCTATAAGGTTGGCCTGTATAACAAATGTGTATGAGTGAAAACTAAGATAAAAGCTTTTTCTTAAAATAAGAAAGATAAAAAAAACATACCCTCAAAGTGTTATGAACTATGTCATTCACTAGAGTCAGGCAGCTATAACTGTCCATTTTTCTTTTCTCAATATCCCCAATCAGGGGCTTAAGCCAGGCATCTGCCCCGCCAGACTTCCTTAAGAGGCTCTTGTCTGCCGGAACCTCAAGTGTAACGCTCCTCATAGCCATGCTCCTATTACTAGAACCCTCTTCTACGCAGCTAACAAAAGGAGGTACGGTAGAGGCGGTAAAGATAGCAGTATTTTCAAAATTTGGAACAGGCAAGGGAGCAGAAATTGAAAAAGAAAGGGGAGTGGGAATAGCAGCCGTGAGATTATTCGAAGTGACAAAAGAAACAGATGGAATAGAAATGGTAGTTGAAAGGGGGATTTCCTCCAAAACTGGGCCAAAATTACCAACCTCGAAACCTTCGAGGAAAAGGCATTGAGTAGACTCGAGAGTTTCATTTGGAACAGTTTCTTCATCGGATATAATAATGACGGGCTCAGAGGAACGAACAAGAGGAACTTCAGTAGCACGAGGAGCTTCAGCTTCATCTTCTGAAATTACCACTCGTCTCCTAGATTTGGGACAAGTTACCAAGGGTGTATCTTCATCTTCCTCCACATCAGAATCGTCCTCAAATTCTTTCCTCTTTATTAAAATATCTCCTGAACTCCCTGAAGTTGAAGTAGTCTGAGAAGAAGTTCTAAGAGCAAGAGCCGCTTCATCTTTCATACCTCGATTGGGAAATCCTGACAAAAAGAAGGATATAAGATTGGGTATGCAAAAGTTTTTATTCTAAGCAAAGGAAATAGCAAGTGAATACCATGAGTTTTGACCCTCCAACCGCGCCTAGCAGAGATTGATTTCCAAGTACGTGCCTCCACGGGCACAGCCTTCAAAAGAGCACCAACCCAAGCACGGAAATCAGGGACGAGCTCTACATCTCCCATGATAGCTATACCAAAAAGCGAAATTAAAGTGCTTTAGTAACAGAAGAATGGAATGTCAAAAACTAGACACGGTGAAAATTAATAAAACACTTACGAGTCATGTTCCACCTCTCCGGAAAAGGCATGTTGGATTCACCAACCATATCAACTGTGGGAACACTTACAAACCGTACATACCAACCACGGTCATTAACATCTTCAGGGTTTATCGAAACCCTCTTTCCTCTAGCAGATAATGTAAAGACTCCGTTGCGGAAAAGTTTGGGGTGGTAAAGGTGAATCAAGTGAGGAAAGGTAAAATGTACACCTGCCTTAGTTGAAATAAACCTTAAGCATGCTACTGCTCTCCAAACCAGAGGACAGACTTGGGCTAGACAGATTTTGAAGAAGCGACAAAATTCAATAATTACTAGGTCAATAGCGGGAGAAAATCCCAAAGTAAAAGGATAAGTATAAACACAAGAAAAACCAGGGTTGTAAGAAGAAACACTCTGGTTAGGGTTGGGAATAACTATGGGGATACAAGCTCTCCAATGACAATCCTCCCGAATTAAAGGAATCATTGGTTCAGTAATTATAGAGGGGTAATTATCAACCTTATCCAACTTGAGCATTTGCTCGCAAAGAACCACCTTATCATGCTCAAAAGACAAATCCGATGGTACAACTTCGTCCACCGTAGGTTCATGAAGAGGTTCCGCAGACTCTTTTCCCTTGGAAGAAGGTTTTTTAGATGAAGATCCCTTGGAAGAAGTATTAGAAGGGATAACAGAACCAGATGTGCTGCCGCGTATTGATTTCATACCACGGGGAGCACCAGTTCCTCTCCTTTTATGTCTCGTGGGAACATTTGGGAATTGGTCAACGATTGGAACTTTTTAGGATTAGAAGACGCCATGGCTCAGCACGTTCTTACAAAAGAAGAGTAGAAGGAGGAAGTAAAGAATTACTCAATAAAAAGGAATAAAGAGGAAGAAATCACAAGAATATACGGAAAGTGATCGGTAAACCAGGAAATGTAATGATGAAATGCCTATAAAAAAGGTAACCATCACTTCGAGAGTAAAGCAAAGAAAAGGCTGCAAACTCGCAGAAATAGTAGAGGAGTGACAGGTATATGGTGCATTAAATGGAAGAGACAACTGAAGCGTCAACATTGACATAGCATTTATTGTGACAAAAATTTCCTTTTTTAAGCATCCACTTCCCATATATTTAAATGATAAACAAATGGAAAGTGAGGGGACTAACTGTATTGGAAAAAAAATTTATGACTTGGCAAGACATTACAATTGCCAGCCTGGAGGCGGGAGATCAAATCCAGCCTATTTCACTCCCACTGGCAAGACACGTGGAATATGCACAAGAGGATAAAATATATACGGGATGCAATAGGATTGCAAGACCCGTGCCTATTTGAAGCAGGTTAGAACGTGACTTCAAAAGACGAAAGAAATAGATACGAGCACCGTATCTATTCAAAATATCCAGAAGCAACGGGTCAAAACACATTTGGAGCATGGATCTGAAGGAAGGAAGGAGTCTAAATTCAATCATTAAATACCCTATACGTTAGAGGACCAGCATTTATGGAAAATGATTGTGTGACAACCTATTTAATGTCATTTATTGCTCATTAAATCTTATGTTTTATTCCTCCATTTAGAGTCAGCTATAAAAGGAGGAAGTTAAACCCATTGTACACATCAATCACTGAAATACAATCTTTCTTACAGTTTATTCTAATTATTGAAAGCCTATCATATTTTTTCGGTCTCTTGATTATCAGTAACCCGACTTTTCTATTATTTTCAAGTTTTAATCGAAGTTCAATATTTTGGTTAAACACATACTAGTTCCCGAAATCAAAAGTAAAATGTCATATTTTATTCCATAACTAATGTACCAATTATTACATTACTAATAATAGTGTAATACCAAACGCATTACTCCTAACGTTGAATCTAATATCTAAATTAGAAACAATAGTAGGATTATATCAAATGAATAGTTCCATGAAATTGTAGTCTACATACTGGGGTAATAAGAGCGTGACAATAGGTAAGCTTACATATGGCATATGACAATCGTATTATTCTGACATTAATGAGTAACGACAATGGGTAGAATTGTGTATCTACATAAGTCCGCCATATGTTATTCTATTTATCGTAGATAGTCAAATAGACAAATTAGGAGTAATGTAATACGATTGTAGTCATAACAGATAGAGTGAGGTTATAGATAAACTATTTTATGATTGTAAATATTTTTATTGTTGTTTGTTATGTAATTCTAGGTGAGGACTTCAACATATCATATCCATACTGTGATAGATGGTGTGAAGCGGTACATGAATCTTATATTATAACAACTTTAACTACAAGAACTCTACAGTTATGTATAAAATCAGTTCTACAATTCAAATAAATTTACCTACAGTGGATGTACAAATTACCTACAGTTTAAGTACCTAATATTAGAATAACTACAATTTACCTACAGTTACAGGGCACACAGGAAACACATCATCCACACTCATGTCTACATTATATCTACATTTTAGACTACAACTAATCTTGGAATGTTCTATATAAACTACAAACTTACTACAATTACACTACAAACAATAAATCTAGGTGAGGGCTCAATAGATCATATCCATTACACTACACTTTAATTACACTACAAATATTAAATCTAGGTGAGGGCTTCAACAGTCAATATTTCTAATTTGTTTGAAGAGGTTGTCGATAGTTTTTCATATTAGTCTCTTTACCAACAAATTTCTCATTTTCGACTTTTCCCAAAAGACGAAATTTTGTTTGGTTACAAAAGAGGAAAAATGGTAAAAAGAATGTGAGGTATGAGTAAAAACATGGGTGAGGGGGTGAAGGGTAAGGAGAGAGAACCTAATATGTATAAAGATATAGACTTGGCCTATTTACAATAAGTCCATGTCAAATGGTATAATACCCTATATGAATAATGTAATTGACCGTATGACATTAACATGGTATAGGGGTTGTCGTAGTCCTACTAATATATGACATATGAATTGGACTAATCATAATGAATGTGTCTACGTTATTTTCCTAGGACTTTCATTTATACAGGACTTGACTAATAATAACGATTTTTCAATCAAATACTACCTCTTCTACAGAACTAGGTAATTTCCTATAATGTAATATTGTTACTACAATCTTAAAGCATGTTATTTAGGACTTACGTAAATTTGAGATATCATACCCCATAGAATTATCTATACGATTGAGTATACTTAGGTATTAATTATTATTACCTATATGAAGTTCTCCCACTAATGGAAAACTTATAATTTTTAGGGTATTCCTAACACTCACAATGCGTCCTACTACATAAACCTATTTAGTCATTACTATCATACCAATAGTCCTATATGTGTTTGTGTATACAATGAGAGTACAATTATGCATCTTCCATGTATAGTATATTATGAATATAAAATAGTGTCCTTTGTAAATATGTAACGACCCGGCCGGTCGTTTTTGAAATTTACGCCCCCATCAATAATTTAATTGTTCCCCTAAGTTCATTTCTGCTATTGTAGTTTGCCAGGAGGTTCGGTTCTAGAATTTGGAGTGTTTTGGGACAATTAGTCCCTAAATGAGAGCTTTATAGTTGAAAAATAGCTCGTATTCGGAACAGTGTTAAGACGACCTCGGAACGGAAATCCGATAGTCCCATTAGCTACGTTAGGTGATTTCGGGGTTGGGAGCGCGCTTGGAATGTATTTTGGAGGTCTGTAGCTCAATTTGGCTTGATTTGTCAAAATTAGTATTTTGGCGATTTTCGGTTGATAGATGAGATTTTGATCCGGGAGACAGAATGGAATTCCGAGAGTTGCTGTAGCTTCGTTAGGTGATTTTGGACTTGTCCGCAAAATTTCAGGTCATTCGGCGTCATTTGGTTGGGTTTCGAATCGAATGTGAGTTTTGGAAGAATTTGATAAATTAAGGGTTGAATCTGTTGTAAATTGATAATTTTTATGTTTATGGACGTATTTTGATAATTGGAACAAGTTTGAATAAGGTTATAAGAAGTGTTGGTGCTTTTGGTTGAGGTCCTGGGGGCCTCGGGTGAGTTTCGGGGTAGTTTCGGACCATTTCTAGGCCATTTTTAACTGCTGGTTTTTGGCTACAATAGTGCTCTATGCGATCGCGGGGAATTGGTCGCGATCGCGGTGAGCAAAATCTGTGAAAAATGCTAATGAATCGCGATCGCGTAGTGTGCTTTGCAATCGCGAAGAAGAAATTTCTGTCGCGTAGGTCCTACTTCGGAAGATCATATCTTTTTCTCTACAAGGAATTTTAAGGTGATTCAAAAATAAAAGTTGTATCACATCCTGTCTAGTTTTCAGAACCTAAAGAAATCCTAATTTTGAAATTTTTAGCAAAAGTTATGACCGTTAAACTATAGGCTGTCCGAGAAGGATCTCTAAAACACATGAATGGATTTGGAAGATTGTATCTAGAAATATATAAGGATTCAGGAAATGGTCAATAAATAAAAGTTATAGCCCTATGTTTCTAGTTTCTAAAACATCAAACCATTTTCATTCGTAGTTGTGTGTAAAAAGTTATGACCATTTTATTGAAGCCTATCCGGAGGAACTAGAAGTTGTTCACCGCGATCGCGAGGCATTTCCCGCGATCGCGACGGGTAATTTTTGGGCCAGAAATTTGTTCTCCGCGATCACGAAGAATTTCCCGCGATCGCGATGAACAAAATACCTAGGCAGAATGTTTTAAAACATTTTATCCGCGAACCAAACCCATTTTTGGTCATTCTTGAGAGCTTTTGGACGGAAATTGAAAGAGTTTTGATGAGAAGTGATTAGAGGTAAGTCCTATGAACTAAATACATAATTTTATTGAAGGATCATCCTTGAAATTCATGAAAACATAGCAAAATTGTAAGAAATTATGGCTTGGAGCAAAAACTTTAAATTTGGGATTTGAGAGGCTATTTATGGTATGATTTGGGAATTGTTTTTATGGTTAGACTCATGAGAGTACGAGGGTTCTGAAAATGTAAAAATATTTCAATTCTGAGCTGATGGCTGCAGGGGTATTTTGGTCATTTCACCCACTTTTGCGCCGTAGCTGTAATTTTATCATTGTAATTAGTTACTTGCGATGTTATGTACACTATGTAATTGGTTTGACTAGATTCGGGCCACTCGGAGTCAGATACTCGTGGCAAGAGAGTCGTTTCTTAGTGGTTTTGTACTGAAATTGAGGTAAGTGACTTGTCTAACCTTGCGTGGGGGAACCATTCTCCCCTAGGATATTATGTGTTAATTTAAATGCCTTGTACGCGAGGTGACGGGCGTGTACATGTGTGGATTGTTGGAAAACCAATTTACTTGAACTGTTCAAATCGTGAATTCTAGTTATTTAATTGATTCAATTGTAATATTTACCTGATATTATATAGAGAAGCATGATTAGATAGGATTATCTGTCTAAGTGCCTACGTGTCTTAATTGAACTTCCTGGAACTTGTTATGCTGGTTTTGGTGTAAATTGTAGTTATGTATTTCATATTTCTCTATGCTTTTCCTCTTATTGATTGTGTTTGTTTTTGTGGACTGTGGGTTCAATTCCCGGAGATCCAAGGGTTGCGGGTTCGATTACCGGAGACCCGGAGTTGTTGAGATACGGACTGCGGGTTCAGTTCTCGAAGATCCGAGGGTTGCGAGTTTGATTCCTGGAGACCCAGAGTTATTGAGATACGGACTGCGGGTTCAATTCCTGGAGATCCTGAGTTGATGAATATAGAGAGGGACTGCAGGTTCAATTCCCGGAGATCCGAGGGCTGCGGGTTGATTCCCGGAGACCCAGAGTTATTGATACGGACTACGGGTTCAATTCCTTGAGATCCTGAGTTGATGAATATAGAGAGGGACTGCAGGTTCAATTCCCGGAGATTCAAGGGCTGCAGGTTCGATTCCCGAAGACCCAGAGTTATTGAGATACAAACTGCGGGTTCGATTCCCGGAGATCCTGAGTTAATGAATATAGAGAGGGACTGCGGGTTCAATTCCCGAAGATCCAAGGGATGCAGGTTCGATTCCCCGAGACCTAGAGTTATTGAGATACGCACTGTGGGTTCGATTCTCGGAGATCCTGAGTTGATAAATATAGAGAGGGACTGCGGGTTCAATTCCCGCAGATCCTGGACTTGTTGATTTGTATTTTGTTGTGTTTGTTACTTTGTTAGCTTAATTGTAGACGGTTGCAGTATTTACTTTATTACTGTTATTTCAGTCTCATTCTTATTAGAACTGCTCGATATTATTATTATCATTTTTTTATTATCTCACGGTAGGGCCCTGACCTTCCTCGTCACTACTCCATCGAGGTTAGGCATGGCACTTACTGAGTACCGCCGTGGTGTACTAATACAACTCTTCTGTACACTTTTGTTGTGCAGATCCAGGTACATCAGATCAGGCTCATTACAGGTGATTTAGGAGCAATTTGAGGAGACTTGAGGTATGATCTTCTATGTCCGCGGACCCGGAGAGTCCCCTTCTATTCTCATAAGTGATATTAGTTATCTCCCTTATTTTCGTTGTATAGACATTCTTGATGTATAGAGCCACAATTGTACTCTTTCTTAGTCTGTGTTGCCCGTGGGTTTCCGGGTCTTGGTAGTATGTTGCCTAGTGGTATTTGGCGAAGTGTATATGCCGAGCGGCACTTATTACATTTCATTCATATTATTCCACCTTTATCTTATCTTTTATTCATGAAATTGTATATTCTGCATCGTGTTAGGCTTACCTAGTCGCGAAGACTGGGTGCCGTCATGACAGGTTCACGATTGGTGAACTAGGGTCGTGACAAGTTGGTATCAGAGCTCTAGGTTCATAGGAGTCACGGGACACATACCGGTTATTTAGAGTCTCGCCGATTGATACGGAGACGTCTGTATTTATCTACGAGAGGTTATATAACCATTAGGAAAATTCCACTTCATTTCATTCCTTATCGTGCGTCATTTATTCAGTTGGAGCCTATATCATATGTTCTTTTGCATCCACTCGTGTATTGAAATTGCGCACTCGGTATCAAGTATCTGCCGTCGGTTCGTGATGCTACAGAGGGATTTTAAGGGAGTCAAGAATTCACTCGACCATTGTTACTACGTGTCATCCATATCGATAATGCAAGATAATTGAGAGATCCATTCAATTGTGCACATGGGGGTGCACTAGGTTCTGACTTTCGGTTGATAAGTATGGTCTTGAGAATGTTTACTTAACTACCTAATCGTTGCAGTAATGGTAGAATCGCGAGGTGGATGTATATCTAAAGATAGTTGGTGGTGATAAAGACTATATGGTTCTATGAGATGCTTATTTAGCGAAGGGTACAACTAGCAACAAAGATACTGGGGGAAGTGAGTTTAACTGTCCTAAGAAGGACATGTACCAAACGAATGTCTGCAGTTGTCTTATGATAGGTGACGTACAAGCGATAAAGGTTAGTATCGTGGATTATCAGGATGTACCTTATGGCTTTGTGCCAAGTGAAAGGAGTTCATTATCAACGATCAAATTGTGGGTCATATGTCATATCAGATCTGGCATGCGATGTATTTAAGTGGTATTCAAGAGTTCTCTGAAACTTGCATATGAGTAAGAGCTGAAATTTGTATGGGATGGTGTTTGGACCTTCGATGTTCCTATGTCCATAATAATTCTATTTTCAGTATCAACAGGGAAATGGAAATGATTTCAGAATACTCGAAGTGCTCCAGTTAAATAGGACACACAGTCAACACACCCTATTATAATTACTAATTTACATACGCTACAAGTTAGAGATAGAGAACAAATTGGGTAGATGGCGCCTAAGAGGTGGATGCCTGACACATTGATATAATTGCTATAGTGTGGCCAAGACCACTACACCAGATGGTGTCATTACAACTATAATTTTGATTGTTATAAAGGGATATTACTCCTTAATTTGATGTGATTTTGAAAAATTGAGGCGAGTCCTCTTAATATACTCCACTCATGAGTGAGCTTCGTAATCCTGAAATCTACTTATATGAACACTCACGTTGGGATATTATATGGAGATAGTTATCCCTATCGTTATGTGTTGGTCACTGAAAATATCTATGAGCCTAAAAGTGACTTTCTATTTCTTACTACAGTGAGTTTTGATGTAATTATAGGATAATTAATTGCAATTGTCAATTATATGCCCTATCGGTATGAGGGTTCATTATATGTTGTGATTCTCTTTGACGGAAATCGATAAAAAGAGAAAGGAAGGAAATGAAAACTTTCAGTTGGCACACTGTGCAAATACTTGTGATTCAGGGTCGAGGATAATATCCTTGAATAATTATATGATGTGAAATGCTTTAAACCGAGCTAGAAGCTGCGGTGGATGTTATATAAGGACAAGGTCCTGGCGGTGAAACGTTATGTGTTTAAAATTCTCATTTTATGAAATTTAAAATTTTGTACTATCTTTTAAATGGGAGTCATGCCTGTTAGTCTTATTTGACAATTCCTGTGTATTTTCTATTAATATTCAGTCCTTTTGTGTTGCAAACATTGAGTTTTAGTCTACGAGATGGGCGCCCAGGTGGTGTTAAATGTGACTCGTCAATTCGAGTAAGTAATTATGAGATCTTCATGCTTCGATGTGAGTAAAGTGGAGGTCTGAAATGAGATGTTAGTTAACATAAGGTTAATTAGCAATATTGTGATTTATGAATAACTATTTTGGCCAGAGACATGGTTATTAGCATACGGATGATGTGTTTTATGTCCAGATATCTGCATGATAATGCGACGCTTATAATCATGATGTTATTGTTATTGATATATACATTATGGTATTTCATTGGGTTGTGGATGTGTTATTAGGAGTTGTTTTGGTGTTACTTTAGCAGGTGGATAGGCCCAATTACAAGGGAGGCTCTACTGAAATTTCTGAAAAATTTGGGAGTTAGAAAAATTTGAAACATTAAGCTGTGCGAAGAAAGAGGTAAGTTACGTTTTGCCTTTGATGAAAAGTGACCCTAAGTGTGGGAGACTGTAACATCCTGGAGAAAATAATTTCGAACTAATTAAGCGCTATTAAAAGTTGAAGTATGTTGAAATTAGACTAATGCAATGTGACAATGTAAAAATTCAGGCCCTATAATGAATGTTAAATGTTGAAGTTTGGGTATTTTCCTAAGGTTATGGACTAAGGATGAGGTGAAACCTTCAGTTAAGTTGAATTATCAGGAAAAGGAATTTTCTTGAGAAGGGTTTTATTTGGCCTTGTATATCACCTTGGGGGTTCTTTTATCTTGTTTGTAAAAAATAAGGATGGTTCCATGCGTATGTGTATTGATTATCACCAGTTGAACAAGGCTACAGTTAATAACCGCTATCTTATGTCTCGTACTGATGATCTGTTGACTAGCTTCAGGGCGCACGTGTATTTTCTCAGATTGACTTATGCTCAGGTTTCCATCTGTTGAAGGTTCGGGAGCCAGCTATCCCTAAGATTTGCTTCAGGACTCAATATGATCATTATGAGTTCCGTGTATGTCATTTGGGCTGACTAATGCCCCAACAGTTTTTGTGCATTTGATGCACAGAGTATTTCGGCAATATCTTTACCCTTTGTTATTGTCTTTATTGATGAAATTGTGGTGTATTCTTAGAGTCGGGAAGATCAGGAGCAGCACCTTAGGATAGTGCTTCGGAATCTGAGAGAAAAGAAATTACATGCAAAATTTTCAAAATGTGAGTTCTAGATGTATTCTGTGGAATTCTTAGGCCACGTGGTATCGAATGAGGATATTTATTTGGATCAAAATTTGTGCTACATAGGTTGGTTAGAGTTGTGGTAAGGAATATGACATCAGTATCTTGTATCACCCGAGCAAAAGCTAATGTAGTGGCCGATGCTTTGAGTCGCCAGGCAGACAGTTTGGGAAGTTTGACTTACCTACCAACATCAAGAGGCCTATGGAAATGGATGCTCAGGCCTTTTTCAACCAGTTGTGAGGTTGGATCATTCAGATCCTAGTCTGAATTTTAGCTCGGTGCCCCAATAATGGGCATGTTAATTATGAGAACCAAAGACCTGGTGGGTTGGTTTGAGTCCGTTGAGGTTAGATTATTGGGCACAAACTTGGTTTAGAATACTTTGGAAAAGTTTAAAGTGATTCAGGATAGACTCTATATAACCTCGTCAAGGCAGAATAGTTATGCTAATCGGAAAGCTCGTGATGGTTCCGCTATGGTGGAAGAGAAGGTCATGATTCATGTTACGCCTATAAAGGGGTTAGGAAGAAAAGGAAGTTGAGTCTAAGGTTTATTGGCTCTTTTGAGATATTGAAGCGTGATGGAGGAGTTGTTTATGAACTTGGACTACCTCTCAGCTTGATAGGAGTTCATATGGTATTTCATGTCTCGATGCTCCGGAGATATCATGGTGATCCGTCGCACGTGTTGGATTTCGGTT
>JASVEL010012916.1:0-236348 GCA_032618575.1 Nicotiana noctiflora | reverse complement strand
TCTTTTATTTATTCTTCATTTTCCCATAAACCACACGACCCCCCTCCCCAAACCCGAAAACACCCCAAAACACAAAACCCTGATTAACCTCTAAAACCTCAGGACTTTCGCACACTCCAACTACTTCCACCTTTCTTTCTCCGGCCGCTCTGCAAGTGAGGACGGTGGTGGTATTCAAAGATGGAGTACGTTAATCCGGAAGGTCTTCGCTTAGATGGTCGCCGTCCCATGGAGGTTTCTCTCTTTACACTTACACCTCTATTCACTCACATAATTTCCAGTCTTTTTTATTTTAACTTCATTGCTTTTTTGTTTTGACTCGTTATGTACCTCTATTTGGCAATTTTACCTCCAGATGAGACAAATTCGTGCTGAAATAGGGGTTCTCTCAAGAGCTGATGGGTAACCACTAACACTTCTTTCTACCACCATTAATATTTATAGGTTAAATATCACCACCGTTTTTCTCTTGAACCATGTATACGTATTCAAATAAGAAACAAAGAAAAAAGACTTTGAGAATTGTATATATATAATAAACCGTGAGTAATTTATTCGGTGTTTGTACCCAAAACATTAGATGCATGACATGTGTATTTTACATCAAATTCTATCCGGTGTTTGGTGCAAACATGGGTAGTTTTTTTCTGAACATTTTGGATCCTCTTTTCATGCTGCATCTTTTGTATTTGAAACTGAATTTGTTTAATCCAATTATTTGCAGTTCTGCTTCTTTTGAAATGGGTAATACCAAAGTTATTGCTGCAGTTTATGGTCCTAAGGAGGTAAAATTCGTGTCACACTCTATCTGCCGATTATACCCTTATTTGGATTGTGAATCAAATAAAATTGTTGTTTCTTGTTGTTTGCACAAATGGCAAGGAGAAGTAATGGTTATGGCCTTTGAACTGAAAAATAAAGGAGGGAAGTCGATCATGTAAAATAGGGAACTGGAAAATGATGGTTTGTGTGACTTCTTACACGGTTGAGGGAATGTGGCTCGGTAAAACAAGAAATTTTTGATGGGTTGATCTGCTGACTTTTCAAATGTGGGGTGGCGGAAGAGAGGAATAGATAAATCTTTTGTTTGGATAATGTTATGGGCTGTTCGGTTGCTTAGTCTTTGCAGTAATTATACTAAGAAACCTCGTTAAACGGTTCTTCTATGATAGGCATGAAAATGGCTAGGGTAGGGCGGGTTTGGAGCAGAGAAGCATTACCCCCACCAAAAGTCTGCTCCATCGCAATAAACACCTCCAAAGGAAATGGAGGAAGAATGTACAATCATTGTTTTATAATGTTTAGAAGTCAATATCAGTGATATGCTGCGGCGCGCAGCCCGATCCACTACCAGTCCAGCTACATGCAATGCAAGCCTCACGGGCATAGAAAATATCATTTTGACCTCTTTTTATCAATAACAGTAGAAAACAGTGTTCAAAATTATTAGAGTTTGGAAAATCATTTTAGACAGTGTTTAGCTCAGGACTGATATCAGGATAACATGCTATAATCATAGAAGCAATGATAATGATCGTCACGGGATCCAAATAACTAGCTCACAGCCCAAATATAACCACAACCATCCAAGTAGGAGGTTTACCGGCTCATTTAAAGCCAACAACACAGTATAATACTACACGGTCGGACTAAGCCATAGTCCCCAATCCCAATCGACCCCGCACTCACATTAGAGTATGTGTCTCGCCTCAATACAGCGTCACATAGTAATATATCGGGGTTTCAAACCCTCAGGTCATCATCCATACCCATTACTCACCTCGAATCGGCTCGTAAACTAGCCCGAAATGCCCTTGCCACGAGAATCGGCCTCCACGGGTGCAAAATCTGATCAAAACCAATAGGAATACGTCAAAATAAGCTAAAGGAACATTACCCAGTCAAAATAACTCGAATTACACCCAAAAACACGAAGTTGCCAAAATACGATCCCCGGGCCCGCTTCTCAAAAAATTACAAAACCCACATTTTAAGAATCCTCGTCTCGCCACGAGTTCATACATATAAAATTTATCAAAATCAGAGTTCATTTTCTCATTCAAATCATCGATTTTTCTATTTTTCTTAGGCTTCAAGCAAAACCCCAATTTACACCTTAAATCCTCCAATTTTCAGTGATATAGATGAAGATTCTAGGATAAAATCACGTAACTAGACCATAAAACTTACCTCCAATCGAAATATAGGTGAAAATCTCTTAATCCCACGTTCCCTAGCCTTAAAACTTGCCCAACAATGATGAAATAATGAAAACCCTCGCGGATGAAATGTTACTTAACTGTTATGTCCGACCAACAATTCCTTTATCGCGTTCGCGACATAGCCCACGAGAACGCGATGGGCAAAATTTTAATAACTTAAATCCTTCTACGCGAATGCGCCTTTCAGCTCGCGATCGCGATGCACAAAACCCTGGACTCACGCGAACGCGTTACTCCCCTCGCGATCGTGTACAAGCAAATACACTGACCTTCCATTTCTTCTTCGCGAACGCGGCATTGCCCTCGTGAGCGCGTGCTTCAACCTCCATCCTCTACGTGTTCGCATCACAGCCTTCGCGAACGCGTAGGCCAAAAATCCAGACTCTCTTTTCCTTCTACGCGTTCGCGTTCATGACCACGCGAACGCGAGTTAGTTTTCTGCAATTTTATACCAACAAACTTGACCTGCTCAACATCACGAAATGATCCGTTTGACCCCAGAAACAACCCCGAGGCCCCCGGGACCTCAACCAAAACCACCAACCTACTCCAAATCATGATACAAACTTGAACAATCATAAAAACACATCATTAAACACAAAAATCATCAAATCATGGCGGATTCAAGCCTAAGTTTCAACTATAACTTCTGAAACCAACATTCAATCAAAAACTCGACCAAAGGATGTCCGAATGGCCTGAAAATTTGCAGAACATATCCAAAATCACCTAACGGAGCTACTGCAACTGTCGGAATTCCATTCTGACTCAGGGATCAAAATATCGCCTATCGATCGGATTTCGCCAAAATTCCAACTTAGCCAATTCAAGCCTATTTCAACACCGGACCTCCAAATTCAATTCCGATCGCTCCCCTAAGTCACAAATCACCCCCTGAAACTAGCCAAATCATCAGAATTCGATTCCGGGCCCTCTAACCACATAGTCAACTTTAGGTTGACTTTTTAGAAATAAGCTCCACTCAAAAAGGCTACATGCCCCATTTCCAACCAGAATTAATCCCAATTCACCCGATAGACTCTAACACAGATATAGAAACATGAAACAACATAAATGAAGGGATAATGGGGTGGTAACTCTCGTGGAAATGGGCCGGGTCGTCACATTCTCCCCAACTTAAGCAAATGCTCTTCCTAGAGCGGGTCAAGAAACATACATGGAGACTCAAATAAGTGAGGATATCTGCTCCGTACCTCCTGCTTGATCTCCCAAGTGGCCTCCTCCACGGTCCGACCTCTCCACTGAACTTTCACTGATGCAATATCCTTGGATCTCAATCTCCTTATCTGACGACCCAATATAGCTATAGGCTCCACATTAAAGGTCAAGTCATCGTCGAGCCGCAGCTGTGCGAAATCCCGACACGTGCGATGGGTCGCTGACATACTTGCCGAGCATAGATGCGTGAGCTTATCTGGATGAGCTTCCGATAGGCGGGTGGCGAAGCAAGCGTATAAGCACGCTCTCCGATCCTTCAGAATCTCGAAAGGACCGATAAGTCTCGGCGAGCTTTCTTTCTTTCCGAATCTCGCGCGCCTTTCGCGGCGAAACGTCCGAGAAGGCCTTCTCGCCGGAATAAGACACGTCCGAACCCTGGGTCCGCGTAACTCTTACGGCGCGACTAGGGCGTGCGAAGTCTCTCTCGAATCGCCTTACCTTGTCCGACATCCTGGACCAACTACGTCACTGACTCGCCTCGCCGGGCTCGAACCGATCGACCGGAGATACTACACTGTCTCCGTATAAAGCCTCGTACGGCGCCATCTGAATACTGGATTGGTACTTGTTGTTATAAGCAAACTCGGCGAGAGGCAAATAATTAGCCCATGAACCACCGAAATCAATAACACAAGCATGCAACATATCCTCCAAGATCTGAATGGTACGCTCGGACTGTCCGCCCGTTTGAGGATGAAATGCAGTACTCAACTCAACCTGTGAGCCCAACTCACGATGAAATGTCCTCCAAAACTGCGAAGTAAAATGAGTACCTCTGTCTGATATGATAGAAACTAGAACTTCATGCAATCTCACAATCTCAAGAATGAATATCTCTGCTAACCGCTCCAAGGAATATGTAGTACACATAGGAATGAAGTGAGCTGACTTGGTCAGCCTATCCACAATCACCCAAGCTGAATCAAACTTCCTCGTTGTCTGAGGGAGTCCACTAACAAAGTCCATTGTGATCCTTTCCCACTTCCACTCGGGAATATCAATACACTGAAAGATGCCACCGGGCCTCTGATGCTCGTACTTGACCTGCTGACAGTTGAGGCACCATGCTACATGACTCACAATATCCTTCTTCATCCTTCTCCACCAATAATGCTGTCTCAAATCCTGATACATCTTCGCGACACCTGGATGGATAGAATACCTCGAGCTATAGGGCTCCTCCAATATCAACTCACGAAGGCCATCAACATTGGGCACGCATATCCGGCCCTGCATCCTCAACACACCATCACCATCAATAGTGACATCTCTGGCATCATCATGCTGAACTCTGTCCTTAAGGACAAGCAAGTGTGGATCATCATACTGGCGCTCACGAATGCGATCATATAAGGAAGACCGAGAAATAATGCAAGCCAACACCCTGCTGGGCTCTGAAATATCCAACCTCACTAGCCGATTGGCCAACGCCTGAACATCATATGCAATTGGTCTCTCCCCAACTGGAATATACGCCAAGCTGCCCACACTAACCGCCTTTCGGCTCAAAGCATCGGCCACCACATTGGCCTTCCCCGGATGATATAGAGTAGTAATGTCATAATCCTTGAATAACTCAAGCCATCTCCGCTGCCTCAAATTAAGATCCTTCTGTTTGAACAAATGCTTGAACAAATGCTGGAGACTACGATGATCAGTATACACCTCACAGGACACGCTGTACAAATAGTGCCTCCAAATTTTCAAGGCATGAACTATGGCAGTTAACTCCAAATCATGAACAGGGTAGTTCTTCTCATGAGGCTTCAATTGACGAGAAGCATAAGCAATAACTCTACCCTCCTGTATCAACACACAACCTATCCCCACTCTCGAGGCATCACAATATACGGTATATGAACCTGAAGCTGTCTTGAGCTTTTGAAAGCCCTCCTCGCACTCATCCGACTACACGAATGGTGCACCCTTCTGCGTCAATCTGGTCAAAGAAGAAGCAATGGATTAAAATTCCTGAACAAACCGGCGATAATATCCTGCCAAACTAAGGAAACTCCGGATCTCCGTAGCTGAGGACGGTCTAGGCCAGCTCTGCACCGCCTCTATCAGACACCACATGACCTAGAAAAGCTACCGACTCGAGCCAAAACTCGCACTTGGAGAACTTAGCATACAATTTCTCCTCCCTCAACCTCTGCAACACAATGCTCAAATGCTGAGCATGCTGCTCCTGGCTACGAGAGTACACCAGGATATCATCAATGAACACGATCACGAAAGAATCCAGATATGGACGGAACACACTGTTCATCAAGTGCATGAACGCGGCTGGGGCACTGGTCAGCCCAAAAGACATCACAAGAAACTCATAGTGCCCATATCTCGTCCTGAATGCAGTCTTCATAATATCAGAATCTCTAATCTTCAGCTGATGATAGCTTGAACGAAGATCAATCTTCGAGTACACCCTCGCTCCCTGGAGCCGATCAAATAAATCATCAATGCGCGGTAGAGGATACTTGTTCTTCATTGTTACCTTGTTCAGCTGTCTATAATCAATGCACATCCTCATAGAACCATCTTTCTTAACAAACAACACTGGTGCACCCCACGGTGACACACTAGGGCGAATGAATCCCTTATCGAAAAGCTCCTGAAGCTGTTCTTTCAATTCATTTAGCTCAGCTGGTGCCATACAGTAAGGAGGAATAGAAATGGGCTGAGTGCCCGGCACCAAGTCAATACCAAAATCGATATCCATGTCCGGTGGTATGCCCGTCAGGTTTGATGGGAACACATCTGGAAAGTCCCTCACAACGGGCACATAATCAATACTAGGATTTTCAGCTCCCACATCCCTCACAAATGCTAGATATGACAAACACCCTTTTTTAACGATTCTTTGAGTCTTTAAAAATGAAATCACACGGCTAGAGATATAATCAGTCGAACCCCGCCACTCAATCTGAGGAATACCAGGAATAGCCAATGTAACTGTCTTTGCATGACAGTCCAAAATAGCATGGCACGGGGATAGCCAATCCATACCCAAAATCACATTGAAATCCACCATGCCTAACCATAACAGATCCATTCGGGTCTCCAGACCCCCAATAGAAACAATTACAGGATCAATAGGTGTGATCCACAATAATCGTATCACCCACCGGGGTGGATACATGAACAGGCAAATCAAGACTATCACGGGTCGCACCCAAGTGATGTTCAAAATAAGAAGACACGTACGAATATGTGAACCCGGGATCAAACAAAACAGAAGCATCTTTGTGACAAACTAAAATGATACCTGTAATCACTGCATCTGAGGCAACAACATCTCGCCTGTCAGGAAGTGCATAGAAACGTGCCTGACCACCACTCGTTCGCTCCTCACTTCTGGGGCGACCTCTAGAAGACTGACCTCCACCCCTACTAGCCTGAGATGGTGCTGAAGTAGATGGAGCTGAAGAGGAGGGCTGGTCCCTCTGCTGAGACCTATTGCTGAGACCTATCCCTGCGAAGTCGAGGACACTGCCTCCTAATGTGGCCAAACTCGCCACACTCAAAACAACTGCCTGGTGCGGGAGAATGGTACTGAAGGGAACCCCTCGCCGCAGATGAACCCTGGGTCGAAGAAGAAAGTGTTGAACTCTAAGCTGGGAGGGCGCTGAGTGAAGACTGGCCCTGCTGAAAACCCCGACGGCTACGGCTAGAAGAAGCTCTATTATGCTCTGGGCGACCTGGATGAACGACCTCTGCCCTGATGAAACTGCCCCTGGGTGGAGCACCACTAAAACTGCTAGAACCTCGAGGCCTCTTGTCCTCCCTCTCCTCTCGCTTACGGCGACGATCCGCCCCAACAGAGCGTGCCATATCGACCACCTACTCGAAAGATGCTGCCAATACTCTCTCCCTGTTCATCAAGATACGAATAGAATAGTTGAGGCCATTAATGAACCTCTTGATCCTCTCCCGATCTGTCGGAATCATCCAAATAGCATGCCTAGCCAACCGAGTATACCTCAACTCGTATTGAGTCACTGCCATATCACCCTGCACTAGCCACTCAAACGGTTTCGAGTTTCTATAGAAATTTTCTTTAAAGTTTTCTACTTTCCTTTACCATTAATCAATCCTAAATATTTCTCTAAAACTAGGGCTTCACTTTTTCTCATTTCTACAAAAACTTTTCTCTAAAAGTTAGTAAACGAGACCCCACTGGTCTCCAGAATATCCGATGTACGAATAATCCTCTCACACTTGTCTAAGAAATCCTGGTCATCCTCACCTTCTACACCACTGAAAGTCGGAGGTTGAAGCCTGCAAAATCTCTCCATTCTATGTTACTCGACATCAGGCATAACTAGAACCACATAATCCTGAGCAGGTGAAACCGGCTGGGCTGGTGGTGTCCTTTGTGTTTGAAGTCATTGAATAACCTACTCGAGTGTACGGCGGCGGTTGTCTGAGTGCTTCCCCCGGCCTGGGAAGTAGATGTTGTAGTAGCAACAAGATCTGCATGAGCAAGACTGGTGCACGCAGTCAGAATCTAAGCTAAGGTCTCCTAAAGACCTAGGATAACAATAGGTACAACCGTTGCGTGAGTTGGTCTAGCTGGTGCATTTATAACTGGGACATGATCATGAACGAGGGCATCTTGTGGATTTGTATGTGCTGCCCTAGCTGTTGTGCGGGCTATACCCCTGTCCTTATCGTGACCTTAGCCTATCGCAGCCTCGTCCTGTAGCACGAGTCCTCGCCATTTGCGAGAGAATAAAATACAGAAGTTTAGTTCTCGGAACAACAAAACCGCACGATAGAGTTCAAGAATTGTGAAGTGTTTCCTAAAAGGTCTGCAGCCTTCCGAGGATAAATATAGACGTCTCCGTACCTATCCGCGAGACACTACTAACCGGCTCAAAGACTCATGAGGCCTAGTAACCTAGGCTCTGATACCAACTTGTTACGCCCCTAAAAACCGGTCGTGATGGCGCCCAGCTTATTGCTAGGCCAACCTGACCAATCTCACATAATATCGAGCTACCAGCTCTCGCTTTACTTCAAAAGCATTAACAATAATAGAAGAAATATGATATTTTAGTGTAAATTACAAAACATCCCAAAACAGTATAACACCTCCCACACAGACCTGGAGTTATAAGTCATGAGCCTCTACCAAGAATATAACAGTGATACTGAATACAACTGTATTTGACGAATGCGGAAAATAGTCTAAATAACAGAGGATAGAAGAGAGTCAGGTCCTGCAGACGCTAAGCAGCTACCTCGACAGTCCGGTATGATCTCTGAAGCAACTGGGGAGTCAGCCATGATGTGATGTACCTGGATCTGCACACAAGGTGCAGGGAGTAGTGTGAGTACTTCCAACTCAGTGGTAATAAGCACGGATAAAGACATCGAAGGTAAAAATACCCGGTAATTCACTAAGCAAAGCTATATAATAACCTTCTTTTACCATTTTTAATAGTATAAGTCTCAGAAGTGTCAATAACACAGTTTAACAACTAGCAGATGTAGCTAAATGCAATGCAATGCATGAAATGACCGCTACGGCGCGTAGCCCGATCCGATTTGGGTACCCATGCTCATTGTGGGGATTTAGACTCCGGAGGGGCTCCTACAGCCCAAACACAATATCATGAATATACGCTGCAGCGCGCAGCCCGATCCACAACCAGTCTAGCTACATGCAATGCAAGCCTCACGGGCATAGAAAATATCATTTTGAAATCTCTTTTTATCAATAATAGTAGAAAACAGTGTTCAGAATTACCAGAGTTTGGAAAACCATTTTAGATAGTGTTTTACTCGGGACTGATATCAGGATAACATGCTATAATCATAGAAGCAATGATAACGATCCTCATGGGATCCAAATAACTGGCTCACAGCCCAAAGGTATCCACAACCATCCAAGTAGGAGGTTTACCGGCTCATTTATAGCCAACAACACGGTATAATACTACATAGTCGGACTAAGCCATAGTCCCTAATCACAATCAACCCCATACTCACAGTAGAGTACGTGTCTTGCAGCAATACAGCGTCACATAGTGATATACCGGGGTTTCAAACCCTCAGGTCATCATCAATACCCATTACTCACCTCGAATCGACTCGAAAACTAGCCCGAAATGCCCTTGCCACGAGAATCGGCCTCCACGGGTGCAGAATCTGATCAAAACCAATAGGAATACATCAAAATAAGCTAAAGGGACATAACACAGTCGAAATAATTCAAATTACACCCAAAAACACGAAGTTGCCAAAATCCGACCTCGGGCCCGCTTCTCGAAAAATTACAAAACCCACATTTCAGAATCCTCGTCTTGCCACGAGTTCATACATATAAAATTTATCAAAATCAGAGTTCATTTTCCCTTTCAAATCATCAAACAACAACAACAACAACAACCCAGTATAATCCCACTTAGTGGGGTCTGGGGAGGGTAGTGTGTACGCAGACCTTACCCCTACCCTGGGGTAGAGACCCCCGGCATCCTTCCCTCCAAGAACTTCCCACCTTGCTCTTGGGGAGACTCGAACTCACAACCTCTCGGTTGGAAGTGGAGGTTGCTTACCATCAGAGCAACCCCTTCAAATCATCAATTTTTCTATTTTTCTTAGGCTTCAAACAAAACCCCAATTTACACCTTAAATCCTCCAATTTTCAGTGATATAGATGAAGATTCTAGGATAAAATCACGTAATTTGACCATAAAACCTACCTCCAATCGAAATAGAGGTGAAATCCTCTTAATCCCACGTTCCCTAGCTTCAAAACTTACCCAACAATGGTGAAATAATGATAACCCTCACAGATGAAATGTTACTTAACTGTTCTGTTCGACCAACAATTCCTTCATCGCGTTCGCGACATAGGCCACGCGAACACGATGGGCAAAATTTTAATAACTTAAAATCCTTCTACGCGAATGCGCCTTTCAGCTCGCGATCGCGATGCACAAAACCCTAGAGGACTCACGCGAACGCGTTACTCCCCTCGCGATCGTGTACAAGCAAATACACTGACCTTACATTTCTTCTTCGCGAACGCGACATTACCCTTGCGAACGCGTGCCTCAGCCTCCATCCTCTTCGCGTTCGCATCACAGCCTTCGTGAACGCGTAGGCCAAAAATCCCGACTCTCTTTTCCTTCTATGCGTTCGCGTTCATCACCACGCGAACACGATGAGTTATTTTTCTGCAATTTTATACCAGCAAACCTGAACTCGTCAACATCACGAAATGGTCCGTTTGACCCCCGGAAACAATCCCGAGGCCCCCTAGGACCTCAACCAAAACCACCAACCTACTCCAAATCACGATATGAGCTTGTTCCAGTCATAAAAACGCATCAATAAACACAAAAATCATCAAATCATGGCGGATTCAAGCCTAAGCTTCAACCAAAACTTCCGAAACCTACATTCTATCAAAAACCCGACCAAACGATGTCCGAATGACCCGAAAATTTGCAGACATATCCAAAATCACCTAACGAAGCTACTGCAACTGTCGGATTTCCATTCCGACTACCGGATCAAAATCTCACCTATTGATCGGATTTCGCCAAAATTTCAACTTAGCCAATTCAAACTTATTTCTACACCGGACCTCCAAATTCGATTTCGATCGCTTCCCTAAGTCACAAATCACCTCCCGAAGCTAATAGAATAACCGGAATCCATATCCGAGCCCTCTAACTACATAGTCAATTTCCGGTTGACTTTTCAGAAACAAGCTTCATTCAAAAAGGCTATATGCCTTATTTTCAACAAGAATCGATCCAAATTCACCTGATAGACTCTAATACAAATATAGAAACATGAAACTCATAATGAGGGAATAACGGGGCGGTAACTCTCGTGACGACGGGCCGAGTCAGCACATTAAACGAGATAGATATCCATATGCTGGTGTATATGCACATCTACGGAAATATCTAATTACAACCACTGTGATTTATGATAACAATGATGATCTTAGTTTTGCTCTGTAAAAGGTTCATTCAATTGACTCTAATGTTAGTTTCATTATTCAGGTCCAGAACAGGAGCCAACAGATCAATGACCAGGCGCTGGTAAATTACCTTTCATGATGAATTATTAGAGTGTAAGATGTATCACCTTAAAAAGTGAGATTATATGATCTTTTCATTGGCTCTCTTTTAGGTACGATGCGAATATAGCATGGCTAATTTTAGCACTGGTGATCGCCGAAGAAAAAATAAGGGTGACAGGTGATTCTATGTTATATTATAAGTCCTTCCTTCTGTTTTTTATGTGTTTTCATCCATACGATGATATCATTTGCTCTGCTGTCAGTTCCATTATAGAAAAAAATTTGATGCATGCTTGAAAATTTAATGGACAATATCGTATAAAACTGGTGGCAGAAGAACAGTTATCCCGGCTCTGGACTGAAGTACAACAGATGGAAGGCATGATAGAGTATTAATGGTTATTGGATGGATAAGAAAAATGACTGTTCAGGCACTGGTCCAGCCATGAAAGGTGTTACTAGGATACTAGGATAGTAACTGTAGTCATAGTAGAAAAAGAAGCAAAGCTCTAGGAATACTTATAGTGCCCAAAAAATAACCCTTTATCATAAGAGTGCAAAAAACAAATTTTACACAGACAATGTAAATAGCATCTAAAAATTTTAGTACGTGAAGTCTTAGCTTATTATCTATGATTACCCACAATTAACTAAGAAGCAGAGTTTATATGATCCGTGTGACTTATGGTTATGTGATGTCATTTTGATGGTAGCTTTGTTTTCCATTTGTAGGAGATCCACAGAGATTTCTCTTGTTATTCGCCAGACCATGGAAGCTTGCATATTGACACACTTAATGCCACGCTCTCAGGTTCGAGTCCTCTTAACATCATTAACTTGAATAAGTAATGGAGCCTGACCTCCATTTACAATTTCTTGATATTTTGCTTTTCAGATAGACATTTTTGTCCAAGTTCTCCAAGCAGATGGAGGTAAGCAGAACACTGTAAGGGTTGATGTTAAATTAAATTTCAGTGATATTGTTTTCGTCCAGAATCAATCAGAATTGGTATTTAGTTAGTCTGGTGCCACGTGCAGCTCATATAGTGCAGTTTGTCTATTTTGTTTGCCCAATAGAAGTGTAGTCCAACCAAGTTTAGTGCATTATTTAGGTACAAGATCAGCATGCATAAATGCTGCCACGCTGGCACTAGCTGATGCTGGGATTCCCATGCGTGATCTCGTCACATCGTGCAGTGCTGGATACCTGAACAGCACGCCTCTTCTTGGTAAATTAATTCTGAAATTTATAGTTGATTTTCTGGTTCTTTATTTCTAACTGATTTTCAGTCTTTTCCAGTATTGATATGTGAATGATCTAGTTGAGATTACTTGTTAAACAGATCTAAACTACTTGGAAGACAGTGCTGGAGGCGCTGATGTCACCTTAGGAATTTTACCTAAGTTGGACAAAGTGACCCTTCTGCAGGTTTGTTAACTCCTTATTGGCAGTACTGATTGAAATAAGGTATCCAAAGTACATTATTTTCTCCTGGCGAATCAATGAATAACCTTCGTGGTGCAGATGGATGCTAAACTACCAATAGATACTTTTGAAACTGTCATGCAATTAGCATTTGAAGGCTGCAAAGCAGTGGAAAGCTATATCCGGGAAGTAAGACTGATAACTCATCGCGTTCTTCCTTGCTTCATATAATTGTTGTTAAAAGCTTCTGCATCAGCATCTCCTACTGCTCTTTTTTCAGATATTATTGGAAAACACCAAGAAGTTGGAGATTCGCCGAGGTGTATAGTTTTTAGTAGTTCGAGGAGCTTTTATTGAGTTTTTGGTAAGATGTTACTCTTCCTAATTATAATGCTGACGAACTTTCTTGGTCAATATTGCTAATGCTTTCCTCGAGGCAAATGAGAAGCAAAGAAAATTTGTGAGAACTCTATTGCTTGTTTCTTTCATGTCACTCTTGAAGCATTAGGAGGAAAAGACAAGTTCCATCTCTTCCTTTTCTCTTTTTCCCGGGGGTGGGGCTGAGGTGGGTGTTGGTGGTGGGGGTTGAGGTTGTGGTTCGGGAGGCTAAGAGCAGCTTTTAGAATTGGAAGTATGTTCAGTCAAGCACCAAGAGAAACGTATGTGTTTGTTGCAAATAATTGAAGATCGGTGAGGAAAACCTTATACTACACTTCTGAGAAATAATTATTGCAATGACTATAAATACAGGGCTAGACTAACAAGTTTCATTTAAATAAGTTCAATGGAGAAAGATAATATGTAGCAAAATCATTTTTCATAGAAAACGATAGGTCATCATGTTTTGTCATCTTCTAGCATAAACTTGTAATCTTCAGGTTTGACATAGCAAAATGGTGTCTCAAAATTTTTTCTGCCTGCGTTTCTGGAGTTGCATTAAAGTATACGGAAACAGGCACCAGCTCGGGCTACAATAATTTAAGCCAAACTAAGCAAGTCCAATCTTTATACATAATACAATTCTTGTACCTTCTCTGTGTGATACAAAGCTTAGGTGTGGATTTTCCTATTTAATTGTTGTAAAGCAGCAGGCACTTATCTATGTAGATAATTTGACCCCCAGTTTATTCTTACTGTTTCCAGTTTGCTATAAATGCCAAAAAACAAAATGAGATCCTGGTTGTGCTGCTGCAATCTCTCTAAACAATGGTGGATCAAAAAGTTAACCGTACAAATCTGCGAGAGCCTGTGGAGAAATAATCTTCCGTAGTGTTTCTAGGCTTGCCTAATGTCTTTTCTAGTCATGTTGCAGTGGTTGTTGGATGTGTATTTTATGGATCCTTTATTAATTTTGAAGATTAATGTGCGGTTAAGTTAATTTGGAACTGTATCGAAGAAGCTTTTGGTATGGTAGACCATTGGAGAATCACATTGGTTACTCTTTAATTCTAATTTTGGTCTTTGGGAGAAATATGGTTTTGCATTTTAAAGTATCTCAATATATGCAGATTATTTATGGTGTGTTGGAGAAAATTGTCAGAATTAAGCATTTGATAGATCATAACCGTTCATTTAAATGATCAACGCCAGTAGACTAACCAAATTAATAGATAAGGCTAAATAACTTTTCTTTTTCGTATTAGTCCCAACATTCAAACAAGGATACAGTGGCAATCACGGGGGAAGCTGCTATTTATACTCAAAAACCACAAAAAATTGAATCTTCGCTTCACCAAAAGGTTCAAAACGATATTTAGTCATGAAGACAGTATCATTTGCGCAAACCTGAAATAACTAATGCAATGCAAACTTTAATCAGCGAAAACCTCTCTTTTTAAAGATAAAACACCAAACAGCCATTCCAAAAAACAATAGGCTTTGGCGGTTCTTAACAAGCAGTTCAATGACTAATGTATAACATATCATTATAAACCTACTATAAAGTTTGCAGTCCCTCATTAAGTAGCTGAGCCTTTACTAAAATGCTTTTCCCCAGACTTATGAAGGATTAAAGATCACAAAAACTTGATGGCACAACCACAAGCTCTACACGACCAGTCCATTCCTCTCCTGGCTTCAATGTGATGGGTTTCTCTATTGCTGCCCCGTCAACACAAAGCATCTGCTTGTACTCCTCGTCACCAAAATCCGCCATTGCTTTGGATTTCTTATCCCATGGATTCCACACCACTGTGAAAAGACAGAGCAACAGACACCAAAAGGTTTTAGCTATGCAAATTAGAGTTGGTAAAATCTTTCATGCTTCTTTGGCAACTTCTACCATCACGCTATAATGAACAAAAAGTTACTAGAATACTACATAATTAACTTGTGATGTCTGAAGTCCTTCTACTGATGCTACATGCCTTGCATAGTTGTTGCCAACGGAGAAGTACCTCTCTCTCGGGATTACAGAGATTAGCAGGTTTGTTAAGAGAAGAATAAATGACTCGGAGATACTAAAGTAGAATTAAGGTAAAAATATAAAGGGTGCAGCACATGTTAATGGATACTTCCATTTGAGGACATTTTCTTTGTCCATGTTAAATTGAGATCGTACCAGTATCTGGCAATCCTTCCTTCCTTATCAGATATGTTCGTTTCCTTTCATGATCAAGGACAGCAATTCGATTAGGAGAACTAACATAGACTCTGTCGATCTGCAAGAAACATGAATACTTCTTAATCTCACAGGCAACAATAAAAGGAACACCTTACAGTTGAACGAACTGATTGATTTATTCCATTTATAAAGGTAGAATTAATTCCTTCAGTTCTGAAAGATAAAGGTGAACACCAAGTATTTCAACTTCTTCCTAATAAATTCAGAAAAAAATCATAAGATGTAAAGCATCATTGCTCCAAGTAGGTTGAGGAGAGACTGCAAAGTAAATGCCTAGATAATTAGCTTTAGAGCAATATTCCAGAATCGATGCTTCTTTGTTCAATTTAGAATTAATCTGGCTAATATATGTAGTGCAAAGCACAAAAGAATCACCTCTTATCTTTCTTAGGGCTCCTTGTAAGATTGTTAAATACCAAGGAAAAGGTCTTATATTGAGTCACTCTTGAAGATATCTTACAAATGCCACCACCACTGATGGGATTTTCATCTCTCATCTATAACCACAAAGTTTTGAGATGATGTAGGTTGTATTGAAAAAATTTACCTCAGATTCAAAAGTTATGGCATCTCCTTGTTCTGTAAAGCGTTCTTTCTGGCACAGATTGTCCAGATAGTCCAGTGTTTCTAAACCTTCAATCCTTATTTCACTGTGGACAAGATTCATGTTAACATTATAAACAAAATATAATGACGACATAAAACAAATGCCTCTCTGAAATTTGAACAGCTACGATATTTTTACAAAAAAAAGTAAAGATGCTGGGGAAGTGATAAAATGTTGAAAAACAGGAAGTGATTAATTCATGAATATGTTACCAAGCGCAGAGAGGTAACAACACACCTTATGTCTGAAACAGAGAAGTATGTATGATAAGCAAAGGAGAAGCTGAATTGTTTGCCATTGATGTTTCTTACACGAGATATCAAAGACAAGCTTCCATCTGATGCCAGCGAAACCCGAAGGCGAAACTCAAAACTAGAAAATAACAATGAAGAGACTCATCAGCAACTTTGAAAGCTATAACTGACAGAAATCAATAAGCATACAACTGACTTTTGACATGAAATAAAGTCAGACGTTGACATTCATTTCTAGCATGAAAGCACTTCACTTTCATATCTATCTCTGAATTCTTTTTGACATCATGGTCGCAACTCACAATAACCTAAATACTATGACTCAGCAGAAACTAATCCCGAGAACTTCCAGTTTCATGAAACTGAAAGCATCCAAGTTACCTGAATTTAATCATAGTTTTTATATAGGTGTTGTGCTCATGATCAGGTTCTCATGAAATCATTTTCAAATCCAAAGAGGATTCTGAGATATAAAGTCTAGATCAGCAAGTTTTGATAGGAAATGACTAGCTTTTGGGTCAATATTCGAAGCTCCATACTGAAACCAACTAGAGATTCAGATCATACCCGTGAGGCCAGAACTTCAGATCATCTTCTGAAGGTTTCAGCAGTAAGTCAATGAAAGATTTTCCTTGTGGGTCATATGAGTATAGAGATGGAGGGTCATCCTCAATAGTCCAGATTTTGTTTCTTGCAAATCCAAGTTGATCAAGTGAACCACCATTTCCATACTGCAGTATCATTGAGATAATCAAACCAATTGTTGTATGGTACTCATCGGAAGAAATTAAAGAACCTAGGCTGAATTACACATTTAGAGGTACCTGTGGAAAGCAAACAGAGATTCCTCCTCGTGTAGCTTTTGGGGACTTGAAGATGCTCTAAGACATAAGGGCAAATGTAGAAACAGAATCAGCTTTCACACATTATTGAATTACAAATACTGGTTTTCGCAAAGCGCATAGCATTAAAAGTAAGAAATAGATGATGTAACTTATAAAATATCCTGCCTACATCAAACATCAAACCAACATTGTAGGACTAAGCACCCTCAGTGAGTCAACTTTGCATAATTTTGCTAAGTCTTGTCTACAACATTGGAGAAACCTCTAGTTCCAATTTTTACAACGTAAAACTAGTGATATAGAACTTAAGGAAACTTTTATAAAATAAAAAAAGTAGGAACTTAAAGAAAAAGCTCCAATATTAGAAGCTTTATATCACAATCGCTAGACGATATACTAGTTTACTCATACGAGTTAACCGCTAGTAAAATGGAAAACCCCACCTTACTGCTGTTGAATAGGAGCTCTTCCCCTCTGTCATTCCGCCAAGAAGTAACTTGTCCTCCTTGCAAGCTCACCTGAATCAGAAGAAATTGTCAATAACCATGTGTGGGGGGGGGGGGGGGGGGGGGCTGCTTACAGCAGTTTATAAAAAAGTAAACGCATAAGTAATTGACGGTGGATTTCAAAGATGATTTCTTTCATAAGTGATCTAGCAGATGATTTTAGCATCATAAATTCATTAGATCTAATTAATGTAAGAGAGAGTCTACAGAATCTAACCCGTAAAGAGGCACCCTGAGGGTTACGAAGCAAAACCTGATCAATCCCATTCCAATCTTTTGTTACTTCAATTGCTGCTGTATGATCCCAGACTGGTGCATACTGCCCCATTTTCAAATTGCACTTTGCTCCTTGGTTCACAATATCTCTAAAAAGAAGACTTGAAACCCTTATTTTCTACTAGCAATGTATCGACAAATTCCTCCAGTATATTGGATTAATATCAGACTATCTTAAACACAATCCTTCCTGGAAGCTTGTAATCTAGTGATCCCAAAAAATATAAAAGGCCTCAACCGTAATCTCCCTTTCCTACTCCGAACCTTGCCACAACCTCTCACATTCAATGTACATTTACTCAAATCTGACTTCTACTTTGCAACAACAAAAAGCAACATCAGCTTCTTAAGCTACCTCAAGAAACCAACAAAAATTGACATCTGGCAACTGCATAGAAGCACTCAAATACTAGCTAAATTCACGGTGAGGCATGTGATATTCACCTAAGCAAAAAGACAAGTAAACTTTTGAAAGTTAAAATGGACTAACAAACATACAAATAAAGGGAAAATTCAGTTTTGCTATGAACTTCAATAAAATATACCACAAAATTCTTAAAACAAGATAAAATCCCCAGTCCCCATTCAAATCTCAAGTTTCAAAACATTCAACTAACAGTTTCAGTAAAATTAAAAAGCCTAAAATCTCTAACAACCCATTTGGGAAAACTGAATAAAAGGTAGTGAATATGTACCTAATATTTCCAGAAATGTACAAAGGAAGCATTAAACTTACAAAGAAAGATAACACCCAGTTCAAGGAAGCAAGAAAATATGAATAAAATAAAGAAAAAACATAAAGATCTAGACTTTATTCAATGCACAGAGTAGGAATGGAGTATAAAGCAAACAAGTAGGAAAAATAAGTTATCAGTGCATTAAATTAACAGCAATTAAGACATGAAATACTGAACAATAATTAAAGTATTAAACCTGGCTTAACAAGCAAAACTTGGAAACTTTGGAAAAGCTCAAGTATAATACTTGCATTAAGAGGTAATATCTGTGCAGGATAGAGAGAGAGAGAGAGAGAAAGGACGTGAAGATACGAAGAGGTACAAGTTGATGTACAAATGGGTCAAGACTTAGAAATAAAAAGGGGGAGACACTTGGGAAAATAAAAGTAAAAGAAATATAAAAAAGTAGAATTAATCAGAGATTGCATGAGGATGAGGTGGGTGCAAAGGTGTTTAAATTTTGAGTGAGGTCAGGGGGGAAAGAGGACAGATATATATAGTTGGCTATAATATGGAGGTGGGATCAAAGGTTCATGTGATAATTAATATTGTGTCAAACCCATTTAATTTTAGAAATTTGAAAGGACTCCACTTGTGACAATCAACACTATTGAAGACAAAATTATTATCGAACGTTAATATAAGATCATTTGAGGAAATACTTACTTGTATATGTGGATGCATTAAAACAATAGTAACTGCCTAATATGTACGTATTTATTATGTAAAATTTTATTAGTACTTGACTTTTCACCCAAGTCTATCAATGAGTGATAGTTTGGTACGCGAAATAAATTATCTCGTAATCTCTGAATTAATTTATCTTACTTGAGATGTGCGATAAAATAATTTTAAGTTTGACGAAATAATATGAATATCTAGGATTTAGTCTGAAATTAATTTTATACTATATTTGGTGCACTGTATAAATGTAGGATAAATTTATACCACAGTTAAACAAAAAATTAATCCATACCTTATCCCGCGAACCAAACAATCCCTAGGGCTCAACATCTAAGGTTCTTAATGTTGAATCCATTGTATTTTAAATATTATGAATTTATATATATTACTCCTTATTTATTGTAATTTTAATAAATTTAACATATTAATTCATACACCATACCAAAACTATTCCGTATTTTCGAGCACCTCATATCTTTTTTGGGACGTTTGAAGATTCGATCATTTTTGTATGAATTTCTCTTGCATCGTCCTTTCCAATGAGTTTCGAAGATAAAATTTCTTTATTGATTAGCCCATAAATTAACCCAGGTAACCATGAACTCCATTAAATTATCCTTCTGACAAGGAATAACTATAATGATAATTTGATTCTTCGTCGTCATAGTATATAAGAGAGAAAATCAAATTTCTTCGTTTTTACAAAAAAAAATTAAAAAAAGTAATAGGAGTAAGCTTCTGACACGTTCACTAAAAAAATTCGACCACTCCGATGCCTCATTTCGCCATGTATAAACTAAATAATTAAGATAATCACGAAAATAAAAGCTTCTATAAATACAGATACCCCCAATACTTGAAACTCATTGCCCATGGATAATAATTTATTCCCCAATTTATATTTTTTTTGTATCTATTTTATTTGGATTAGACTTGTAGTGCCAATCCAATACAAATCTCTTTTTAAATTATTTTTATTGTTTTTTTTTTCTTCAATATTCATGAGATTGATAACACGCATAGAACTAATAGCATTTCATAACTAATTGATTCAGCAGATGTTCGTAGACCACCTAAAAATAAATATTTATTATTTGGTCCATATTCCTGTATTGGGAAAATTGTAAATTCACATATATGGTGACATGTCATGATACATGGAATGGTCAATGAGTTATACTTAGCTATGGTTCAAATTACAAAACAGGCACCGTGAGGAAAAAGGAAGAGGCACGAGACGAGAGGATCAACGCCCGTTCCTGTTTAAACTTATTTATATACAAACAATGAGAAGAATTAACCTGGCTAAAGAAATGGGTGCAAATACGACATGCAAAAGGAGTTAAATATTGAAGCCGTTAAAGAATATATACATTCAATGTAATGATTATGTAGCGTAGCATTTAATATCATTAATTACTCACAGCCTTATTATGACTTATGCATAACATTCATTCCCAAAGGGACCTATGAAAGGGGAGATATGTAATCAGTTGAGACACAAGTGACTAATGAAATATACTTTGATTAACTTGCTTTCTAAGAATATCATTTTCAAGTTCTTTTCTTTATATATATTTTTTGATTATCAGTAACTCGATTCTTCTACATTTCATCTTTGACTAAAATTCTATTTTTTGGTTAAACAATTCCGACATAAGAAGTCCAGGGGGAGCAATACTTGAAAGGGAAATTAAAAAAAAAAACAATACTAAGTTGGGCTAGAACAAGAACTTAAACTATTTTCTGGAATAACTACCGGCCAAAAATATATTTTAATTCCAAAAATATTAATTACTTTTGTAATGGCAATTGAAATGATATTAACTCATATTTATTTATTATTTATGCCACGTCAGATGTTCTCCGGATACAAGTTATATGAAATTGAGTCAATTTGATGTCTAAGAAGAGCACAAAATTAGGGGAAAAAGAAAAAATTCTACCCAAAACATCTATATAAGCTTTTGGTTTTTCCATTTCACATAAAAATTAGTGCATGTAAGGGGTTTAGATAAATTTGTTCCCTGGTACTGCTTTTATGATTTATCCCAACGAAAGTGGCGTTGTTATTATGTAAAGAATGAAATAATTTTTTTCTTCAATTATTATTTTCAGTCTTTTACTACAAAAGTAGTTAACACATTTTATGTAATTTATAAACTTATTTTCAAAAAGGAATTAAAAACTCATGTTTGAATTTGCATTAAAATATAGATGTTAAATCTTATACTCTGAAATCTGCCATTCTTTTTAAATAAAGAGTTAGGAAAAAAAAAGAATAAAGTTCTCAGTAAATTTACTATTTGATGGAAGGGTTCTAACTTTTTTCTATTTCTGTACATTAGGTACCTTTAACAAACTCATTCTCCAATCAAATTAAGGTTTGAAGTCGTATGATTATTTAATTTGATCATACCTTTATTTTAACATGACGTTCTAAGCCCTAAGGAAAATAAATAAGAGCGGAGTCCCTTCTAAATTAATAATTAAAATCGTCTAAAAACTTGTAATTCTCAAAATTAATGCAAATTTAATTAAATATAGAACATAATAGTTGTAAAGGACCATATAAGTAATATCAATTAGTTTAATTGTTAAAGTCACACTTATGAGTCCGCGTGTATCAAAAGTTTTTAAAATTTGAATAGAGACTATTCTAGTTGTTCTCTTAATTTGTCTAATCTATTAAGTCAAATTTACTCTGACGTACAACTGAAATGCATGTCAATGAAGCGAAATGGGTACATTGGTTGATCATATACCAAACCTCAATTAATTCACTAATTGATTGATCAATTATAGACAAAAAGAATACAATATATCTGTTCAGAGTAAAAGGAGTTGGAAAAAGGAAGAAAGTTTGGAGCTAGGATGCAAATTTATAGTATTCAATATGAATTCAAGTTAATTTAGAAATTTTTGTCCAAATTCTATATTTACATTATAAAATTTATTACATTTGAAACTATCATATTATATTTTAACTTGAAATTGTTGTTGAGAATCATAAATTTTAAATCTTGAATCCGTCTATATTATATTCATGACTAAAGAAACAGAAACACACCATACGCCGATCTTTAACTTTATCGTTTGACCCAAAAGCTATCGGTTGCTTTATGAGTTAGGGACAATCAAAGAGAAAGGGTAAATAGGAATTAATAGTAATATATCTAAAGATCGATCTTTGGATTCGTATATAAGTTGTACTTGTGAAATTGTAGTGGATCTTGATAAAGTATTTAAGCAAGTTAGCAGTAGAGAGATAAAAAAGAGAGAGTTGTATTATTATTGACTAATAATACTTGCCTTACAAATGAGGGGGACCCTTCCTTATACAGAAGGATGGTCCCCTCGCCAACACATTGCATCATTTCAAAGCTACTATTATTACAATGAAGGTATAGGGGAGGGGAAATCGGGACGTCTACCCGGGCGAGCCTACTGATACGCCCCTACGGTCGGGGGCGTACCCTTTTCATCGTATAGACATGAGAGAGGGTATCGTCTGACATCTATGGCCGTATAAGGATACGTACTCGACCCGTATTACATTCGAGTCGGCCATATGTGGATATGTGATCGACTCGTCTTACATCTGATTCGACCCCATACAGTTAATCCCTCCGCCTATTGGAGATGTATTCGGCATATATCTGCAATGGGTGGATAAAGTCGACCCGCACTAGATCTATCCATATTACGTACACGTGGCACGTTCTTCTGAACGTCGTTTGCTGACGGCGTGCGTCATAATTGCGATTGCTCCCGAGGCAGGACATAAAGGTGATTTGACGTTATGGTTTCCCGCCTATTTTCTGGTGCAAAACTCTTCGAATCTCGTGTGGTGGCTTATTATAAATAGTGAGAGGTTTCAAGACTTTCCATTCTTTGGATCATCAGAAAGTTCTTCCATACTTTTGTCTCTCATTATTTTGTATGGATGCAGCGAGGGTGCGTACACCCCAGTCCGTACCGGACATAAAATTTTGGGTGGCGCGGCTGATCCTCTTTGTTGAGGAGTGTAGGACGCGGGTCGCCTTCACTATGAAATATGGTCTTCCAAATATGGTGGTGATTTCTGATTTGGCGAACTTATATCCTATTTGGATGTTGTTCTTTTCCGATGTACTCTTATAATTGTGTTGGCAGCTCGGAATGCACCGGGGAGACGGAGACGTCGTGCCGCCTACTCTTCGTCGACAGATTCCGAACACGTGCTTCACGTGAGAGAGAGCGCTCCTGAGGCTGTTCATCCTGAAGATGATCGAGAAGATACGGGAGCGTCTGGTGATGACGCTGCCGATGCTGCCCATCCGGAGGGCGAAGCTATAACTCGGGAGCTGGTCTTTGCGGACGTTCCCGGGACTTCTTGTCCTGTAGTCGAGCTGGTGACTGACCCGACATCCGGAGCGAACTTTTTGCCTTCGCCTCTTCCTATCGTAGGAGACGTTTCAACGGACGATGAGCCGTTGGAGCGAAAGAGGCGTCGGTTACTCCTTGGAAAGGGGGTGGCCATAGAACAGAGGGAGGCGATCACTCGCCGCCCCGAGTCGAGATCGATTTTCATGGGTGACGCCATCCGATAGGAAGAGCGACCCTCTTAAGGGAGGCTGCGGGAAGTGTCGCTCCCCGTCGTGTCGAGGATGATAGTGCGTCGGCCATCGCCGGTAAGGCTATAGACGAGGATGAGGCTGCTTCCAAACAGGCTCCTGATCCCACGGACGTGCCGTAGCAAGACTACGCCTGGGTGGACATGACGATAACGAGCCCCAACCGTCGGCTCATGATCCCCACGTGATACAACTTGTTGCTGGAAAGCGAGCAGGCCGCATCGGACATGTCCTTGCTATGTGGGGCTACCGAGGAGAAATCTTTGAAGTCCGTAAGCAATAGAGACCTGTCTCGTCGAGTCGTCGGCGCCGCCTTACAGGTATGACTTGGTCGTTTCTTTGCGTAGTTTTCTTATGGGTCCTGAGGTTTTTGTGTCGTTTTGACTTGTCTTCTTTTCACCTTTTTCACATACCCTCACCTTGGAGGTGGAGCAGGGCTGGAGGGAGCGAAAGAAGGTTGCTGCCCTCCAAAAGGCATCAAAGAAGTACCAGGAGGTCCGGGATAGGCACCAGATGCTGGCAGACGTCTATACTCAAGACCCTCAGTTTCGAGTTTTTCGTGAGGGCTTGAAGCTGGCAAAGGAGCAGTTGCAGAAGCGAACAGCCCAACTAGAGAGGGCGGGCGCGGACCTAATGGCCGCTGTGGTCCGAAACACTGAGTTGGAGAGTCTTCTCCAGCAGCGGGATGGGGAGCTGGACCTTGGTTGTGTGGCGATGGTAGAGGTGGCAGAGTTGCGTGCCAGGGTTGATGCCCTTACCGCCGAGCTCAAGACCGCAACGGCCGAGGTGGCTGATCCTCAGTAGGCGGAGACCGTTGCCCCGGCTAGCGATACATTCCGCGAGGCTCACGACATGTTCGTATACGCTAAGGCAAGGCGGAATGTGTTTGAGGAGCTGTTGGCCGCCTGTAGAGCCATTGAGGCGGAGGTTGAAGCTCAGCGTCGCCTCGTCAGGGTTGCACGTGAGGCTTGTGGGTATGGCCCCGACTATCCGGACCAAACGGGCGGTTCCTTTGCGGATGTGGACCAGCTAGGTACCGGATCATAGATCGATAGGGTGTTCCGGGATGAAGGCAATGGGGACCGTGATGACGGTGCGGCCGACGCGGAGGAGGGCGATGGGGGTCATAAAGGTTAGCTAGGATTTTTTTTTTGTAATCGAGATCATCTTGTAACCTTGTAATTCATCAATAAGATTTTTGGTGACTTCATGAGAACTGCTTGTATTTTTGTGTCTTCTTTTGCGGCTTCTGTATTGTTCGGGGCGTGACCTTTTATTTATCGTAGTCTTTTCGTAGGCTGTTAGAGCCTTAACCCTTTATGCTTATATCGAAGGTAATCATAGTATCTCCTTACGTCGTTAAGGTCTTAGCCTTTAGCATTTATTGGAGGTGACCGCACTCTCTCCTATCGTCGTCAATACCTTAGCCTTTCGCATTTATTGGAGGTGACCGTTGTCTCTCCTCACGTCGTCAAGGCCTTAGCCTTTCGCATTTATTGGAGGTGACCGTAGTCTCTCCTCACGTCGTCAGGTCCTTAGCTTTTTGTTTATATGGGCGGGCCGTAGCCTTCCCTTACGCCATCAGGACCTTAGCCCTTTGTTCATATGGGTGGTCATAGCCTTCCATTTATTGAGAACGACCGTAGTCTTTTTTTCACGTCGTTAGGGCCTTAGCCTTTTGTTTGCATTAGTGGCTGTAGCCTTTCATACATTGGAGATGGTTGTAGCCTTTCGTACATTGGAGATGGCCGTAGCCTTTCATACATTGGAGATGGACGTAGTCTTTCGTACATTGGAGATGGCCGTAGCCTTTCATACATTGGAGATGGTCGTAGTCTTTCGTACATTGGAGATAGTCGTAGTCTTTCGTACATTGGAGATGGTCGTAGCCTTTAATACATTGGAGATGGCCGTAGCCTTTCATATATTGGAGATGGCCGTAGCCTTTCGTACATTGGAGGTGGCCGTAGCCTTTCACGCATTGGAGATGGCTGTATCCTTTCATACATTGGAGATGGCCGTAGCCCTAGTCCATGTGATACACCATTCGTGCCGATCGCCGGTACGATTGGGGTATCGGATTTGAACCTCTAAACATTTCCGAGTATCTCCTTCGTCGCCTCATTAAAAACCTCTCCGAGAAAACCCAATTGGGACAAAACTCAGATGAGGGAAAAATAGTACGGCTTGGGGGATACCCTTTAGAAATGGAAACGTTTGAGGTAGGAGATGTTCCAGTTGTTTTGGAGTATCTTCCCGTTCATGGTTTCTAACTTGAAGGAGCCTTTGTCTGCTGCTGCGATGATTTTGTAGGGTCCGTCCCAATTGGTGCCCAACTTTCCTTCGTTAGGGTCTTTGGATGTCAATGTCTTGGCCCTTAACACATAGTCGCATATCTTGAGCGGACGAATTTTTGTTCTTCTGTTGTAGTAACTCTCGACCTGCTGTTTTTGGGCCACTAGCCTGATGTGGGCCATTTCCCTCCTTTCTTCGGCTTCATCTAAATCTTGTAGTCAGTTCGCGTCGTTCTCTTCTCCACTTGCGTGTGAGTACCTTAGGCTTGGTTCGCCGACTTTGACTGGTATGATGGCATCGGTCCCGTAGACCAATAAGTAGGGAGTTTCTCATGTGGAGGATTTGGGGGTAGTCATGTGTGCCCATAATACTTCTAGCAGTAGCTCGGGCCACAATCCTTTGGCGTCTTCAAGTTTTTTCTTCAAAATGTTTAGTATGGTTTGTTGGATGACTCTGCCTGGCCGTTGGCGGCTGGATGATATGGTGTTGAGAGTATTCTTTTGATGCGCCATTTATCGAAGAAGTCGGTTGTCTTTTGTCCTATGAGCTGTCGTCCATTATCGCAGGTTATCTCTTCGGGGATGCTGAAGTGGCATATGATGTCCTTCCAGATGAAGTCTATGACCTCTTGCTCGCGGATCTGGGCGTAGGCACCTACTTCCACCCACTTGGAGAAATAATCAGTTAAAACTAATAAGAAGCGTACCTTCCCTTGTCCGACAGGTAGTGGTCCGACTACGTCCATTCCCTATTTGATGAAGGGCCATGGTGACGTGACTGAGTGGAGGGGTTCTCCTGGCTGATGTATCAGAGGGGCAAACTTTTGACATTTTTCGCATTAGCGAACGTATTCTGCCGCGTCCTTTTTCATGTTGGGCCAGTAGTATCCGGCCCGTATTAGACATCGCACGAGCGCTCGGTTGCCTGTATGAGCGCCGCAATGACCTCCGTAGACTTCCTCTAACACCGGCATCGTCTGGTTGGGGCCTAGGCACTTAGCCAGAGGCCCTCCAAAAGTTCTTTTGTAGAGGCCGTTATTCACCAAACAGTACCTCGCTGCTTGTGTGCGAAGCTTTCTTGCTTCTTTTTTGTCGTGTGGTAGGTTTCCATCCTGCAAATATGATACAAATTGATTGCGCCAGTCCCAAGTCAGATGCAGGGAGAGTACCTCGGTGTGGTCGATTGCAGAGTGTAGGAGGGTGACAGTGCTCTCTTTATTCAGGTTGGTGGCTGCCGTGGCCAATTTAGCCAATCCGTCTGCTTCAGCGTTGTGTACCCTATGAACTTGTTCGAAGCGGCATTCGTCGAATTGGGCCATCAGTTTGTAGATCTCAGCTAGGTATTTTTGCAGTCTCTGTTCCTTGACCTGATAAGTACCGGTGACTTGATTTACTATAAGTTGCAAGTCGCAATGTAGGACCAGTCGGCGAGCTCCGTACCTGATGGCTAATTTTAAACCTTCAATAACAGCTTTATATTCTGCCTCGTTGTTAGTCATCTCGGGACATCGTATGGATTGGTGAATGACTTCGCCCGTGGGAACTTTAAGAAAGAGTCCCAGCCCTATCCCGAGGCATTTGCGGCCCCATCAGTATGGAGTATCCAGGGGTTGGTGTTTGGAGCGGCTTGCAGGGCTTTCTTCTTTGCCTCTGGTGCGATTTTGACACTGAAATCGTCCACGAAGTCGGCTAGCACTTGTGACTTGATGGCGGTTCTGAGGATATAGGTGATGTCGTGCTCGCTAAGCTCTATGGCCCATCTAGCGAGACGGCCCGATAGTTCGGGCTTGTGCAGGATGCTTCTCAGAGGGAAAGTGGTCACTACTCTGATGGGATGGCACTGGAAGTAAGGTCTCAACTTTCTGGAAGCCGTGACCAGTGCCAACGCCAATTTCTCGAGGTGCGGGTACCGAGTTTCGGTGTCCACCAGGGTTTTGCTAATGTAATAGATAGATGATTGCGTACCATTTTCTTCACGGACGAGTACCGCGCTGACCGCGACCTCTGATACGGCTAGATATGTCAGTAGAGGTTCACCCGGCTTCGCTTTTGACAGCAATGGTGGCGATGATAGATATGCCTTCAGTTATTGCATGGCTTTGACGCATTCGTCATTCTAGTGGAATCCATTGTCTTTTCTTAACACGCTGAAGAATTTATGGCATCTATCTGACGATCGGGAGATGAAGCGAGAGAGGGCGGCTATTCGACCTGTCAACTTCTGAACCTGTTTCTTGCTGCTGAGTGCTTCGGGTATCGAGGCAATCGCCTTGATCTGGTCGGGGTTGACTTCGATCCCTCTTTGAGATACGATAAAACCATGGAACTTTCCTGACGCTACGCCGAAGGAGTATTTCTCAAGGTTCAGCTTCATTCTGTATTTTTTCAGTATCTTGAAGGATTCTCGCAAGTGGTCGATGTGATCCTCCTTCCTTACCGATTTTACTAGCATGTCATCGATGTAAACCTCCATGGTTTTCCCAAGTTTCTCCTTGAACATCTTAGTAACCAGCTTTTGGTAAGTAGCCCCTACGTTCTTTAGCCCGAAGGACATCACCCTGTAACAGTAGGTACCTTGGTGTGTGATGAATGTGATTTTCTCCTGATCTTCCTCGGCCATTAGGATTTGGTTATAGCTAGAGTATACGTCCAAGAAACTTAGTATTTCATGTTCGGCGGTGGCGTCGATCAGTTGATCGATGTGAGGTAGGGGGAAGGAATCCTTAGGGAAGGCCTTGTTTAGGTCGGTAAAGTCCACGCACATCCTCCATTTTCCGCTCTTCTTTTTTAACATCACTACGTTGGTGACCCATTGCGGGTATTTCGACTCCCTAACGGAGCCGTTGGCTAGCAACTTGTCTACTTCTTCGCGGACTGCCTCATTGATTGCGACGTTGAATTTTCTCCTGATTTGCCTTATCGGCGGATTTAATGGGTCCACGTTGAGCCGGTGGGTAGCGATATCTGGCGATATCCCTGGCATGTTTGCATGGGAAAAAGTAAACGTGCCTGCATGTTTAGTCAATAATTCATGATACTTACCCGGGTCGGCGAGCCCGTGGCCGATGTATGCCTTCTTTTCGGGGTCATCACGATCTAGTTGAACCGGGTCGAGATCCTCGACCGTAGCTTTGCAGGCTTCCATGACGTCTGAGTCTCTGATGGCATTGGCCGTCGGGTCCGCTTGGGTCCCCGACATGGCTGATTGCTATACTTATGCGCTCGCCCCGTTCAATTACCGGGTGTGGGCGCAGTCTTGTGCAATTTTATAGCACTCCTGTGCTCTATGTGGCTCTCCTTTAATGCTGAATATGCCCCATGGGGTAGGGAATTTTACCACTTGATACAAGCTCGAGGGGACCGCTCGCATGGCATGTATCCATGGGCGCCCGATGATGACGTTGTAGGTTGTATCCTGGTTCATCACATGGAAGGTAGTTTCCACGGTGACTCCCCCCGCAAGGATGGGTTGGGTAACTTCTCCCGATGTGCGCTCCACTCCATTGTTAAAACCAGTTAGAGTTATGCAGTAGGGGGTTATCCTGTCTTTGAGTCCCATCTGTGAGAGGACTCTTGGATGGATGATGCAAGCGCCGCTTCCGTCATCGATCATGACTCTCCTGACATCCGTATCGACAATACGTAAAGTAATAACTCCTTTTTACGCACCCGCGGGAGCACGAGGGAGTTTCTCCAATTAAAGGACAATCGACATGGGATTCATTTATTAATTAATTCAGAGTCGCCACTTGAAAAAATAATGGTGTCCCAAGTCACCGGTTTGATCCCGAACCGAGGAAAGGTTTGACTCTATATTACGGTCCGCGAACCAGAAATCCGGATAAGGAATTCTGTTAACCCGGGAGAAGGTGTTAGGCATTTCCGGGTTCCGTGGTTCTAGCACGGTCGCTCAATCATCGTATTTGGCCTCTTTATCTGATTTTATAATGTGCTTTAACCTCTGTGCAAATTTTAACTTTTAACCGCTTTTGATTATTATTATTATTATAAGAATTATTATTATTATTATTTTAACAAAGAATTGCAACGTTGTGAAAATGTATTTCGAACCACGTCGCACCAGTGCACCCGTGGTTGTCAACACATTTCGACTTCGTTGAGATTTGGATTTGAGTCACATAAATGTGCACTCGAGTTTAAGGAGATAAGATTATTAAATACGCGCCTAAAGATACTAACGCGTTTTGTGTTCGGGAAAGGCCGTGGAATCCGCTAAACAACACATCCCGGAATCTAAACATTTTTCGTAATAATCGTTTGTTGAGGGCCCCGCAATTTGCGTGTTATTTTGGCGAGGCTCGTCTCGCTTATTGTTTAAGGGCTCATTACCCTTTTATTGTTTATTGTTTTAAATGAATTACAACGCAGTGGAAACGTATCTCGAACCACGTTGCACCAGTGCACCCGTGACTTTTGACACGTTTCGACTTCGTTGAGATTTAGATTTGGGTCACATAAATGTGCACCCGTATTTGAAAGGTAGTATTAGAATACGTGATTAAAGCAACTACGCATTTATTATCTTTGGAGAACACCGTAAAATTCGCTATACGGTTGATCCCGAAGTCTAAGTATTTTTATATATATACATTTATGAGGGCCCCGCAATTTGTATAATTTTGTTAGGCGAGGCACACCTCTAATTCTGATTTAAAAGAGAACTACATTTCGCTATATTCATTTAAGAATTAATTCGTGATTATTTAGAACATGTTGCAAACCACGCTACATGAAATGCGCCCGTGGTCCATAACACGCTTTATTTAACCTTGTTCAAAATTGGAGTCGGGTCACGTGAAATACACCCCCGATTCCTTTAATCTAATTCCGTCGTTCGGTTGAGGAATAAGGAACCAATTTCGATAAGGTGACAAAATCATGCTCAACTATAACCAATTCGAGTAAACATACGAGTAGATAACTAAGTGAGCAAATTCAAGACTACGGCGAGCAACTACATAAACAACGGAAGCATAACAAGTTGGCGAGCATGTGAAGGATTAGTTATTTTCATTAGCTAATTTCGACACTACAAGACCACCATTAATTGTGAAATTGCATGTTCAACAGAATCATATATTTACAAAAATAATCTGAATCCTACGAAACTAAATAAAATGCGAAACGATCCAAAATATTAACGAGAAGAACAATATCGGAAAAGAACATGCACCTTTATTTCTGCATATTTTCAACGTACACTTGAACCTTTTATGACGATCTCAAACCTCGACCTCTCCGGACAGAACTCGAATCAAACGACGACCTCGACTGAAAGAGTGGCTAAGAAAATGAAACGACGATAGTGGAAGTGGTAGAAAATGTCTAATGATTTAGAGTGTCCAGCCGTAGAACTCGTTTTTTTATGTCCTTTGCTGCCGTTTTTCTTCTTCTTTTCTTTCTTTTCTTCTGCCATTTCTCTTCTTCTTTTCTTTCTTTTCTTCTGCCGTTTCTCTTCTTCCTTTCTTTCTTTTTTCTCTTCTGTTTCGTTTTTTCTTTGTTTTTCCAATTCTCTCTTTGTTTCTCGTTTTTCTTTCTTTCTTCAATCCTCTCTTTCTTTCTCGTTTTTTCTTTCTTTCTTCCGAATGCTTGCTGCCGTTCTTTCTTCTTCTTTTTAAAGAAGATGTGTAGTACATCTCTTTGTATATTATTTTTTTTAAATTAATTTAGTCCCATATTGTTTTTGTCTTTTTCTTTTGTTTTTTTACTTTCTTTTGTCATTTTCTAATTTATTCCCATCCCCCATTACCTATTGTCCCCCTAGTGTGTGCATGTGTGTATGGGTAGTTTTGTCCGTGTTCCCCGTACGGTGGACTCGGATTATTACGAGCTAAGTCCGAAAATTATAAAATCGGGTAATTTGAACCCGAATATTATTCTTTGTCCGGAACCGAGAATGAGAACACGGTGTTATTAATTAACCACTACGTAAGCAAAATAACTGTAAGACTAATAATTAAAACAAAAATTATTTTTTTTATTTTTTCAAAATTAAAGTAACTACAAAATGTTAATGAAACTATTTTTTTATTATTTTCGTTTTTATAAAAAGATAAAAATATAAAGTACTATTTTTTGTATTTTTCAAGTTTAAAAATGACTACGAAACATTAATAAAGCTATATTTTGTTATTTTCCTTTTAAGGTAAAAATAAAGTGAAAGAGTCAAATTTAGTTAAAATAGCTATATTAAAACTAAACTAAATATTTTACGCTGAAAAATATAAAAAATCTCGGGGAGGGTCAAAAATCACGCGTTTACATACGTAAAGTAATAACTAAAGCATCGTAATGAGGGGAACACAAACCGTCGGTGTCAGACTTATCGAAGGTGATACTTCCTTCGAGGTCATCATACCGTTCGTGGGAGATGGTCCTCTTCAGTCTGTGCATGTTGGCGAATTTGACATGATTGATGGCGACATCGCTCCCCTCTTTGACGATCATATTCACTGTGCGCGTTGGAGAGGTGGTTTTGGAGGTCCACGGGAATGTTCTTGTCCGCGTGCAAAATTGGCTTTCCTCTTGTCACTGAGTAGCTCCTTCAGGTATCCTTGGTTTAGCATCCTGACGACTTATTGTCGTAGGACGATGCAGTCTTCGGTCCTGTTCCCCCGTTCTTGGTGGAATTCGTACATGACATTTGACTTTCTCGTGGCAGGGTCTGATTTTATTTTTTGGGGCCATTGTACCTTGGTGCCGAGCTTCTCCAGTGCGTACACGATTTCTGAAGGATAGACATAGAAGTTATGTGAAGAAAGTAAAGAGGGCGTACCTCGTTCATTTCTGAGTGGGGCGAGGTGGCGTTGCAGAGCATCCGCATGGCGAGGGGACGGAAGGGGGGACCTCATGTCAGGTTGGTGTCGCTCTTTACTGGGGCGAGGGGGAAGTTCCCGGTGTCCCTCATGTCATCGATCTTTCTTTGTGTCGGGATATACGGTGGCTAACCGTCGGGTCGGTCCATTGAGATCCTCCTCGTCTGCCCATACCCCGGCGCAGTAGGCATTATGGATCTCATCTCAAGTTGTGGAGGGATACTTCATGAGCCGGCTTAGCAGTTTCTTGGTAGCTTTGGAGCCGTCCCTGCTGAGTCCGTTCTAGAAGGCTGCTACCGCCATGCCCTATGACATGTTCGGTAGACTCATTCTAACCCTGTTGAACCTGGCGAGGAAGTCCCTGAGGCCCTCGCCCGTGGTCTGTGTGATGGTGAAGATATCATTTACCCTTGTTTCTGCCTTTTTAGCGCCGGCATGTGCTGTGACGAACTTATTTGCCATATCTTCGAAGGTTGAGATTGCTTTGGCGGGTAGTTGGGAATACCGGGTCAAGGCTTCCCCGGTCAGTGTTTCACCGAACTTTTCCAGCAGCACTGATGGTACCTATTTTTTGGATAAGTCATTACCTTTCACGGCGGTAACATATTGGATGAGATGATCCTCAAGATCGGTGGTTCCGTCGTACACCTTTAGGTAGGGGTGCATCTTGAAGGTCTTCGGGCTGGTGTAGGGTGCGGCTTCTTCGGAGTAGGGTTGTTCTACAAACCTCCCTACGTCCCGTTTGGGTAGCAGTTTAGGTGCTCCGGGGATCTTGTCAACCCTATCTTGGTGCTCCTTCATTTGGTCACGGAGGGCCTGATTTTCGCTTTCCATTTCTTCCATCTTCTTAAGTATGGAGGCCAACGTGTCATCATGTGTTTGTGTTTCGACGGGTTGGCCGTTGGTTCGTGTTCCTTCCTGTTCATCTGTTGCGGTGGTGTTGCTTGTTGTTGGTGCTGCATTTTCATACCCCCGTGGTGGCTTTTCCGCCAAGCCACTCAGGATGCTGGTTAACCATTCCTCCAGTAACTTCTTGACCGCTGGGGGTGCTTCTCTTGAAGTGGAGGTGTCTTTTTCCTGCGGGCTTGCAAGGTTCCCGAAGGGGGAAGGCGAGACTTCTGCCTCGGGTGTGATATCAGAGGTAGCGTTGATGGCAGCGCTACCACCGACTTCGTTCATGTAACTCAGGAGGTTGGTAGTAACTTCTACCACAGCTTTGGATCGAGTGTCGTTTTCGGCCATTTTCGGGCTCTTTCCGATAATCGGATCTTGTGGATGTATACTACGAGTTTGATTCTCGAAATCCCTAAAGACGGCGCCAAATTGTTTGACCCAAAAGCTATCAGTTGCTTTATGAGTTAGGGAAGGGTAAATCAGAATCAATAGTAATATATCTAAAGATCGATCTTTGGATTCGTATATAAGTTGTTCTTGTGAAATTGTAGTGGATCTTGATGAAGTGTTTAAGCAAGTTAGCAACAGAGAGAATGATAGATCAAGAGAGATTTTATTATTATTGACTAATATTACTTGCCTTACAAATGAGGGGGACCCTTCCTTATATAGAAGGATGGTCCCCTCGCCAACACATTACATCATTTCAAAGCTACTATTATTACAATGAAGGTATAGGGGAGGGGAAATCGGGACGTCTACACGGGCGAGCTTGCTGATACGTCCCTACGGTCGGGGGCGTACCCTTTTCGTCGTATAGACATGAGAGAGGGTATCGTTTGACATCTATGGCCGTATAAGGATACGTGCTCGACCCGTATTACATCTGAGTCGGCCATATGTGAATATGTGCTCGACTCGTCTTACATCTGAATCGACTCGTCTTACATCTGCATCGACTCCATACATTTATAAAAATATATGATGCGTTGTCTCTGCATGGTAGTCTCATAGTTTATCATGTGCTTCTCTAACTTTTGCCCATGAAATAACAGACATGATTGTTTCCTGATCTAAATAAGAAATACTTCTTTAGATTTGTGCCATGTTCAATATAGAAACTTATACTATATATCATGTTTTCCAATTTCTTTTAGTGTATAAACATAGTTTGACTTTTTGTTTTGACATTGTATATGGTTTTTTTCGTAAGGCATTTTCTGGCTAAGAACTGGACTAGTATTATTTTGTTCTTTCTTTTCTCCTCACTAGACTAGTATTATCCAATCAACAAATTTGAGTGTTCTCAAGTTATGCGAGAATTTCACCTTAAATTTTCAAATATATTCTCAATTTTTCAGATCACGTAAAAGGATTCGACCCAAGATCAGGGATATTAACATTAGGGTCGTCTGGTGGTTGGTATTGAAATAACTAATTTTAATATACAAAAATCCCACATAAGCAAAATACAGTGTTTGGCTGATCGCATACAAAAATAGTTCAATGTAACTTAATGTAACGTTTGATTGGCGGCATTAAGTAATACCCGCAATGTTTTTTTAATATTTATTTTTAATACCCACAATGTTATTTATGAAACTCCCTTTTATTTATACAAAAGTTTATAAGTAGTATATTATTTTACATGAAAGAATATTGTAGAATAGAATAACATGTACAATAACTTTCACTCACCATATGTAGTTGTGTATAATGATCTCTTTATTACTAATTGTTGCATGAAAATCTTCTATTATTTATTATTGTATTCACAATCTCAGCATTATAATCTCTAATAATTGAATGATTGAATCCTATTTGAATCGAAAAAGATTGTTGCTCATAATTACAAGTCGCCAATTTTCATTTGTCTCTATGAATGACTCACTTGGGACAGGTTTACCTTTCAATTCTTACGTCCAAAACACATACACATCCAAATATAAAAAGTTGCGCACCTCACGGCTGTATATGTTTGGAATATATACACATAAACAACACGAACATATTGGATTGGGATAGGAAACTGGACAAGGAAATAAAATTCCAATCATTCGGATTTCTTTTTCTATAATATATACTTCTCCGTTGAAAAAAAAAACAAGAAATATGATTAATTGAGCAGACCCTATTTTAATGTGACATTTTAATTCAAAGTAAAAAATAGATTCAGAAGGGAATCCCATCTACATATTATCAGTTGGTAAACTTTTCTAAAGACTTTATGATGATTTCTCAAAATTGATGCAATATTAACTAGTTAGGATTAAGGTTTAAATTGTTAATGTTACATTTACATTAGATCCGTGTGTTTGTCTAGAGTTCTTTAATCATATGAATATATGTAGTACGTACGAGATGGAATATATCTGAATAGAGTGAATTGATTGATATATTATTGGCAAAAAGAATATAATCCATCTGTATCGTGAAGTCAAAATCAAGTAAAAGAAGTTGGAAAAGGTACGGAAGTTCGAGTCAGACACATATTTTTTGTTAAATAATTGCTGCATCGTTCTTCTACATGCTAGTGTCATAGTCTAGCATGTGCTTGTCTAACTCTGACCTATGAAATATGAACATGTTTGTCCCTCATCTGAATAAGAAATAATACTTCTTTAGATCTGTGCCATGTTCAAAGACACAGACTTCACTATGTAAATCGTGTTTCTAACTTCTATTAGTAATATACAGTACTTACTTTTGTTTGGACTTTGGACATTGAATGAATTTTTCAAGACATTTTCCGGCTAAGAGTCGGACTAGTATAATCCAAGGGGTCATATGGTCCACAGAATGAGAAACATATAGTTCAAGATAAAATGTGAAATTATTTAATATCGTGCTTGATTTTATTTCTGATAGAAGTAATTCGGGTATGAGTTATACCACAAAGTAAACAGATTCATCCTAAAACCAGGGATATTAGTATAGGTCGAAATCTGAACAGACGAATCTCACTTAAGAGAGGACCGTCAAGAGTTAATTGAGCCGAAGTCAAGAAGCGATACCCTAATGAGTGACTCGACTGCAATCGTGGTCGAACACTCCATCCAGCCTGAACGGCTAATTCAACACTCAGACATTCCTAGAGAAATATTTCACAGGATATTCGAAGAACTTAAGTATACCAGCTAAGGACTGTTGGGTAGAGAGAATTATATTTGTATAAATATCATGGGAGAGTCCGCCAAAAGGGGGAGACATATAAACCTATCTTACGAGAGAAGGAGAGAGAATATATCTCGGGTTCCTGGTCAAGGAGAAATGAAGTTTAGATCCTCATTACCCACCCTTAGTGGCATTGTATCAAATGTATGGGGGTCAACCTTGTTCAAGAAGGATGACCCTTTTTTATATATGTATTCCTTATTATCATTTAATATCATCAAAATCATCATTCTTTTCTTACTCGACACGATTTAATCGTTGTTAGAGTTAAATTCTATGTTCAATTATGCCTGCTTATTTTTATCTCCTATTTCAGATCTAGGATAGATTATCTTTGGCTAGGATTTACCCATTATCACTTACTTAATTAGTTTAAAGGTTCAAGACGTTTTGGTCAAATAATTTTTCCGTTGTCTATGGGGAATGTTCTAGCCTCCTATCTAGATCTAAGGTTAGTTAGAGTCCCACTTCTCAGTTGACATAGCCTCGCCCTCTCAGTACAAACACCAACTCGAAATATTTGTAGGCGAGCCCGTGAAATAGCCAAACGAACCGAGGTCGGATTCTTTGCATGAAGAAATTACATTTCTATATCTGAGTGAAAACCACGACTTGCTGATGAGTTGAGTCTGGTATGCCGAAAGGGTGAGTTGTCAAAATGGGATTATGGTCACTATGCACTAAGCTCGTCCACCTTCTTATTGCTATATTAATGTCAGATACCAATCTACACTTTATGCACACCCCCTCTATCTTTTAGGAAGGAATGATAGTCTATTGAGTAATTCTTTGAAATGGAATGCTTATTCTCCTCGTGTGTTTGCGGTATAACTTATGTTTCCCTTATTTTTGTACACTTGAGACTGGATCGGAGCGGGACTCGAACTCGAGTACTCAGCGAGCAAAATAAGTTATCATCTCACAAGACGCCCAGATCCGGCTAACGACAAAGCCAAGCACGGGACCATGATCAAATCTGAAGCCAGTATTCAAGAATGGTTTAAAACGAGTCGCATTACAGCGACACTCTCCACTCGTCACTAACAAACAATTCAATTTGTGTTTAACTTACTATTTTTCTTTGAGTGGGATAGGAACATGAAATATCTCCCAACTGCGCGAACAAGAGAACAAATGCCATCAAAACAACAGTCTCCATGCCATATCATCCTGCAAGCAACGGATGAGTGAAGCCACATCTCCAACAAATTGGTACTTAATGCCATAAAGGGAAAAATGCGGATAGACTGGGGCCGAATCATCAGCTCGGAGAACATACAAACCTCTCAAGTACTCAAAAAGAATACAAGTGCATGAATCCCACCCATGCACTTGCCAAAGAAACTATGCGACGATGCAACTAGTTAAAATCTTGTCTCGTCCATATGAGATCCCGACTTGAGTGTGAGATTCACCACCAAATTTATCAACTACCACTCCAGCCGAAGCGATGAAGGAACTAGACTTGAACGTATTTACGTATCATGCAGTAATATGTTACCTTCTCCAATAAATAAATAAGCAAAACAACATACAGAATTCTTAAGTAACTCCACCAAGTTTATGCATCATGCCGACACAAGACATAGTCGATCTCGCTCGGATTTGCAAGCCAAACTCGACTTCGCTCAAACTAGTAGGTCGAAACGCGATTTCGCTCAAACTGGCAAGTTTCGAAACTCAACCTTGCTCGAACTAGCAAGTCAAAATTCGACCTCTCTCGAACTAGCAAGTCGAAACTCGACCTCACTCAAATTTGCAAGTCAAACTCGATTTCGCTCGAAATAGCGAGTCAAAAATTGACTTTGCTTGAATGGACGAGTCAAAATTCAATCCCGTTCGAATTAATATGCCAAATACTATCTCACTCGAGTTAATACGTCAAGATCGACCTCGTTCGAATTAGCAGGTTGATTATTTCGAGTAAATCCAAGGAATTCAAAAAGAAAGGAAAGAGCTAAAGACATGCAATATATATATAGACACACACACACACACAAAAGGCCAAAAACGAGACCCCCATACAGTCAACTAAGTACAAAAATGGAGAGTACAAAAGGACAAATTAAAAGTACAAATGCATCACTGTGCATCACCCCCATCCACGCCATCATCCCTTTCTCCGATGGATTCAGTGATGTTACCTCCACCATCACCCTCTCCATCAGCGTAGTCATCATCAAAGACAAGCTCTTACTTAGCCTCATCATCATCATCATCGGCCTCTGGTGTTGTGAGGTCATAACCGCGGGGGAGCCGTGCCTCACGCGTTTTCACATGAACTTCTTCAAAAGCAACTTCCGGAACATTCTCCACCGCCAACAAGCCCTTATATATATCCCGCTGAGCCTCAACATGGATCCACATCTCATATAAATGCGAGGAATGCTAACATAGGTGGGCGCATAAGGAGTCAAAGCAAATAATTGAGCCCTATCAGCCTCAAGAGCAGCAATTTTATCACCCAGGGTCGATACCTCTCCCTCAAGCTCGCCAATTCTCTCATCAAGCCGCGCTTCCCTCAGAGTAGTCATCCCCATCTCAATTGCATGTTCAGACCCGAGAACACGGATGGAATCCTCCAATAGCACAACCCTCACCAAGGCCGCTACCTGGGCTCCATCGACTTTGTCCAACTTGGTCATCTTCCCTTCCAACTCGATCGTCGTCACTGCCAGATCAACACTTAGACCGGCAACCCTAGAATAACTCTGCTCAAGATCCACTGCAAGGGGACTACCTTCACTTGAAGGTCAGCTTACTCAGCCGAAACGCCCTTACCCAACTCGAGTTCTTCTTCTTTAGCCCTAAGCATCCCCTCAAGTTCTTTGCATCTGCCCATGGACCGCATTAGGTCTTCGTCTTTTCGCTCCAAATCCTCCTTAAGGGATTGAGAATCGCCGCCCTCACTAAGTGGGCATGCATCTTACGGTACTTGTCATGATATCATCAATATTTTGAAACCACCTTTTGGAAGACGTCAGTCCACTTCTCATCACGGCGGAGACTATCAGTCTCCAAAATGAAAGTCTGAAGAAAGAAAAGAGGATAAAGAGATGTCAGCAAAAGTATAAGTCATGAAATGAAAAAATCAACGAAGAACTCACCCCAAAACCATTCCACCTACTCCCCGTGACAAGACAACATCACTGATCTCCTGAAGGGCCATATTTTCGATAGCGGAACAAAGAACGTTAAATTGGGGCACCAAGCTTACTATATCCTCTAACAAATCTAAGCTTGGGGAAATCTCGATCACGCGGCAGAATCTATCCCATTCCTCTTCCACCCGAGTGAACCCTTCTTCAAACGTTCTTATATCTTCGGGGTCAATATCTGAACTGGACTTTTAGTCATCGATGACCATGCCCTTTTCCCTCTCATAGGCTAAAGAAGAGGTACGATCCAGTTGTAAAGTTGATGTACTGTTTGGAATGATTGCGGAAACCTCTGAGATCTGCCCCCTTCCAAAGAATACAACTCCACGATCGAAGGAGGAACGATCTCAATGCCCAAACCAGTACCCCCCGTCCGGCGCAGACACAACCAATGCAAGTTCATCTCTCGATGTTCCCTCGATCTCAGTCACTATCCCTCGTCTCTTCGAAAGGGCTTCATCGCTTTCATCCTCCAATGACTTGTCCAACAAATGAACTGCAGGAGCTGGGAACCATGCCAAGGGATAGGCAGCCGAGCCGCTAAGCACGCGCGTAGTCAAAATTTGTGAGACAACGGCGGTCTGAACGGGTTCAATTGCAGCTACAACAAAAATGGGCTCGATCGAGATACCCAATTGGCGGAAAGTGTGTATAGGATCCCTCGCCCTCCTTGCCTCCCTCTGACCTGTAAACAAAGAAGAGAGATAAGAAGATAGAAATGACGGTATAAAAGTCAGAATCTAAGCCAAATGTGAATCACCAACCATAGGTATACATCTGAACCTCTTATAGAACTCGACCACTCGCGAATCCCCATAGTATGAAGCAAAACCCGACTCACCCAGTCGCGAATGTCTACAATTGGTGAAGGAGGATCTCGTTGGGCTACGAAGAAAGAAAAAGAGCAATCAGATTACCCCCAGAGTAAACAACGATCATTTTAGAAGGAAAGCACTTACGAGTAAAATTCCACTGCTTGGGGAATTCGCTGGGGTTCGATACCACGTGTGTCTTCCTCACGAAGAAGAAATTCACCCAAAAGCGACGATTAGTTTTATCGTCCATCTTCACTACTAACCCATTGGTCCCCCGATGGCACATACGAATCATTGTGCCCCTGTAAAAACTTGGGGCGAAGAGATAAAGTACATGGTGTAGAGAAATACCACGGTTGGACAATTCCGCATACTTAATACTTGATAAATATGAGAAAAAACTTGTATATACACGGAGAGAGCTGAGTCGGGCACGCATTATAAAAGCGGAAAAAATCCTCTGCTAGGAAGGGAAGAGGAAGTGTGTAGCCAACGACAAAAGGGTACACGTAAAATGCGCAGTACCCCAGGCAGTGTGTTTGGACTACATCACTACCAGCGAGAACTATTTCAACATGGGTCGAGATTTGCCACTTAGTTCTAAACGTAGTGATTGCCGCTGCATCCATCGTAAAGATGACAGGTTCGGGTTCATCCTCAGGCAAGCTTTTGAGGTCTGATCTAGCTTTCCCATAGCGTGGGATTATCTCGTCCACGGTGGGAAAGTTCTTATCTTCCACCATGGTCACCCCTTCCTCATGGTGAGGTGCATCTACAGCCAACACAGGATCTGAGGGAGCGTTGGTCATATTTTTTTATTACGCAAAGAAGAAGTACGAAGATGAAGGAGAAAACAGTAACAAAGGACACTAAGGAGAGGAAGAAACCAGAGAAGCTGAAAGTTCAAAGAAGAAAAGAACTAGGGCTTCAATGGCTCTAAAAACACGACAATTTAGAACTAAAGTGCCTATCCCTATTTATAAGAACACTAGAATCCCAATCAAGAAAGGCCAAATGCCTCCTCATCAGCGTCGAAATGGGAGAAATGAGGGAAACAGTGTACCGTATGGGGAACGTGCATCATAATGAAGTGTGGAGAAAGCGTCATTCCAAACTGACGTAATGGTCAGTCGCGACTTTTGAAGTGTCACTTCGCTACCCCGCCAACAAAGGGGGATCACTATTCGACCAATGATTCTCATATTTCTTAAAAATATAATTGATGTGGTCCGCCCACCGAGCTCGCCCATAGGTAACGACAACATAAAGTTAGGTAGGGTGTAGATCGAGCGCAATAAGCTAGGGGAGTGATTATTTAGCTTTGGAAGAAAAAAAAACATCTCAAATAAGGTCCTCACTCAGCTCTCAGTCTGTTTGGGAATAGATCCACCAAAATGAAGCTAGTCGACCAATTTAGGAGGCTACTACCGGCGAAGCCCACATGCTTCGAAGTGTGCTATTGCGTGAAGCAAAAAGGGACAAGGGCGGAGGGACTAACTGTATGGTCAAAATATGAACAGAAGAATCTCACTTAAGGAAGGACGGTCAAGAGTTAACCGAGTCGAGGTCACATCTAAGAAGCGATATCTAACGAGTGACTCGGCTGCGATCGAGGTCGAACATCCATCTAGCCTGAATGGCTAATTCAACCCTTAGACATTCCTAGAAGAATATTCCATAGGACATTCCAAGAACTTTAGTATTCCAGCTAAGGACCGCTGGGTAAATAGAAGTATTTTTGTATAAATATCATGGGAGAGTGGCAAAAACGAAAGACATATAAACCTATCTTAAGAGTGGAGGAGAGAGAATTCATCTCGGGTTCCTCGTCAAGGAGAAGGGAGAAAGGAAGCATAGATCCTCATTATCCATCCTTAGTGGCATTGTATCAAATGTATGGGGTCAACCTTGTTCAAGAACGGTGACCTTTTTTTTATCTATGTATTCCTCATTATCATTTAGTATCATCAAAATTATCGTTCTTTTCTTACTCAACAAGATTTAATCATTGTTATAATTAAACTCTATGTTCAATTATGCATGCTTATTTTCATCTCCTATTTCATATCTATGATAGATTATTTTTTGCTATGATTTACCTATTATCACTTACTTAATTAGTTTAACAAAAAGGTTCGAGACTTTTTGGTCAAACAACTATCTAATAGAGAGTGACTACTAGCGTCTGCTTGCTTCTCCGAAATTTGTCATCTGAAAGGGAGAACCGTATCATTTAACTTAAGCAACGTCTAAGGAATAAGCTTTACTACCTAATTAGAGCATTTCAAACTCTAAAATAACTTCTGTTAATCAATTCATTCTCTATCTTCTTTCTGGTTCTATAAAAGCTTCCACCTATGACCTATGAGAGGAAGACATATATACGGTTTCGCCTCCTGAAATATTATCCCGTGCACCAAGGCAATAATGTGTAACATTTAAGATAAGAGGCATTAGCGACGGCAATGGAACGAGACGAAGCAAATCATAAACAGGAACACGAGCGCTCTTATATTGGGCAAGGCGTGTTAAAACATTCTTTTGAAAATCAGAAGCGACGCAAGATAGATGCAAATCCAACAAGAATTAACAAGTTTGTTTACCCTAAAAATCGGATAACAAATAAATTTATAATATAGTTGTAAGGATATGTGATTTCACGCAATACCAATTCATAAGTAAGAAAATAAGAGGTAGGATTGAACTGTAAATAATCCAATATGCAAAATAAGCTTCAGCCTTGAACTAAGGTATCCTCAAGGTGATAAAATTATGAGAACAATAAAGATTAGAAAATTAATGAACAAAAATACGGGTCAGAAAAGAAGCGCTATATTGCTTATGTTTAAAGGAATGATTCCCCTACAAATGATTGAAACTCATCTTTACATAGTAGAGGAAACCTAATTATAGTATGTCTCTAATTACAGAAGGAAATCATACAAACAACTAATTAACCGCTTCTAATTTGGTCGGCTCCGAGATTCAAGTCATGATCCTCGACCAATCACGAATATCTCGCTCTTTCCGTTACTAAGCTATCCCCGATGTTACTCAAAGTGTATCTCTACTGGCTTCGATTGAATGATATCAACCTCGATCTCGAAAGAGACTTTGATCTCGAATTCGATGCCTTGGCTCTTCAGCGCAAAGTCCTTTTTCGATCAAATAGTGAAATCGGGTAGCCCCAATTTCTACCATATACAGATAGTTCCCTTGTATTTTGGAGTATAACGACAAAAAAAGAATTGAGTCATCGATCTTTATCCCGATTTTCCATTACATCGTCACCGAGACATAAGCGACAAAGGAAACAAAATCTCAGGAGCCGGCCTTTCCCAAGTGAGACACCGAGAAACTCTAACGAGTCTAGCAGTGGAGAATATTCTAAGGGTGCAGACACTTTTACTGATAAGAATCTTCCTGCTTAGGCTTCGTGCTTTTCGTAATTTTTTGCTATTATTTTGAGGTTGATCGGCCCCTGTAAAGAATCCTTGATCGGGACCTACAACCCTTGTAAAAAGGTTTTTACGAATATATAAAGCTTTTTCCCTTCCATGGCTTCTGAATCTGTAACCCTTTTGTGTGGGTTAAAGCGCCTTAGCTAAATATTTCTTTTGAAGATCTAGAGTTCAGGATGGTAATGACTGACAATAAGTACTTCCTTCGAATGTTTCTGATCAATGGACCACGAAAGACCATTTGAACATGAGTTTAAGTAGCTCTTATGCCCAGTAGTCGATTTGCTCGATCTTGAGGTAAGGTAGCCCTTGGGTTTGATGGTTCAGTGAGTACATGCTCGAACTCGAGATAAGGTGTCCCTTGGACTTGCAAGATAGTCCCCGAGCGAGAAACATGGGTAGACCTTGGGCTTAGTAGTCGAGTGAGTACTTCCTCGAACTCAAAATAAAAATAGCCCTTAGGCTTTATGATCGAGCGAGGACATGCTCGAACTCGAGATAAGAAGGTCCTTGGGCTCGAAAGATAGTCCCCGAGTGAGAATTTTTTCGAACTCGGTTAGCCCTTAGGATTAGTAGTCCGGTGAGCATTTTCTCAAACTCGAAGTATGTTAGCACTTAGGCTTTATAGATACTCCGGGTTAAGATAGCCTTTGGGATTTTATGATCGAGTGAGGACTTGCTCGAACTCGAAGTGAAGTTAAACCTTAGGCTTTATAGCCGAGTGAGGATTTTCTCGAACTCGAAGTAAAGTTAGCCCTTAGGCTTTATAGATAGTCCCCGAGTGAGAGTTTATTCGAACTCAGGTTAAGAGAGCTGGGGAAATTTTATGATCAAGTGAGGTCTTGCTCGAACTCGAAGTAGAAGTAGCCCTTAGGCCTTTGAATTTATTACGAATTTCGGATGTCTCCGGTCCGCGTTAATTTGGCTGTAGCCTCTTTAGTTCAGAACTTTCCCTTTTGGGTTTATTTCTGCTTCACTTCGAGCTTGTCCGAAGTGTTAGTCCCTGAGTGGGGGTGGTCGTGGCCGGTAAAATCGAGAGTTTCCTTTAAGATCTTACAATCTCGAAATTTAGTAGTTTGATTTCGTTGGTTTCTCGGATGACAGTCCTCAAGCATGGGGTTAGTTGTTTGAACTTCAATCATGATTGACCCTTATGCCTGTTTACGCAACAGATCGAGAGATTAAATAGGAAATTTTTCTAAAGGCATGAGATATTGTTAAGGAAAAATACTTCTCTCAATATATGATTATACATGTGTGCATGTTTGACGTTAAGGCTCGAGTAACCTATATGGGCACGGTTCATCTGACCGTTTGACCCTTACAACATTTTCCTATCGAGACTCCACTGTCATGAAGTAACTTCCTTGCAACAAAGTAGATATTCGAGGGTAATGCTCCCTAGTACTCGAGGCTTATTGTAAGGGACCTCAAATACTTGTTGAATTGCTCTAAGTTGGTACGAACAATGGTTGACTCATTAAAATCCTTGCCGAAAAATACCCACTTGGGACAAAAATTGGTCTAAGGAAAAAAGAGCACAACATTTGACGTGATCTTCCTTTTCATCAAGCCCCCATAAATTTTGACCTCGATCGTTTCTCCTCTCATTTCATGCAAAGATTCGCCTAGACCTGCTGCCTCTTTAATCTCCGTTGTACGGTTGATATTGATCTCTATTCGACCTCGGCTCTCGATCGATGTCCCTTTTGATCCTATCCATGGGCTTGCTAGGGTAAGCGGACCCCAAAGAAGTCCCAAGTTGATCGTCCTCGATCTTGATCTTCGACTGATATCGATTATGTATGTCGGCCCATGTGACAATGGGGTACTCGATTAAACTTTGCTTCAACTGCTGTAAAGCTATGGAAGTCCGATTGTTGAGACCTTGGATGAAAGCTTGAACAACCCAGTCATAGGTGACCGAAGGCAAATACATTCTCTCTGCTTGGAACCGAGATACGATTCCCTAAGCATCTCGTTATTTTTATGCCTTACCTTGAAAAGGTCCAACTTCCTCGTTGCAATTTTAATGGCTCCAGCATGTGCCTTTACAAAAGAATTTGCAAGCATAGCAAACGAATCAATAGAATTAGGGGTAAGTTATGATACCATATTAATGCACCCTTCAATAGAGTCTCTCTGAACTCTTTCAATAGTAGGAATTCAATTTCGTCATCTTCCAAGTCATTTCCTTTGATGACGCACGTATACGAGGTAATATATTCATTCGGATCGGTCTTGCCATTATACTTGGGGATATCGGGCATACGGAACTTGGGGATTGGCTTCGGAGCCGCACCAGGGGGAAGGGTCTTTGCACGAACTTTTTAGGATCTAGTCCTTCCAATATCGGTGGTGCCCCCGGAATTTGATCAACTCGGGAAATGTGCTCTTCTACCCTTTTGTTGTTTTCCTCAATCTTCTTCTCTCCCGATTCGATTCGTTTGGTGAGCTTATCGAGCATCTTCATTATTGAGGGGTCAGTCCTCGATTTACTAGTATTCGACCTTTCTGGTACTGGCTCGGCCCAGCAGGCGGCCTTCGGTTCAACCCGCTCGACATTCCATGTTGATTTTGTAGTTGTGCAATAGCGGCTTGTTGAGCCCGTAGCATATCAAATACCATTTGGAGGTTGACTCCTCCATCTTTTCCACGTTGTGAAGCTCGACCATCAGATCGGCTTTGTGTGCATATACTGCCTTCAGGGTCCGCGCCCAGGTTCGTGTTTAGAGCAATGTGTGAACTTACATCGACTGGGTTGCCCTCGAGATTAGCTTGTGGCACCTCGACCCCTTGGAGCGATTACATTGTCGGTTTCTCCGCCGAATCCGAGGAAATTATCACCATATGTGGGTGCGTTTGCAAGTTTGACATATTTTATCCTGAAAACAAAAAAACTTGAAGAGAAGGGGTGTAAAGTACTATGTGTTATTGGAATCAATATTGAATACACTATTATCCTTAACCCCATGGTGGGCGTCAAACTATTTACTCAAAAAATCGGATAACAATTAAATTTATAATGTAATTTTAAGGATATGTCATTTCACTCATTACCAATAAATTAGAAAGAAAATAAGAGGTAGAATTGAAATGTAAATAATCTAAACCGGTATGCAAAAAGCTTCAGCCTTGAATTAAGGTACCCTTGAGGTGATAACAGAATAAGAACAGTAAAGATTGGATAATTGATGAACAAAAATATAGGTCAAAAAAGAAGAGCTATATTGCTTATGTTTGGGGGATCATACAAATGATTGGAACTCCTCTGTATATAGTATAAGAAACCTAATTATAATATATCACTAATTACTGAAGAAAATCGTATAAACAATTAATTAACCGCTTCTAATTTGGTGCGTTCCCAAATTCACGTCATGATCCTCGATCAATCACGGATATCTCACTCTTTCCGTTACTAAGTTATCCCCGATGTTACTCAACGTCTATCTCCCCTAGCTTCGATTGAATGATATCAACCTCGATCTCGAAAGAGACTTTGATCTCGAACTTGATGCCTTAGCTCTTCAACGCGAAGTCCTTGTTTCAATCAAATAATGAAATCGTATACCCCTGATTTCTACCGTATACATTTTATTTTAAATTCAGTCGTGTTTAGCTAAATGACTGTGGAAGATAAGAACATAAGTAAAAGAAAACTTCAACGAGACAAGGTAGGCCTATGCGGTTAAAATAGAAAAATTGCTAGTGAAAAGGTAATACGGGCACAAAGATGGTTTATGCAACAGTAGGAAATAACATCATAAACATTACAGTATTTGTCAAGTCTGCTTATATCATCCAAACCAAGACCTTTCGGTTCCATAGCTTTCCTCAATCAAAGCTTATACATCTCGAAGATTACAAACTTACATAAACTATTATGGCCACCACCCTCTCTGAGGTGAAAGGGGGGGAAAGGGAAGAAAAGTAAAGTATAAAAGCACACATCAGTTCTTCCGACATGTAAACTACAATTAGGTAAAATTAGAATCCTGTAAGTATCCATAATCCTATTTAGCTGTTCCATTCTGTTCCTCTCCCGCAATTAGCAGTAACTTTGGACTTATAATTACGCCAAAATTACATAATCAGACTAAAATGTAAGATCTCAAAGTTGGGGGGTGTACCATTGATCACCCAGCAGCCACTGCATCAGTTCTGGGGCTGGAATCGAGTAGTTGATGAAGCTTTGCTCCAGAACTATTGTTCTCATAAACTTCACTGTCATCGTTTGCTCTATCAAAGGAACCAGAGTTATTGACTCTAGCTAGTAGGTTTGCCGTGCCTACAGGTTGCAGCCTCTTATCATCAATCTTATCTAAACTCACCTCTTCTGTCTGGCCAAGCTGTTCATTTTTCAGTCTCTCCTGCGCAATCCAAAAAAGATAAGCATTCCAGAAAACACTTTAGGAAAGTGATTCAACAGCAATCAAACTGCTGGAAGAGAATCTGAAATGAGACAAGCTTATACCATTAAAGCAGTATTTTCTAGCTTCAGTTTCTCCGAGTTCTCCATTAATTTGTTTATCTCAGATTTGAGTGTCATGTTTTCCGCTTTTAAAGACTGAACTCGTATTGCCAACTCTTCAGCTTCAGCCTGAAGGATCGGAGAAACAAAGAACAATATGAATATCAGAAATGGTAGGCAGCCACGTTGAAACATAAGCCATATAAATGCAGATCAACAACCGTAGCTTCTATGCACTGTGTGCACACTGCCCTTTTACCTGTTTTCTCAATCTTGATCGCCTTGCAGATTCCCGATTAGACTGTTTCCTCTTCTCCCGCTTCAGCTCACGTTCATCCTAAATATAATTGCATTACAGGAATTAGGTTCATATGCGAAAAGATTTCTCACCAAATTCAGTATTTAACTGTATAGACACCTGGAGGTCGCTATGAAAAAAAAAATCAAAGTTCACCTGATACTTATGCTAATATACCTGTAACCAGGCTTCATTTGGCAGTGCAGGGCTGAGTTGTGAAACATTAGTTGGGTTAGCTTTCAAATGTGTACTAGCAGGATTTCTCATTTCCAAAGTTGTTGTCATGCCAGGAGAAAGTACAGTTCCCATCACTTTCTCCCCTACCTTACCAGGACGAACAGCCACAGTTGTCTTCTCAGAATCATCATTTACTTCCCCAGTAGGTTGACACCGTCCTAAGTGACTCTTACTATCACCAGCTGTTTAAAATCGAAGAACAGACAGATCAGCAAATGAAAGCAAGCATTTTACATTTATGTACTCCAAAAAAGATAACAGTGATTAAAAAATCAAATATCTACAGCAATGAGGAAAAGGAATGTCCATGTATACACCAAAATCCCCCAAAACAACCAATGATGCTAACACCAGAATGGGTAGAAAGATCTACAAGAAAATGGTATAGAAGTTTGCTCAAGATGTCTTCTAGACAGTTCTATAAAGGTTAAAAGCTGAATTTATTGTAGCAACAAGCCTTTAAGAAGCCTTTTGCCATTTGCAATGTATATACGGAAATTGTCAAAAGCCTAGCATATCAAACACTCAAGTAGGCAACAACCGGAAAATTGGAAAATTTTCAGTCCGAGGCAGAGTTGTTTCACTAATAATTCTTTTTCTTTTGAAACTGTTAACAAAATCAAAAATTGAGAGAGATCAAACTCTTACAGTTATCAGGAGTTGTCTCACGGCTTCGTTTCTTACTTCTCTCACTGACCTAGAATACAAGAAGAAGAAATAAGTATCCACAGCTTTCATTCGATGCAAATAAATCTACGTAATTGAGATGCACAGATTTATCATAAGAAAAGAACATACCCCAGCTCCATTTGTGTCACTTCCACCAGTTGAACCTTCAGTGTCCCCACTGGCCACAACATAAAAACTTAAATTTAGTTTAACTTGTTCAAAAAGAAGAATTACAAAATGTTGCCCTTAATGCAGGACCTTGAAAATAACCAGACACTGCAAAAGTTGAGCATTGTCCTTAAATAACTGAACAAGATCTTTAATTTATTAAATCACAAACCTCTGTGAATTTCCATGGTCCGTTCCACCCTCAATGTTGTCAGCACTGCCATTTCCAAGGGACATTGCCAGCAAGCCTCGATCAGAATTCTCTGAAGACTTAGCAGATGCATCCAAACTCAAAGAAGCACCATCCTACACAATGTAGAGCGATTTAGTTTATATCAAGTTCCTGGGTTATACAAATACATTGAGCTAATGGTAATAAATCAGACAATGAAGCCATTCTCGAAAAAATTAATTTCATACGTACTGAAAAGCTTTAAAAACTGACATACATACCATAGCTTGGCTGACAGCAGGAGATGTTGCCATCCCATGACCTGGAGGGTGAGATCCCTGGAACCAAAAAACACAAAAAAAAAAACAAATAACAATCTGTAAGATGGGCGAGTCTATGGTTGTTGCTTAGCCAACGCGCTGTCGTTTAACATTATGCAGATATGCAGTCTTGTGCTGAATACATGCATTGTCAAAGCGAGTAATCTCTGGTATAAATGTAATACTTAAAGGAGTCAAACCAAAAAAGCCCTGTGTTTCCCAAAGACAGAGAACAAATAAAGGTTGTTTGAGAACCTCAAGACATGATCCACACCAAGTCATAGAGCTAATATGTGTTAATTTTCAGCTGATAAATTGACCAAACTGAGATCCTGTTGCATCACTGTTTTAAGGAACAAGCAAATACCTTCCATCCCAACAGGTGAATATCATACTTATAACGCAGATATTGGACAAATTTTTATTCAATTTCAAGGGTTACTTTCTGAATTAAGCTATGCTGTGTTGAAACTGTTTAGTTTGTCCCAACACATTGCTTGCTCTATGATACCACCAGGTCCTAATCACAAATTCCAGGTCAAAGAACTTCACCCAAAACAATAGAAATCAAGGAGCATTTGTTAATTGATCTAAGAATTAAAATAGAACTCTGGGAATGCAAACTCACAATTGGAACTCCAGGGTGATCTAAGAATTAAAATAGAACTCTGGGAATGCAAACTCACAATTGGAACTCCAGGGTGTGCATAAACGCCACCATGAGCATATATTGCTGCATATGGTGCACCATAAGGTGGTATCATAGGCTGCGAAAGTAAAGGACCGAAGTTAGTCATGAAGCACTTGAAGTCTGACGATCAGATACCAAGCAGTTAATATAGTCAAACAACTAAAACAACAAGATTCTGCCTGGAAAATACCTGTGGCCCCCACATATAAGGGTGAGGGGTATGACCAGGTGCAACGGCTGAATTGAAATATGTAGGTACAGCTACTCGATGACCATAATATGCCTGAAGAGTTAACCAGTAAAGCCGTTACAATTATAGATAAAACATTACAACTCTCTGTATATCCAACAAATGAAAAAATATTATTGACCTGCATGGCCGCCCAATCAGGATAGACATGGAGATTGCTCTGGTCCTGCCAATGTGAACAAAGAACAACCAGCCAGAGATGAAATTCTAAAATAGTTCACAATATAGAAGGAACAGAAGCGTATTAGCATCATAATATGCTCAAATCTAGGGTTCTTATGGAGCCAAAGACCATATCAAACCACAGGTCAAGAAAGTCAAATGCCGTATAGTTACTCAAACAATGATTTAGTCAAATTTGCTTACCGGAGTAGGCGAAGATGATTTCTCAGGCTTAGAAAGTTTTCCGTCCTCACTGTTTCCCATGTATTTGGAACCAACTAGATCCTGTATTAAATTAGAAGTGCAATCAAAATTTCCTTTTGTAGTCACTGATCAGGAGTGTTGTGCCAACTAGCCACAGAAAAGCAAACCCTGCACGATAGAGAAATAGAATTCACAACATGAACAAACCGCATAAAATCCATATATTAGAAAAGGATTAAGATATACAGCATGTAGGCCAGAAAACTGAGAAAGCAAATGATTTTGTGAAGTTTCTCTTATCCATTCCAATTTATCAAAGTAAAAAGGAAATATTAATATATTAAAGAGAACTCAACTTGAACAACACATACTATTGTGAGAATTTTCCAAGTTGGACAAAATCGAGTATTTATGTCATGAAACACACATCTGGAGACTGGACTGAACTTATTGCCTGCTGGCATACTAGTGGAGTATATTTTCTCATAGATCATTCTTCACATGTGATCTATCCCATCCCATGGGACTCAACAGAGATGACTTTCTATAATTAACAATGAACATAAAAGAGAAAGCTTAAATAAGCAATAGTACAATGTATCCTATTAAGTTAGCTGGCTTCATTTTCATAGGCCTGAATTGATGAGACCGTAGGATATTTATCCTACTGAACCAAAAATCCAATCAAATATTGCAGCACATGTTATCCTACTAAATTAGTCTTACAGGAGAATTAAACATGTTTTACATGGTCTTCATAATTCTCCCTTTAAATTATTGATTTCATCTTTTAACCGACACCACACCATTCACGAATTATCCATATATTGATTCTGTCACATGTACTTAATACATTCAGCACCTTAGAGAATACTCAAGTTGTTAATGAACATTTGATAGAAAGTCAGTTCCTATGTAGCTAATCGATTATTAAAATACAGAATGTTGGTTAATCAATTGTCAGCGGGTACTTCTAACTCCATCCAAGCATTGACATTTTATGAAGGGTTATTTGTATACACACGACAGTGTAAAAGTCATTAACTTCAAAATTAACTGCATATATTTGTGTACTCCACACATATGTTGTAACATGAAAAACAAGGAAAGGACATGCTATAACATGCTAAACCACACTACTAGATAGTGTAAAAATATATAACTTTAGTCTCTTTTTGATGTAGCAGCTTATATAAGCCTATACTATAGATACATCAGAATGAATAATCTCATTTTCCAATTATTCATCCATTTCATTTTACCAAGTTCAGTGTTAACCATTTCAGTCAAAATCCAGTCAATTTTTGTTCCATTTAGTCCCTCTCACATGGCCACATAGCTTTCAGTAAAGGAAGGTGAAATATTTATCATGTTTACACATTTTCGTGATTTATATCCAAAGGTCACTCTCTTTCCACCAACCTAAGGTATACTTCTAACCTCTCAAACAACTCTTAGATGGTTGCTTCCATGTTGCAAAAGCCCCACCGGCAGGGGTGAGCTGGTTCTAGAGGAGCAGAAGGGGATTCCTTCGAACGTCTATCACCGAAAATTACAATGTATATACAAGGTTGTTTTTTTTATGTACATATAGCAGATGATGATTCCCCTTGATAAAATCTATGTCTCCGCCACTGCCCATAGGAAAGACAAGCATAACACTAGGGAGGGGCGGAAATACCATATCTCTACCAAATTTTTTGAAACTTGCCCTTTCTACCAATTGTTATGGGAAATCTGCGAGATATCATCTCCTACATTTTTTTCAGCACATCCTTCCAAAAGTAGTGTCTATTATTTCTTGCCCGTTTCAGAAAACTAATCTTGCATCACCTCCCATCCTCCCCCTCCTCAGCCCCACTCCTCTCTTGAGGGAGCTTCTATGCGAAATACAATCATCCGCTATCACAAAATTAACTTATTTTCTTCGTAAATTAACTTTGTTTCCCAAAAAAAAAAAAAAAAAAAAATTTGCTTTCCGGATGCTGATTATGTTATTAAATTCTCGTGTGTGTGTGCGTGTGAGAGTAGAGAGAGAGAAATGAAAGTGGGTTCCCATGGCAAAGTCCAGACACACACCCAGACTCCCACCAGGAGAAAAAGGAAAAGGTAAAAGAGGAAATGTAAGGGGCATAGTCGTAACCTCACATTCCCCAACTAAAACCCAAAGTAAAGACGCAAGCATTACGAAACTTTGAATCTACAGGTTAACTTACAATTTTATCCCCGTCAGCCCACCTAAATCACAATCTAGGCTATAACCATCAAAACTAAAAAAAACTTAAAAAAAATAATTAGCTGAAATTCCAAATAAACATTGGAATTCAACATTCCCCATAATTACTCTAAATTCAATAACATTCTCTTCAGCTCAAACTCAATTTCTCACAGCTTCAAGTTCAAGCCTGCACATTCTCTGTTCCCTCCCGTTGTTCCAGTCACAACTATATCTCAGTCCTAAATTTTATACCTCCATCCCGCTCTGTATGAGCCCAAAATTAAACGAAAATTAACTAGTGGCAAAAGATATGGCACAAAAACATATATCATGAATACAGCACAGAAAATTCAAGAGAATTTACAGAGATCAAACTCAAATTCAACTCCATAAATAACAAGAAGTAAAATTTTTTGGTTGCCAAGTCAAATTGAACATACCTCAAACTCTATACACAAAAAGCTTCTGAAGATGCCGGATTTTTGCAGTGAAAAGCTTTAGTGTTTCTGCATTCTTTGTGTAGACTTTCTCTCTCTAAAAAGAAGTAAGAAGAAAAGAGGAGAGAATAGAAGAGAAAGGGCGTGTGGCGTGAGCAAAGATAGTAGTGAGAGAAACTGAGAGAGAGGGAGGAGAAGAAGAAAGAGTGGAACGCCAAGGCAACATCCACGTCACGAAACACGTGTCCGTACTTTAAATAAAGCTTGTATTTATACATTATACCCTAGCATGTATATACGGCTAGCCAAGGAAAAAAAATGTATTACGAGTAGGGATAAAAGGGTTGTGTTACGTGGCCTCTTTAGCAAAATTATAATTTTTTATTGAAGACTCTCCAAGTAGGCGTATATTTGATTATCACAAATTCACAATTACGCCAAGACTTTAAACAAGTTAATGTCGGGTCTATGAATTAATAATAATAATATTTTTCATTTAAATTCATAAAAGATAATTTTAGAGACTTATCTTATGTCTCGCTTCGTAAATTACGTCTTTTTATTGTTTATAAAACTATGTTTAGCTTCTTCATTTTAAATTATTTATAATAATTTTTTAACTTATTCATTGATTCATGTAAAAATTAAGGATTTGACTAAAAAAAATTTGTGTAATTGTTAACATGTTAACCTATTGTTATTATTTGTATTGTTTACTTCGAAAATACGAGTAATAATTAAATTTGATTTGTAATTTTAAAGCTTCGTAATTTAATTTAATGTCAATCAATAAATAAGAAATATGAAGCAGAAATGAAGAGAAAGGTGAATCAAACTAATGTTACTCAACAACATGACCTCGAGTAGAGGAACCCTGAGGTAGGCTTGGTGTAGTAAGAACTCTTATAAAAACAAAGTGAGAATAATAGAGTTATAGGACAATGTTGATGAAAACCAGACAAAAAAGGCAAAGTATAAGTGATCAGATGATCTTACAAATGATTGAGGTTTCTTTTTTATAATAGGGGAATACTAAATAAGAAATATTTCTATTTACAATAAGGAATATTCTTGTTACATATGTCAAACTGCCTAGTACGGAATTGTACGATCTTATTCTAGGATTTTGTGCCATGATCTTAAGGACGTAGCAGGAATCTAGCACATTTTGTTACTAATTCACAACGGTACTATTTCGGAGTCGAGCACACTTTGCCTCGGTATTCCTCGAACTCCTATTTCTGGGCATTACGCACATTGTCTTCGAGCTTGAGTCGGGTCCACCGGTTTCAACCTTGACCTCTCCCAAACTTGCGCCTAGGCGGAACCTCGAGCTTATAAATCGGGGTATATAAATTTGACAGTATACATATATAAATCCTTTTCTTTTGAAAATTGTTTTCATGCAGTTTCAGATTTAACTTGTTTATGTTCAGTATGGTAGACAAGAGTTGAAAATTTTATGATTAAAATGTTTTATTTCGCTTAAAAAAAATTTTCAAATTTTTTTAATTAATTTCAAATATTTCAAATATTGGAGTTTAATATTGAGTTTTAGATATTATTTCGGCAAAAAAATATATTTATTCAGCCTATAGCCACCTGCATTGAACACAAAAAGATATGGCAAAAAGAAAGGAAGGATCCTTACTATAGAGATGAGGGGTTAGCCAATGTGGGTGGAGTGAGCTGGCGCATTGAGAACTGTGTATAATAATTAATTTAATTCCAACGTAATGTATGCTTAATACGTGTCGGCTGTACAGTCGAATTACGCGTCCCTGGCCTGGGGTCTTATTGGCCAACTAATACCACCAGTCATGTGGCTGACGTGGTCCTTCTAATCGGCAAATTAATTTAATGAATTTTATATTGCTAAAGATGAAAGACTGTGAAGAATAAGATTAATCAGATTGGATAGTTCATTTCAAGTCCGCTATCCCTATAGTCCTACTTGTCAATGTATGCCTAATCATTTTGGTACCCGATAATTTCCCCTCACCTTTTCATTATCCCTATTTTAAAATGATTCATGACGTAAAGTCAAAATTGCCCTTCTACTTTTTTCCACGTCATATTATAAAAAACACAGGTTCGCACCACTTTAAGCCTAACGAAATGAAAACCCAAAAAAAGAAGAAACATTAATTTGAATATTTGATGATCTCGTAATTTTATTAATCGAGTAAATCCTTTTTTTTTCTATGAACTTTGTGAAAAGTGAGAGAAAAAATAATTGTGACAAATTGCATCAGTTAGTTGGGTTATTAGTGAAAAATTGTTGGGCTAAATAAAGGAATCAGTTGGTCATTTGGTTGATAAAATATGAAATGTACGTCTGTATTTTGTGCACGGCCATAAAACGACAAATTACTTTTCGAACTTTATAAGGTCTTTTTGCCTTTTAGAATAATGGGATGTTACAAGAATAGTCCAACTCATTGCAGCATAAATGAAATCGAAAAATAAACATTTGATATTTATTGGAATTTTGAGTTTTATAAGTAAAATAAAGAAATTTTTTTGGCAAAACTAGTTAACAACAACCCAGTGTAATCCCATTTCTGGGGAGGATAGTCAATAGTGTGTACGCAGACCTTACCCTACCCTGAGTAGAGAGGTTGTTTCCGATAGACCCTCGGCTTCCTCCCTCCAAAACTCTCCACCTTGCTGAACTCACAACCTCTTGGTTGGAAGTGAAAATAAAAATTACTTACCACAAGAGCAACCTCTCTAGTGGATAAAACTAGTTAAAGACGATGCAATTTGGGTGAAGATATGGGTGCTGGTTAAGTCAAATTAAATGGAGACTAGAGAGATACTTGACACGAGCGCACAAAGAGAACTACATCTTAAAAATTGGGTGGAGCCAAATTTAGAATTTTATGAGTTTGAGATTCATTTTTTGAAATTAATGAATTTTAAATTAATAATATATATTTCAATAGATATATAAGACAGATACAAATTAAAATTACATAATTCAATAGAACTCGTACCTTAAATTTTAGTTTTACCTCTGCTTGAAATTGTATTTAAATTTTTTTATTGAGGAATAAAACAGTCAAAATTAAACTCCCACCTGTTATATATGAAATTATCAGCAATACCACCCGATTATAAGTATCAATCGAGTATCTATTTCTAGAAGCTCCTAGATATATTTGAATAAGTGGAACAAAAAAGTGGAGTTAAATTCAAAATAACTTTCCATTATCTAACAACTTAGCTTGTATTTCAACAGAATGTCTTGAGGACAAATATATTAAATACCACTGGTTAGTAGGGAGGAAATTCTATGCAACATCGTTGGTGGACTAAAAGAATGCTAGGTAGCAATTGAGGCTTCAATTCAAAATTTACTTTTGAATTTAAGCACACCAATCTTCGCCCCTTAAGGCTGTACATAATTTGGTAAATACCAAATTTTCATATATAAATTATAAATTTTAATATTTGGTATACGGTATTTGATATTTGGTATGGTATTTGGTTTAAGTTTCTAAAAAAAATTGGTATTAGGTATGGTATTTTTAAAATAAAATACTGAAATACCAATACCATACCGAAATATATATTATATTATATAAAACACATATTATCAATTATAACATAAATATAAAATATCTATAATTTAACTTTTCTGTATTCTCTAAGTTCATCAATTAACTCTAAACAAGTAACGAGACATTTCTAATGATCAAATATTCTTTTATGTACAACTTTCTCTCTTTAGGTCGATATTTGCTAGTTTTGGATAAATATTATGTCAACAAATATTTTTAGTTTTGTATTTTTGAGTACTTTAATTAAGAATATTAGAGTCTATGGCTCTATGCACTAGTTAGTATTCAAACTGAATAAATCGAAGTTACCTAATCGAATAAACAGAAACCGAAAGTAGAAAAATCGAACCATACCGAATTTAATTAGGTACGGTATTGGTATAGGATTATAAGAAATCGAATACCGAAAATACCGAATCGAAATGTCTAAATACCGTATTGTACCGACCAACGAACATCCCTACCCTTAAGTGAGTGATGCCGAAAAGATTTACCGGCACCCAGTAAACAAAAATAATTAATAGATTTTTTCTTATATATATATCAAATTAGAATAATACTTTTTCGATTTAGCTAGATTTTCTATTTACAAAAAAGAAGCTAGGACAACTAGGTTAAAATAATTGTATATAAAGTATGTTTATATTAAATAATTGTATAAGGAAGTTGTCACGACCCGGATTTTCCACCATCGGGAGTCATGAAGGCGCCTACTAGTGGAAGCTAGGCAAGCCAACTGTTACTTACATTTTTCATTAATTGCAATCTCTTATTAAGACTTTAAATAAAATCATGTAATTACAACGGAATAATTAAAATTAGCGGAAGACTTAGTCAATTTTATCAAATATGATACAGAAAATCCAAATATGTACACTGACTTAAAAACATCATACGAACTTGCTCGCGCGATCAAATAGCCAAAATAACATCAAAATCAATGATTGAGCCTTAAAACTCAAGATTTCATTCAAAATTTAATAACTCCCAAAATTCCCAATTTAAGGCCGAAACACGTCAAACGACGTCCGTTTTCAACCAAACTTTACAGGAAGGGCTTAACCAATATATATGACTTATCAGAACCAAAATACGAGCCCGATACTATTACTTTTTAATCAAATTTCAGTTTTATTTTTCTTAAACATTTTCAGAAAACTATTTAACAGAAAAATTCTTTTACCGGGGTTCTAGACCTCGGATTTCAATTCCGGGCATACGCTCAAGTTTCATATTTTTCTACGGATTTTCTAGGACCGTCAAATCACGAGTCCGAGTCCGTTTACCAAAAATATTGACCAAAGTCAACCATATCAATATTAATATCAAAATTCTTCAAATATTTCATATGTTTCAACATAAAAGTTTTCTAGCTTCGCGCCCGGACTATGCACGCAAATTGAAGCAACTATAAATGAGGTTTTCAAGAACTCAGAAGCTCGTAATGATTAAGAAAACAAGTGATAACCCTTGGGTCGTCACATTCTCCACCCCTAAAACAACAGTTCGTCCTCGAACGGACAATAGAAAGAAGTACCCGAGTCATGGAATAAATGAGGATATCGGCTCCGCATGTCAGACTCGGACTCCCAGATTGATGCCTCAGGAGGCTGACCCCTCCACTGAACTCACACAGAAGGAAAACTCTTTGACCTCAACTATTGAACTTGCCGATCTAGAATAGCTACGGCTCCTCCTCATAGGATAGATCCTTGTCCAATAGGACAGTGCTGAAATCTAACACGTGCGATGGATCGCCGTGATATTTTTGGAGCATGGACACATGAAACACTGGATGTACAACTGATAAGCTAGGTGGCAAGGCAAGCTTATATGCCACCTCTCCCACACGATCAAGAACCTCGAATGGGCCAATAAACCTAGGGCTAAGTTTGCCCTTCTTTCCAAATCTCATCATGTCCTTCATAGGCGACACTCGGAGCAATACTCGCTTCCCAACTATGAAAGCTATGTCTCGAACCTTGCGATCTGCATAGTTCTTTTGCCTAGACTGAGCTGTGCGAAGCCTATCTTGAATAATCTTGACCTTATCTAAGGCCTCCTGAACTAAATTCGTACCCAATAACCGAGCTTCTCCAGAGTCAAACCATCCAACCGGAGAACGACACCGCCTACCATACAAGGCTTCATAAGGAGCCATCTGGATGCTCGATTGATAACTATTATTATAAGCAAACTCTGCCAAAGGCAGGAATTGATCCCATGAACCTCCAAATTCAATAACACACGCCCGAAGCATATCTTCCAGTATCTGAATAGTCCTCTCGGACTAACCATCCATCTGGGGATGAAAGGCTGTACTTAGCTGAACTTGTGTGCCCAACTCTCGTTGAACCGCCTTCCAGAAATGTGAGGTAAACTGTGCACCTCGATATGAAATAATAGAGATAGTGTCACAACCCCAAATCCGGTCGTGATGGCGCCCAGCACATTGCTAAGCCAGCCTGACCAATCAATATCAACAACGGAGCTAGAAGCTCTCTTTAACCCGTTTAAGCATTTCAAAATATGAAACAATAGTAATACTTATACCAACGAGCGGGGAAACCAAGTCCCAAAATATGCTAACTCCCGTAGACCGAAGGGTCGAGAGTCATGAGCCTATAAAGAACATAAGTGTAATAAAGTTTATAACAACTCGGTGCGGAAAGCAAAGACAAAAAGATAAGAAATGAGAGCTAGAAGGGGAGCAGGTCCTGCGGACGCTGCGGCTACCTCGACTATCCCGCACGATGCCTCCAGTAGCTACCGAATCAAGTCCGCTGAGAGGTACCCTGGATCCGCACACAAGGTGCGGGGAGTAAAATAAGTCTGCCGGACTCGGTGGTAATAAACAAGGGTAAGACAGCGCGAGATAAGAAATCCGCGATAAAGCACTATGTAAAACTATAATCAGAGCTACCCTATCATAGAATCAATATTCACCGTACCTGTACCGACAAATACCAATAAATAGCATAACGGCTAGGAGATGTAGCTAAATGCAATGCAATGCATGATATGACCGCTACGGCGCGTGGCCCGACTCCAATTTTGGGTACCCGTGCTCGCTGTGGGGGTTCGGACTCCGGAGGGGCTCCTACGACCCAAGCACGTCTCATAGAGATATTCTGCGGCGTGCGGTCCGATCCGACATATATCTCGGCTGCGACGTGCGGCCCGATCCACTACTAGTCGGCTAATATGCGGATACTGAGCCTCGCGAGGCTCAAAAGTAGTTTTTGAAAACTCTTTTATCATTTTTCGGTTGGAAAACAATAATATCAAGTTCCAAAGATTGGAAATAGCATAATAAGAGAAATAGCTGCGGACTAGTAGTAAACTAGCATGTCTATATGATAAGACAATGATAACGATCCTCGCGGGATCCAATAATTGGCTCACGGCCCACAAGTATACTCAACCGCCGAAGGGGTTCGACGGCTCGAGAATAGCCAATAATACGATATCGACAGGTCGGACTAATATATAGTCTCCGGTTCGTGAACGACCCCGCACTCTCGAGAGTGTGCGTGTCTCGCCGCTATACGACGTCACAAAGTGGTATACGGGGTTTCGAACCCGCTGGTCATCACCCGCATCTATTACTCGCCTCAATACGGCGCGACGACTATTCCGCGATGCCCTTGCCACGAGAATCAAGCTCCGCACGCATAGAATCTGATCAAATACAGTAGAAATACAACAAATTAGGCAAATGGGACGACACCCGATCAATATAACCCAATTTACATCAAAATTCCCAAAGTTGTCAAAACCCGACCTTTCGGTATGCTTGTCGAAAAATTACAAAAGTCACATATTCGGAACCCTCATCTCGATACGAGTCTAAGCATATCAATTTTACCAAATTCGGACTCCATTTGGCCATTCAAAACCTTGATTTTCTAAAGTTCAAGCCTAGGGCTAAATCCTCCATAAATTACCCCAAATTCCTCCATTTTCATGATATAATTGCATAATATTACCAATACTAATCATAGATTAAGTCCATAGTTGATTACCTGATGATTTCCCTTGAGTTTCTCTTCAAAATCGCCCAAATCGCCTCTAAAGCGAGACCCAAATGTGTGAAATGTTTCTGAAATTTTCTAACTTCTGATACACTTAACTCACTGCGATTTTCGCTTCTGTGAACTATTTTCCGCCCCTGCGGAACCGCTTCTGCGACCAATTGGTCGCTTCTGCGAACCCAGGCCCATTTGGCCATTTTCGCTCCTGCGATACACGGACCGCTCCTGCGGGTCCGCTTCTGCGGAAATTCTTCCACCCCTGCGGTCCTTTCCGCCTCTGCGATCAAGAGTCCGCTCCTGCGGACTCGCCTATGCGATCCACAATCCGCTTCTGCGGTCTTCTCCATCACGCCTCCAGACCGCTTCTGCGATCTCCCTCTCGCACCAGCGAAGCCGCCCCTGCGAGCCAAGCTCCGCTTCAGCGGTCGCCTCCACTTCTGCGCCTTCTTGTCCGCTCCTGCGGACTCGCTCCTGCGCTCCCATTTCTGCAGGAGCGAAAACAACAGAACAGAATCACAAACCTGCAATTTTCCACATTTTCTCCCGTTTAGCCATCCGAAAACACCCCGAGGCCCCCGGGACCTCATCCAAACACAACAACACATCCTAATACCTTATTCGAACTTGTTCCAATCATAAAAACACCATCCTAAACATCAAAATCACCAATTACACACGGATTCAAGCCTAAATTCCTTAAAACTTTCCGAATTACACATTCGATCAAAAACCCGACCAAACGACGTCCGAATGACCTGAAATTTTGCGAACATATCCAAAATCACTTAACGGAGCTACTGCAACTGTCGGAATTCCATTCCGACCCCCGGATCAAAATCTCACCTACCGTTCGGATTTCGCCAAAATTCGACCTTAGCCAATTCAAGCCTATTTCTACACCGGGCCTCCAAATTCAATTCCGATCGTTCCCCTAAGTCACAAATCACCTCCGGAACTAACCGAATCATCAGAATCCGATTCCGAGCCCTCTAACCAAATAGTCAACTCCGGGTTGACTTTCCTTATTCAAGTCTCCTTCAAAAAGGCTATATGCCTCATTTCCAATCCAAATCACTCCTAACTCACCCGATAGACGTTAACACTGATACAAAATCATAAAACATACAATTTCAACATAACGGGGTGGTAATTCTCGTGACGACGGGCCAGGTCGTCACATTCTCCCCCTCTTAAGCAAACGCTCGTCCTCGAGCGGGTCGAAAAACATACCTGAAGTCTCAAATAGCTGAGGGCATCTGCTCCGCATTTCCTGCTCAACCTCCCAAGTAGCCTCCTCCACGGGTCGACCCCTCCACTGAACCTTAACTGATGCAATCTTTTTCGACCTCAACTTTCTTACTTGGCGACCCAAAATAGCAATAGGCTCCACATCATAGGATAGATCACCATCAAGCTGAATGGTACTGAAGTCTAATACATGGGACGGATCTCCGATGTACTTCCGGAGCATAGACACATGGAATACTGGATGAACGCCGGACAAGCTGGGTGGCAAGGCCAACTCATATGCCACCTCTCCAACTCTCCTAAGTATCTCAAAAGGACCAATATACCTGGGACTCAACTTCCCTTTCTTCCCAAACCTCATGACACCCTTCATGGGTGAAACCTTCAGCAACACCCTATCACCAACCATGAAAGACAACTCTCGAACTCTACGGTCCGCATAACTCTTCTGGCGAGACTGTGTTGTGCGAAGCCTCTCCTGGATCAACTTTTCTCTATCCGGAGCATCCTGGACTAACTCAGTCCCTATCATTCTATCCTCACCAGGCTCAAACCATCCGACGGGAGATCTACACCGTCTGCCATACAATGCCTCATACGGGGCCATCTGAATACTCGACTGATAACTGTTGTTGTAGGCAAACTCAGCAAGTGGTAGGAACTCGTCCCACGAACCACCAAAATCAATCACACAAGCTCGCAACATATCCTCCAAGATCTGAATAGTGCGCTCAGACTGTCCGTCTGTCTGGGGGTGAAATGCTGTACTCAACTCAACCCGCGTACCCATCTCTCGCTGAAATGCTCTCCAAAACTGAGAAGTGAACTGAGTACCCCTGTCGGATATGATAGACACCGGAACTCCATGCAACCGAACAATCTCTCGAATAAAGATCGCTGCCAACCGCTCCGATGAGTAGGTAGTACTAACTGGAATGAAGTGAGCTGACTTAGTCAGTCTATCAACAATGACCCAAACTACATCGGACTTCTTCCGGGTCAACGGAAGTCCAATAATAAGTCCATAGTGATCCTCTCCCATTTCCACTCGAGGAGATCAATTATCTGAAAACAATCCACCCGGCCTTTGATGCTCGTACTTAACCCGCTGACAATTCAAACACCGTGCTACATGTCTGACAATGTCCATTTTCATCTTTCTCCACCAATAGTGTTGTTTCAAATCTTGATACATCTTAGCGGCTCCTGGATGGATAGAATACCGCGAGCTATGGGACTCTTCCAGAATCAACTCACGAAGGCCATCAACATTGGGCACACATATCCGGCCCTGCATCCTCAATACGCCGTCACTATCAATGGTGAAATCTCTAGCATCATCATGCTGAACTCTGTCCCTCAGGACAGCCAAATGCGGATCATCATACTGGTGCTCACGAATACGATCATATAGAGATGATCGAGATACAACACAAGCCAATACCCTGCTGGGCTCCGAAATATCTAACCTCACTAGCCGATTGGCTAGCACCTGAACATCATAAGCAAGTGGCCTCTCCTCGAGCTGGAATATATGCCAAACTCCCCATACTGACCGCCCTTCGGCTCAAAGCATCGGCCACCGCATTGGCCTTCCGGATGATATAATATAGTAATGTCATAATCCTTCAGCAACTCTAGCCATCTCCGTTGTCTCAAATTAAGGTCTTTCTGTTTGAACAAGTGCCTGGAGACTACGATGGTCGGTATACACCTCGCAAGACACACCGTACAAATAGTGTCTCCAAATCTTCAATGCATGAACAATGGCGGCTAGCTCCAAATCATGAACAGGATAGTTCTTCTCATGTGGCTTCAACTGCCGAGAAGCATAAGCAATTACCTTACCTTCCTGCATCAACACACAACCTATCCCCACTCTCGAGGCATCACAATAAACGATATATAACCTGAAGTTGATGGCAATACTAACACTGGAGCTGTGGTCAAAGCTGTTTTGAGCTTCTGAAAGCTCTCCTCGCACTCATCCGACCACACGAATGGTGCACCCTGCAGGTCAATTTAGTCAATGAAGAAGCAATGGATGAAAATCCACGAACAAACCGGCGATAATATCCCGCCAAACCAAGAAAACTCATGATCTCTGTAGGCGAGGACGGTCTAGGCCAACTCTGCACCGCCTCTATCTTCTTAGGATCAACTTGAATACCATCACAGAGACACCACATGTCCCCGAAATGCTACGGACTCGAGCCAAAACTCGCACTTGGAGAATTTAGCATATAGCTTCTCCTCCCTCAATCTCTGCAACACAATACTCAAATGCTGAGCATGCTCCTCCTGACTACGGGAGTAGACTAGAATGTCATCAATGAACACAATCACAAATGAATCCAAATAGGGCCTGAACACATTGTTCATCAGATGCATAAATGCTGCTGGGGCGTTGGTCAGCCCAAACGACATCACAAGAAACTCATAATGACCATATCGGGTCCTGAATGCAGTCTTCATAATATCCGAGTCTCTGATCTTCAACTGATGATAGCCTGAACGAAGATCGATCTTAGAAAACACCCTCGCACCCTGTAACTGATCAAACAAATCATCTATGCGCGGTAGAGGGTACTTATTCTTCACTATCACTTTGTTCAATTGTCGATAATCAATACACATTCGCATGGAACCATCTTTCTTTTTAACAAATAATACGGCGCACCCCACGGAGACACACTAGGGCGGATGAAACCCTTATCCAGAAGCTCTTGAAGCTGCTCTTTTAGTTCTTTCAACTCAGCTGGTGCCATCTGATAAGGAGGAACGGATATGGGCTGAGTGCCCGGCACCAAGTCAATGCCAAAATCAATATCCCTGTCCAGCGGCATGCCCGACAGGTCTGAGGGGAATACATCTGGGAAGTCCCTCACAACAGGTACGGAATCAATGCTAGGAGACTCAGATCCCACATCTCTCACAAAAGCTAAGTACGATAAACACCCTTTTTCAACCATCTTCTGAGCCTTTAAGAACGAAATAACACGGCTAGGGACGAAATCGGTCGAACCCCGCCACTCGATCTGAGAAATACCAGGAATGGCCAACGTAACTGTCTTAGCATGACAGTCCAATATCGCATGATACGGAGACAACCAGTCCATACCCAATATAACATCAAAGTCCACCATCCCCAACAATAACAAATCTGCCTGGGTCTCCAGACCCCCATTAGATATAACACAGGATCTATAGACATGATCCACAACAATCGTATCACCCACGGGGGTGGATACATGAACAAGCAAATCAAGACTACCACGAGTCGCACCCAAATAATGTGCAAAATAAGAGGACACGTAAGAATATGTGGATCCTGGATCAAATAGAACGGAGGCATCTCTGTGACAGACAGAAATGATACCTGTAATCACTGCTCTGAAGCAACAACATCTCTCCTATCTGGAAGTGCATAGAACCGAGCCTGACCACCGCTCGATCGCTCAACACTCACGGGGTGACCACTAGATGATTGACCCTCACCCTACTAGACTGGGATGGCACTGAAGATGGAGTAGAAGAGGAAGGATGATCCCTCTGCTGAGACCTACCACTGCGAAGCCGAGGACATTGTCTCCTCGTGTGGCCAAACTCACCACACTCGTAACAACTACCGGGAGCTGGAGAAGGGAACTGAAGGGATCACCTCGCCACAGATGAACCCTAGGCTGAAGAAGCAGGTGTAGAACTCTAAGCTAGGAGGTGCTCTGGGCGGCCTGAATGAGAAGGTCTAGATGAGCGACCTCGGCTCTGCTGGGAATGCCCTATAGATGGAGCACCACTGAAACTGCCAGAACCACGAGGCCTCTTGGCCTCCCGCTCCTCTCTCTCTCGGCGACGATCCGCCTCGATGGAGCGTGCCATATCGGCAACCTGCTCAAACGATGATGACAGAACTCGCTCGCTGGTCGTAAGAATACGGATAGAGTAGTTGAGGCCATCGATGAACCTCACGATCCTCTCCTTTCGGTGGGGATCATCCGTGTGGCATGCCTAGCCAGCCGAGTGAATCTAAGCTCATCTTCGGGTCACGGACATGTCGCCTCAGATCAACCACTCGAGCGGCGACGTGGCTCGCTCGCGACGAGGCGAGGTACATATTTCTCTAGAAAGAGAGTGAAGAACTGCTGCCATGTGAAGGTGCCGCTCCCGAGGCCTACGCCTCTCAAACTCCTCCCACCGATCAAATGCGGGACCGGTGAGCTGAAATGTAGTAAATGAAACTCCGCTGGACTCGAGAATACCAGCCGTACGCAGCATCTTCTGACACTTATCCAAGAAACCCTGGGCATCCTCGCCCTCAACGCCACTGAAATGGGGTGGTGAAGTCTACCAAATCTCTCAAGACGACGCTGCTCGTCGTCGGGCATAACTTGAACCATATGCTCTGGAGCTGGAGTTGGTGCGGTGGAGGAATAATCGGTGCAACCACCGGAGCGGGGACCGCCTCTGGCGTCTGAAGTCCCTGAACAACCGGGTCAGGTGTGCGAGCTGCAGGGGTCTACTGACCACCCCCTGACTGAGATGTAGCTACAGCAGCGGTAGCTGAAACTACCTGAGCCAAACCAGAACACACTGATAATATCTGAGCAAGAGTCTCCTGAAGACCAGGAATAGCACTAGATATAGTCTTGCCATGAACTGGGGCTGCTGGAGCATCAACCACTGGGAGCTGCTCCTGAACTGGTACAACAGGCGGGTCAGCTGGCACTGCCTCAGCTGCCCTACCTCTAACTCTAGCACGACCTCGCCCACGGCCTCTAACAGGTGGCAATGGAGGTCGTCCACCTCGTCCCGATGCTCGCGTTCTCGCCATCGCGAGAGAATAGAATATAGAAGTTCAGTTCACAGAACAACAAGATCGCACGACAGAGTTCAAGAAAGTGGAGTGTTTCCTAAAGGTTTGCAGCCTCCCGAGGATAAGTACAGGCGTCCCCGTACCGATCCACAAGACTCTACTAACCGGCTCAAGACTCATGAGGCCTAGTAAACCTAGGCTCTAATACCAACTTGTCACAACCCCGAATCCGGTCGTGATGGCGCCCAGCACATTTCTAAGCCAGCCCGACCAATCAAATTTAACAACGGAGCTAGAAGCTCTCTTTAACCCATTTAAGCATATTAATTTACGAAGCAACAATGATACATAAACGAAAACGGGGAACCAAGTCCCGTAATACATCAACTCCCATAGACCAAGGGTCAAGAGTCGTGAGCCTCTACTGAACATGAGTGTATAAAGGGTTACAAGATACCAAGTGCGGAAAGAAAAGTCAATACAAAATCAAGAGACACTAAGAAGGAATATCGGGTCCTGCGGACTCTGCAGCTACCTCGAATATCCACAAATGTCGCCTCGCACAGCTACTGGATCACTGCTGGGAGGTACCTGGATCTGCACACAAGGTGCAGGGAGTAAAATGAGTACTGCCAGACTCGGTGGTAATAAACAAGGGTAAGACAGTACGCAGATAAGAAATTCGCAATAAAGCACTATGTAAAACTATAATCGGCTACCCTGTCATAGAATCAATATTCACTGTACCTGTGCCAACAAATACCAATAAATAGCATAACAGACTAGCAGATGTAGCTAAATGCGATGCAATGCATGATATGACCGCTACGGCGCGTGGCCGACTCCAATTTTGGGTACCGTGCTCACTGTGGGGTTCGGACTCCGGAAGGGCTCCTACGACCCAAGCACGTCTCGTAGAGATATTCTGCGGCGTGCGATCCGATCCAACATATATCTCAGTTGCGGCGTGCGGCCCGATCCACTACTAAGTCGGCTAATATGCGGATACGAGCCTCGCGAGCTCAAAAGTAGTTTTCGAAAACTCTTTTATCATTTTTCAGTTGGAAAACGGTAATATCAAGTTCCAGAGATTGGAATTAGCATAATAACAGAAATAGCTGCGGACTAATCGTAAACTAGCATGTCTATATGATAAGACAATGATAACGATCCTCGCGGGATCCAATAATTGGCTCACGGCCCACAAGTATACTCAACCGCCCAAGAAGGGGGTTCAACGGCTCGAGAATAGCCAATAATACAGTATCAACAGGTCGGACTAATATATAGTCTCCAGTTCATGATCGACCCCGCACTCTCAAGAGTGTGCGTGTCTCGCCGCTATACCGCGTCACAAAGTGGTATACCGGGGTTTCGAACCCGCTGGTCATCACCCACATCTATTACTCACCTCAATACAGCGCGACGACTATTCCGCAATGCCGTTGCCACGAGAATCAAGCTCCGCACGCGTAGAATCTGATCAAATACAGTAGAAACACAACAAATTAGGCAAATGGGATGACACCCAATCAATATAACCCAATTTACATCAAAATTCCCAAAGTTGTCAAAACCCGACTTTCGGTACGCTTGTCGAAAAATTACAAAAGTCACATATTCGGAACCCTCATCTCGATACGAGTCTAAGCATATCAATTTTACCAAATTCGGACTCCATTTGGCCATTCAAAACCTTAATTTTCTAAAGTTCAAGCCTAGGGCTAAATCCTCCATAAATTACCCCAAATTCCTCCATTTTCATGATATAATTGCATAATATTACCAATACTAATCATAGATTAAGTCCATAGTTGATTACCTGATGATTTCCTTGAGTTTCTCTTCAAAATCACCCAAATCGCCTCTAAAGCCGAGACCCAAATGTGTGAAATGTTCTGAAATTTTTCTAACTTCTGATACACTTAACTCACAGCGATTTTCGCTTCTGCGGATAAAATTCCGCTCATACGAGTCCGTATCCGCGACCAAAGGGTCGCTTCAGCGGTTCCATGCCTAGCCGGCCAATTCCGCTTCTGCGAGAAAAGGACCGCTTATGCGCGTCCTCTTCCGCGATTGAACCTCCGCTTCTGCGAAAACTCCCGCTTCTGCGCACAAGAGTCCGCTCCTGCGGACTCGCCCAGGCGGTCAAGAATCCGCTTCTGCGGACCTTCCCATTTTCCATCTAGTCCGCTTCTGCGATCACTGATTCGCACCAGCGATGCCGCTTCAGCGGAAAGGATTCCGCTTCTGCGATGCCAAGCGCTCCTGCGCTCCTCGGTCCGCTCCTGCGGACTCGCCTCCGCGCCCACTTTTCCGCAGGGGCGAAAATGACAGAACCAAAACACTTCAACCTGCAATTTCCATGATTTTCTCCCGTTTAACCATCCGAAAACACCCCGAGGCCCCCGGGACCCCAACGAAAACCACCAACATACCCCAAAACACGATACGAACTTGTTCTAATCATAAAAACACCATCCTAAACATCAAAATCACCAATTACACACGGATTCAAGCCTAAATTTCTTAAAACTTTCCGAATAACACATTCGATCAAAAACCCGACCAAACGACGTCCGAATGACCTGAAATTTTGCAGGCACATCCAAAATCACCTAACAGAGCTACTGCAACTGTCGAAATTCCATTCCGACCCGGATCAAAATCTCACCTACCGTTCGGATTTCGCCAAAATTCAACCTTAGCCAATTCAAGCCTATTTCTACACCGGGCCTCCAAATTCAATTTCGATCGCTCCCCTAAATCACAAATCACCTCCCGGAACCAACCGAATCATCAAAATCCGATTTCGAGCCCTCTAACCAAATAGTCAACTTCGGGTTGACTTTCCTTATTCAAGTTTCCTTCAAAAAGGCTATATGCCTCATTTTCAATCCAATTCACTCCTAACTCACCCGATAGACGTTAACACTGATACAAAAGCATAAAACATACAATTTCAACATAACGGGGTGGTAATTCTCATGACGACGGGCCGGGTCGTCACAGATAGGCACACCATGAAGGCGAACGATCTCCCTGATATAAATCCCAACTAATCTCTCGGATGAATAGGTAGTGGCAATCGGAATAAAATGAGCTGACTTGGTCAGCCTATCAACAATCACCCAAACAACATCAAACTTCTTCTGAGTCATCGGAAGTCCAGAAACGAAGTCCATAGTGATTCGCTCCCACTTCCATTCAGGAAGTTCAATTCTCTAAAATAAACCGTCAGGTCTCTGAAGTTCATACTTAACCTGCTGACAATTAAGACACCGTGCCACATATGCCACAATATCCTTTTTCATTTTGCGCCACCAATAATGTTGCCGCAAATCTTGATACATCTTTGTTGCACCTGGATGAATAGAATACCGCGAACTGTGAGCTTCTTCTAGAATCAATTCTCTAAGCCCATCAACATTTGGCACACAAATGCGCCCTTACATCCTCAGAGTCCCATCAGCATCTAAGGTGACCTGTTTAGCACCTCCTCACTGAACCGTGTCTCTAAGGTCATATAAATAAGAATCATTATATTGTTGATCGCGGATACGCTCTAATAATGAAGAGCGAGCGATCGTGCAAGCTAGTACTCGACTAGGCTCAGAAATATCCAACCTCACAAATCGATTGGCCAAGGATTGAACATCCAAAGCAAGCGACCTCTGATTGACTGGAATATAAGCAAGAATGCCCATACTGGCTGACTTCCTACTCAAAGCATCGACCACCACTTTTGCTTTTCCCGGATGATATAAAATGGTGACATCATAACTTTCAGCAATTCTAGCCACCTTCTCTGCCTCAAATTCAACTCTTTCTGTTTAAACAAATACCGAAGACTCTTATGATCGGTGTATACTTCACATGCTACACCATACAAATAATGCCTCCAGGATCTTCAATGCGTGAATAATCGCCGCCAATTCTAGATCATGCAATGGATAGTTCTTTTCATGAATCTTCAACTGCCTCGAAGCATAGGCAATAACCTTGCCATCCTGCATTAACACTGCACCAAGCCCAATACGGGAAGCATTGTGAGCACGTGATTTTTGCCCTATACGAGAATTACTCCCAAAAATTCAAAATAAAATAGTCTTGTGTTGTAGTTTGATTTTTCGTGGATTTTGTGAGATCTTTGTTTGACGTTAGCACTTGTCTTTGTGTATGTGTTATTGATTAAATTGATCAAAAATACGTGTTGCGGACATGTAGGAATTGATTGAGCATTTGTGAGAATTAATTGACCATAAGGTGTTTAAAGTGAAATTTACAAAATTCACATCCTCGCTCCTTATCATTAGGTGATTTTATTAAATATTAATAGTGTGAATATTAATTAACAAGCGTGTGATTTTATTGTTTAGAGTGATTTTTAAATGTGGCTAGGTGAAAACAAAGAAAGAAAATGGCTAATTTTGCAAAGCCACTTCAGCCCAAAGAGTTGTGCTATCCGGTCCAGTTCAGGGGTCTATAAGACCAACAAAACGACGTAGCTTAGCGTTGAAGCTATGTCGTTTCAGCATCAATAGATCTCACCCGTGTAGCCATTTTTGATCCAACGGGTGAGACCACTTCACCATCACCCGTTTCAAATAACCCGACCCTTGCCCGGACCGACCCAATCTCCCACTTAACCAAACGACGCCGCTTTACGTTAATAATGCAATCCATACCGTTGATCTAATCAGATCCAACGGCTTGGATTAAATCTCACGCCCACTATATATTCGTTCCACGTGACCCGGCCCCCCCTAAGAATCCCCCCCTTCATCTCTATCTATCAGAGACACAAAAAAAAACCCCGCTGCTTGCCACCGTCTGCCGCCTACCGAAAATCGCCTCACGGCGGTTCCGGTAGGCCAATGGCTCCCAAATTTACACCATAGATCCCCCTAAACCCCCTCTACACGGATCTAGCAGTCGTTAGGCTCGAATATTGCTTGAACGTTTCGAATATTCGTTTGAAACTCGCCGGAACTTGAACATCCACTCCAACCAAGCCCAAACTCACACCCCGTCGTCTCCTGACCTCCCTCGCACCATAAACACCCTTGTTTTGGTTCGAATCAAGCCCGAACCGTTTAAGCCCCAAATTTCGGCCATGAACCCTAGATTTCGCATTTTCTTCTTAATTGAGGTCTAATAGACCTTAATTGGGATGTTTTCATTGTTGAAAACATCTCAATTAAGGTCCAGTAGCCTAAAAAATGCAAGTCCAAGTCCGAACGACCCAAAGAGTGTCTTGACTCTCGTTTTTACTGTTCGAGGTATTTTATTCTGTCTTTTCTTCTTTGTTTTATTCTTGTTCTTGTTTTATTTGTGTTGATTTTCGTGTGTTCTATCCGTTATTGCGATTTTCTGTTTTCATCTCTTCTCAAAAGACCCTTTTGTATTGGTCAATTCTGATTCTGTGTTGTTTATTTGACTGTGTATGTTGTCGAATGCGTATTCGCTGCGATTAGAATCGTCGAATAATTAGTTTTGTATTTTTAACCTTTGACCAAGATTGTTTGAAACACTGCCTATACGATTATTCGTTATCGATTGTATAAGTCGTAATTAATTAAGCAAATGTCGTCGTAGGATCGACTGTTAGCATGTTGACAGAAATGTCACTAGGACTGTCTAGTTACATCCGAATCATTGTTGGGATTGAAAGCTGTAAGTAATTGTGTAATTTCGAACTAAGGACATTCTGGATATAGCTGCTTGTAGTGAAGGACTAATGGGGTTAGCTGGTAGAGTGCAATGCACATGAGGATAGCCAAATGGAACCTGCTGTACAGCAGGGTGTCCTATTAGTGCCCTGCACTTATCAATTTAATATTAACATCTCATACTTAGACATAGTGTAGTGGTAAAAATAGAGGGATGGGTCTGCCCAGAGAATATCAGGGGTTCAACAAAGATAAGGGATGTGCAGAGGTAATTGTTTTGTTCAGGTCTTTGGCTTTTAGGATTTGTTTTAACTATAAGTAGAAGGGGAGCAGACTCTGGAGAGGGGTCGAAAAACACAGTGATAGAGATAGACATTGGAGAGTTCGAGGGATTTTGAAAAAGAGTTTGAAGGCTGAAGTGAGAGCAGAGAGAATAGGATAAGAAAATAGACATGGGAATATAGAAAAGAAACAGATTTCCTATAGCATTGTTACACTGTCTCAAAGATCAAAACAGTTCGAGCCTTTCTTTGTTCCCACTTCACATTTGAGGTTTCTTTAGGATAGCTGAAGGCTCTATTGATTCGTTTGATTTGGTCTTTGCTGTTTGGACTTTCTGGAAACTGTCGTTGTCTTTTTCAAGTTCTTGAGGGATTGATCTCTTTCCGGAGTATGCAATTTGTTTCCTGGGTTGTATACTGCTGTTTCATGGGAGTTCCAGTTTGTTATTGTTTGCTGTTTGCTGGGGTTTTTCTGTTGCTGTCTACTGGTTTTTGTTGATAACTGCTGATTGGTTGCCGGGATATTACTATTATTGTTGTACTGCTGTTGCCGTTGGTTAGCCTGAGCTACTACTGATCTTTCTCTGCATTTTGATTCCAGGTACACACTTGTAATCTCAAGTCAACATAAATGAAGTAAATGAATGGAAATTTCCAGTGCAACATTGTCGTTGAACTTTGTTTTTCTACTTGCTGTTCTATTTTTGTTGTAACTAATTCTAGTTTTGGATTGGACTGTTATGATTTGATTGATATTATTTTTAAGACATTTGTATATGCTTAGCTCTCATGTTTCTGGAATTTATATTGCTAGCTAAAGGATTCATTGTAATTCTATAGTAATAAAAACGGATTCAAAATAGGAGCAAATTGGATTATTGGATTGAAACAGGATAACTTGGAGTATGAATTTCATTGTTAATCCAGGAGCTTAGTAAGTCATATTCACCAGGAGCTTAGTATTGAATTCAGGAATCATATGTATTGTGATTTGTAATGATTTTAGCAAGAATTAAAATAGTTAGTATGATATACATTAACATAATCTTTTAGCAGTCTTCTCGTCTCATTAATACTGAAATCCGCATAAGAAAACTAGTAAGAACAATAGTTGAAATATAAAAAATAAAAGCCAACGATTTCAGCTATGCTAATGCTATCTTCCTACCACGGATTTATGCCTAAAGCTTTGGTATCAAGGTGGTTTAACTGACAGATTATAAATTGGGCCTTGAATGTTAATCTAAATGGCCCAAACCATGGAATAGATAGTCCAATTCATTCGTTCGGACTGTCCATTATGAGGAGTAAATCCCATTTCGATTTAAAACTAGTAGATGAAATAAGTAAAAAAAAATATAGTTATATTAGGATTGGCCTTAAAAAGTGAGATGAGCCTCGCCGCACTAAAAAGTACACAATTGCGGGGCCCTCATTTAATTGTTATAAATCTTAGACTCGGGGAGACCGTTTAGCGAATTTCACGGTCTTTCCCAAAGAACAACACGATAGACTCTTTAGGCACGACTTTAATAAAATACTTTCTTAATTACGGGTGCGCATTTATGTGACCCAAATCTATCTCCCGACGAAACCTGAAATACGTTAAAGTCACAGGCATACCGGTTGCGGTGTGACTCGAAATGTATTTTCGCGACGTCGCAATTCTTCTAAAAATTGAAAAGCAGAACATTAATAGCACATAATTAAAATATATAAAGAAATCAGATAAAAACAAAAGTCGCAGTTGAGCGACCGTGCTAGAACCACGGAACTCGGGAATGCCTAACACCTTCTCCTGGGTTAACAGAATTTCTTATCCGGATTTCTGGTTCGCGGACCGTAATATAGAGTCAAACCTTTCCTCGATTTGGGATTCGAACCGGTGACTTGGGACACTATAAATATCCCGAGTGGCGACTCTGAATCTCTTAATAAATGAATCCCGTTTCGATTGTTCTTTAATTGGAGAAACTCCTTTACCAAGCCCATCGCGCCCACGCGGGCGCGGAAAAAGGAGGTGTGACAAGCATCACAATAAATAGTATAAGGTCCCGTACCTGTGGGTAAAACCAATACCGGTGCTGTGGTCAAGGTTGTCTTGAGCTTTTGAAAGCTCGCCTCACATTCATTGGACCATTCAAATTGAACACCCTTTTGGGTCAATCTGGTCAGTGGGGTTGCAATAGATGAAAACCCCTCCACGAATCGCCGATAATAACCCGCTAATCCCAAGAAACTCCGAATTTCTGTGGCTGATGTCGGTCTAGACCAGTTCTTGACTGACTCAATCTTCTTCGGATCTACCTGAATAGCTGATGTCGTCACAATGTGACCCAGGAATGCAACTGAACTTAGCCAAAATTCACACTTCGAAAATTTTGCATATAGTTGGCTATTTTTCAGAGTCTGCAAGGCCACTCTAAGATGTTGCGCATGCTCCTCCTGACTACGGGAATATATTAATATGTCATCAATGAAGACTATTACAAACAAGTCTAAATAAGGTCGGAACACCCGATTCATCAATTCCATAAAAGCTGCTAGGGCATTTGTCAACCCAAAAGACATGACCAGAAATTCATAATGTCCGTACCGAGTGTGGAATGCTGCCTTAGGGACATCAGATGCCCTAATCTTCAGCTGGTGATAGCCAGATCTCAAATCTATCTTCGAGAATACCTTGGCACCCTGAAGCTGGTCAAATAAATCATCAATTCGCGGAAGTGGATATTTATTGAAAGAATTACAAGAAAATACATATGACTTCACACAATAACAAAAAATGGCCCATATTTTTAAGTTTTTCCCCACCTAGCCCATATTATATATATTTTGAAAGCACTTGCAAATTCAAAATTTGTGTTCTTACAACTATTGCTTCTAAAACCAATGGAGTTAATTCTTTGTTCTCACAACCATTGCTTTCTCTCTTTTCTTCTCACATATTCTACATATGATTCAAGTGGCCATGTATTTTCTGCTTATCCTCTTATGTCACATGCTTGCAATATAAGAAAATTGAAGAGTAGAAGTCCAACATTGAAGACCATTCAAAGCTTTGGTTTTGATTTTTTTTTAATTTGTTAGTTGTTTGGATTGGATGTTGTTCAAATTTATTGAAAATATCAAAAAAAGTTTAAAATTTAAATTGGAAGTGATTTGGAGTAGATTTGGGCAAGATTTAAGCTAAATTTCAGAAAAACCGCAATGAAGAAGACGGAGTCAGATTTTTGTATAATTATGTATAGTCTTGTATAATAGTGTTATGTGTGTATAAACACACATTATACACTGTTATACACTTTTATACATCTTTATACAAGCATTTGTAGACGAACTTCTTTCACGATTTTCAGTTGTAATTTTTGTTCAAAACCAATCCAAATCTCGATTAAATGACTTCAAATTTTATATACAACCTCCTTATACTATTTCTAACAAGTCTAAATGACACCCACTCCAAATTTCTCGTAAAATCAAATTCAGAATTTAAACCCACATATTTAAGCTTGTTAAAAATCTAATTTTCACCACCCAAATGAATTTGGTTTGTTAAATTAATATTTGAGTCACAATTACTATTAGAAAATTAATTTAAAAGTTTGAGGAATCTATTTTAAAAGTTAAATAGTAATTCTAAGAACCTATTAGTGTTGAATGTTGAATCTTAGCTTATTATTTTTGGGTTAGTTGATTGTAAATTGAAATATAGGCTATAAAATTGAAAAGCATGGAGCTCAATTGTTCTAAAGTGAAATTTTCCCATATTTATTTTTGATAGTCACCTTGTTCAACTGCCGATAGTCAATGCACATTCTCATCGAACCATCTTTCTTCTTTACAAATAATACTGGTGCACCCCACAGCGAAACAATAGATCTAATGAAACATTTTTCAAGTAAATCCTGCAACTGCTCCTTCAATTCTTTTAACTCTGGCAGAGCCATACGATATGGGGGAATAGAAATGGGCTGAGTTCCTGGAGCCAAGTCAATGCAAAAATCAATGTCCCTGTCGGGCGGCATACCTGGCAAGTCTGAAGGAAATACTTCAGGAAATTCGTGAACCACAGGCACAAAGTCAATAGAAGGAACCTCAGCACTCGAATCACGGACATAGGCTAAATAAGCCAAACATCCCTTTCCAACCATACGCTGAGCCTTAACATAAGAAATAACATTGCGACTAGTATGACCTAAAATTCCTTTCCACTCTATACGAGGCAAATTCGGCAAAGCTAAAGTCACAGTCTTGGCATGGCAGTCTAAAATAGCATGATATGAAGATATCCAGTCCATGCCTAGTATAATATCGAAGTCCACCATATTTAGGAGAAATAAATCAGCACGGGTCTCAAGACCCTCAATCACAACAATATATGACCGATGAACTCGATCAACCACAATAGAATCGGCTACTGGTGTAGACACATGAACAAGAACACCCAGTGGTTCACTAGGCTGAAACAAGTACGGTGAAAAATAGGAGGACACGTACGAATATGTAGACCCAGGGTCAAATAATGATGATGCCTTTCTATCACAAACCAAAATAATACATGTAATGACGGCATCTGAAGACTCAGCCTCTGGTCTGGCAGGAAGTGCATAACATCGGGGCTGGGCCCCGCCAACCTGAGCAGTATCTCTGGGACGATCAGCTACTGGCTGGTCTCTACCTCTATCGGTCTTAGCTCCACCTTTATAACCTCTACCTCTACCTCTATGTCCTCTACCCCTGCCTATAGCTGGCTGGGTAGGCTGTGGGGGAACTGAGGCCTGAATAATAGCACGAGAACCCTGTTGCTGAGATCTGTCAGAAGCTCGAGGGCAACACTTTGCAATGTGCCTAAGATCGCTGCACGCAAAACAAGCCCTCGGCTGCTAAGAATAGCGAAGTGGTGGTGCACTGATAGGCTGATGATCAGAATAGCGTGGCTGAGAATTACGACCACCATAAACATAATGAGAAACCTGAAGAGCTGACTGATAAGGACTAGGAGAATGGCCTCTATCATGAGAATCTCTACCTCCCGACTAGGTACCACTGAATCTACCCGAATTATGGGGCCTCTTATCTGATCCATGACCTGCTCCCTATGACAGAGCCATCTCAATCCGACGGGCTATATTAGCCGCCTCCTGAAAAGTGATTTCAGTTCCTGCTCCCATAGCCATCTGCAGTCGAATTGGCCGATTCAAGCCATCAATAAATCTTCTCACCCTTTCCCGGTCTGTGGGAAGTATGATAATAGCATGATGAGCCAGGTCCACGAACCTAGTCTCGTACTGTGTGACAGATATAGAACCCTGACGAAGACGCTCAAGCCTCCCTCTAAGTTGCTGGAAGGAACTTTTCCAAGAACAACTCTGCAAATTGTCCCCAAGTCAAAGATGTTGATCCTGCTGGCCTGGATAAACAATAATCTCTCCACCAAGTCTTGGCAGAACCAGATAATCGAAAAGTAGCAAAATCTACACCATTAGTCTCCATAATGCCCATTGTACGGAGAACCTCGTGGTAGCTATATAAGAAGTCCTGGGGATCCTCTAAAGGAGTGCCACTGAATGTGGTAATCAACAGCTTGGTAAACCAGTCCAATCTCCATAGCGCGTCAGCAGACATAGCTGCACCATCATTAGCCTGAGTCACAATAACAGGTTGAGCTACCTCAACTGGCTGAATCACAGGAACCTGAGCATGGGGAATTACTGGCTCCGGAGTGCGCGTAACAGGAGTCTGATTACCTCCTCCAGCCTGAGAAGTGGCTGGTGCTACTGGTAATAAACTTGCTCTGGTGATATTGTCCATAAAACCTGCTATCCGAACCAAAGCATCCTGAAGATCCGGTGAAAACATAATCCCTCCTGGGACCTGAGCTAGGCCCACTGGAACTTCTGGGGCAGGAACCTCCTCCTCGATATGAGCCTGAGGTTCTGCCACTTGTGCTGCTGCTCGGGGCTGAGCTCTGCCCCTACCTTGGCCTCTAGGACGACCTCGACCTCGACCTCTGCCCCTAGCAGAAGTTGCCGCTGCTGGGACCTCGGGGGGCTGGTCAGTAGATGAGGATGTACGTGTTCTTTCCATCCGCGGAAGAACATAGTAGAAATTCAATTAACATTTGAAATATCAAAGTCGCACGACTGGAAAGAATAATGGGAAGATTTTCCTAACTCTTTAGCCTCTGGGGGATAAATACAGACGTCTCCGTACCGATCCCTCATACTCTACTAAGGTTGTTCGTGAGTTGTGAGACCTTTGCAACCTAGTGCTCTGATACCAACTTGTCACGACCCGGATTTCCCACCATCGGGAGTCATGATGGCGCCTACTAGTGGAAGCTAGGCAAGCCAACTGTTACTTACATTTTTCATTAATTACAATCTCTTCTTAAGACTTTAAATAAAATCATGTAATTATAGTGGAATAATTAAACTTAGCGGAAGACTTAGTCAATTTTATCAAATATGATACAGAAAACCCAAATATGATACACTACCCAAGACTGATGTCACAATACTCACGAACTTCTAAGAATAATACACATAATCGTCTGAGATAAATATAAGCTGTTTATCTCGAATACATGAGATAACAGAAAGAAATACATAGATAGAGGAGACAACAGGTCTTGCGGACGCCTACAAGGCTACCACGAAGTCTCAGAAGTTGGAATATCCACAATCATGTTACTGCCGCTGCTGTTGTCCGTAACCTGTATCTGCACAAAAAGAGCGCAGAGTGTAGTATCAACACAACCGACCCCATGTGCTGGTAAGTGCCTGACCTATTCCGGCGAAGTAGTGACGAGACTAGGACTAGTCACCCACATAAACCTGTACAGTTGAGATATATATATATACATATGCAACAGTAGGAAAACGTTATCGAACGTTTATAAGGAAAGAATCTGCTCTGAAATAACAGTCAATAACTCATAATATCCGGAGTAACTGATCATTGGAACAAATCTTACTTTCATGTCTCAATTCATTTTTCATTTCATATCTTGTGGTAGGCGTACCACTCGGTCCCAAATGTAACAATAGGCTACCGGCTACTATGGTCAATGCCAAAATTCAGATCACTTTGTGGTCGGCGTGGCACACGATCCCATTTCTTATCATATAAATGGTCGACGCGCCACACAATCCCAACTCTTCAATATGAAAGTGGTCGGCGTGCCACACGATCCCAATTCTTTAATAATGTATATTACTGACATTAAGCCAATAATCTCTAATCGACAGTGAATGTATAAAAGAATTACCGGTATTAAACCAATAATCTTCACTTCAATAATGTTTATATTACCGCTGTAAAACCAATAATTGACAGTAACTCAACGATATATCTCCATTACCGGTGTAACACCAATAACTCTTAATCAACAATTTATATGTAATTTTACCGGCATAAAGCCAATAAATGATAATAAACCTATAATTTATCTCTGTTACCGGTGTAACACCAATAACTCTTAATCAACAATTTATATGTAATTTTACCGGCATAAAGCCAATAAATGATAATGAACCTACAATTTATCTCTGTTACCGGTATAATACCAATAACTCTTAATCAACAATTCATACATAACTCAGTTCTAATTTCCTCAAGTTAGGATAGAACAAACACTTACCTCGAATGTTTACGAACAACTCAAATATGTAGCAATGCCTTTTCCTTTTAAATTTGGCTCCAATCCAATCGTATCTATACACAATTGACTTAATATCATCAATTCTACTTAACAAACTAGTTCATATGGCTAAATGTAATTTTTACAACATTCTGTTCGTAATAGTAAAAATCGACCCCGAGCCCACATGATCGAAACTCGAGTTTCGAACCAAAATAAATTCACCCAATCATCCACGAGTTTAAATATATGATTTGTTCTTAAGTTCGACACCAAAACGCGGTCTAGATCGCAAATTCTTTGAAAATCCTTACTATACTCAATTTTCTAATTTTTCTACCTATTTACACATATTTAGGCTTAGGAATTCAAATAATATTGATGGAAAATGAAGAAAACGAGTCAAGAATCACTTACCCAAGAGATTTGATGAAAATCGCCCAAGAATCGCCCCAATAAGCTGTTTGGAGTAGGGAGAGTTGAGAGAAATGGGATTTTATCTCGTCTGTTCTGTTTTTGCAAAACTTAAAAATCACTCGGCAAATTTACTCTATGCGATCGCATGGCCTGTGATGCGATCGCATAGAAGAAAATAAGGGAGCCGAAAAATTGCTCTATGCGATCGCGGAGCACAAATGCGATCGCATAGAAGGAAAAATGGTGAACTGAAATTACTTTATGCGATCACGAAGGACACTGTGCGATCGCATAGGAGGGAAAGTTGAAGCTATGCGATCGCATGGGTACTGTTGATATCGCATAGAAGGATTTTGGGACCCATGATCTTTGCTCTATGCGATCGCATCTATACCTATGCGATCGCATAGAAGAAAATCCCTGTCTAAAAATTGCAGAATTTCTACAGCAGATTTCAAGTCCAAAACCATCCCGATACCTATCCAAAACTCACCCGAGCCCTCGGGGATTCACACCAAATATGTACACTGACTTAAAAATATCATACGAACTTGCTCGCACGAACAAATCGCCAAAATAACATCAAAATAAATAATTTGAGCCTTAAAACTCAAGATTTCATTCAAAATTTCATAATTCCCAAAATTCCCAATTTAAGACCGAAACACGTCAAACGATGTCCGTTTTCAACCAAACTTTACAGGAAGCGCTTAACCAATATATATGACTTGTACCGGGCGTCGGAACTAAAATACGAGCCCAATACTATTACTTTTTAATCAAATTTCAGTTTCAGTTTCCTTAAATATTTTCAGAAAACAATTTAACAGAAAAATTCTTTTACCGTGGTTCTAAAACCCGGATTTCAATTCCGGGCATACGCCCAAGTTTCATATTTTTCTACGGATTTTCTAGGACCGTAAAATCACGGGTCCGGGCCCACTTACCAAAAATATTGGCCAAAGTCAACCATATCAAAATTAATATCAAAATTTTTCAAATTTTCCACATATTTCAACATAAATATTTTCCAACTTCGCGCTCGGACTGCGCACACACATCGTGGCAACTATAAATGAGGTTTTTAAGACCTCAGAAGCTCGAATTGATTAAGAAAAAAAGTGATGGTCCTTTGGGTCGTCATAGAAGTGACACGTGGAATCGAAGATAGAAGATAATTGAATCCGAAGCTAACAATTCGGTCTGTTTCCGGAGAGAATGATACTCATAAGGATGAAGCAAATGCCTGCCATCCGGTAGCATTTAATAAGGAATATTCTACACCATTAAGTACACAGTCTGTTACATGGAATATGAAATTCACCACCTGTCGTTACACATTCTTCAATGACCCATATAATTGACATTAATGAGGGACTTGATCCTAGGTCTTTGTTCCCTATTTGCAACTATAAATAGTGAGGTCTATTATCATTGTAAAATACTCAGAATTGTGGCAAATATACGCTTCACTCTATTCAAAGCTCAATATAATTTTATATTCTTGTTTACTAATATCATTGCTATTGTGCCCGGAAGTCCTAATCCTAGAATTACTATCTATGTTATTTTATATACATGTCAAGGCTAAGTACTATATTTTTATCTAATTCATTTATTATTTTTCTATAAACCATGTATAAATTAAACTATACCATTTTTGGGTAAATAATTTGGCCTAACTGTGGGGCTTAGACAGTTATGTAATTAAGTTGGTCCTTGCCTCTTTTACTAACGTATTTGATTTTGTAATAAAAAATAATAAATAATAGTTTTAACACCACACAAAACCTTGAGGCCCAAGAAAATTAGCCCCAGCACAAGGATTCAATCAGCGATGCCCGCGGTGAGGGAAATGTGGACAAGTTATTGAGTTCAACAAAAATAATATTCTCTTTTGTAGAGAATAAGTTGAAGACTTAGACTTAAATATCTCAACTAATTTGCTTCCGGACTAGCTGAAGCTAGAGCAATTAGCTCAGCTTTCATGATAGAGTTAATAATTATTGTTTGCCTTTTTGATTTCCAACAAATAACACCAACTCTCAAAGATAAATTGTTCTAATCTGCATTAGAAAAGCCTTCAAGTACATCGGGATATTTTTTATAAGATAAGTCATAGGTTTTTGTACTAAGTAAATACCTCATAACTCTTGTTATGGCATGTCAATATTCATTACCCGACTTGCTTGTAAACCTGCTAAGTACTCATATTGCGTATGCAATCTCAAATCAAGTGTAATTAGTCATATATTCTCAAGCTTCAAATTAAGCTAGCATATTCCTTTTGATTTGTTACATCATGGTCACTTTGTAAAGAAAATAAGTGAACACTTGAATCAAAAGGGGTTACCACATGCTTGCAATCAATAAAATTATATATTTTTTAAAAAAATTCTCAACATAATGTGACTGGTCAAGAAAAATTTCATCACATGTTCTAATAAATTTTATTCCAAGAATAAAATTTGCCTCACCCAAAACTTTCATATCAAAATGGCTACTAAGCGTTCTTTTAGTTTCTCCAGTAACATTCTCAAAGCCAAATATTAATTAATCATGAATATAGAGGCAAATAATTACATATGAATTATTTCAAGGCTTATGATAGGTGCACTCGTCACATTTTTTAATTTAATCAACTTTCCTCACGTATGAATATTCAAAATTTTCATGCAAGAATTTTTTATTTCTTTTACCCCACTATTTCTAAAATTTATAAAAATTTATTTTTTATGAAAAGATATATCACATATTCATAAAAAATAGTATAAGGTAAAAAGTTTATACCTTTCCTCCGCTTGAGTTAATCAAGTAGAAAAATACTTTGCCTTTTCATCTCTTAAAAGAGAGTGAACTTGTAGCTTGATATACACTATTTTTTAACTGCATAAAAAAATTTGGATCTCCTTAAAATTATTGGTGAATAAGTAATTACAGCTGAAAAATAAGATGAAGAAAGATAAATAAATATTCTTCAGACTGAAGCGCGGATATCTCGTTCTCTTTAAGGAGATTCAAGTGCACTGCGGTATCATCTTCACCGGTCTAGCTGTAATACTCTTGACTTATCCCCTCTATTTGACTTATCCCCTCTATGATACAACAACCTGACAACGTCGTATGACTCGAACAAACTCTGGACAATTGTTGAGTCCAAAGCTCCACCAAAATGAACACTTTCTTTCAACAAAAATAATATTCTCTTTTGTAGAGGATAAGTTGGGGACTTTGTGGGCATTTGGATATAAGAATTGTAAAATTCCAAGAAAGGGTGAAAAAAATTTCAAGTGAAAATGATATTTGAAATTTTGAGTTGTGTTTGGACATGAATAAAACTTTGGATTATTTTTGACATTTTGTGAGTGATTTGAGTGAAATATTTGGAAAGCAGATTTTTGGAGTTAAAATTTTTGAAATTTTCAGAATGTATCTTCAAGTGAAAATTAAAAATTTTATAAACAAACACTGATTTCGAAAAAAGTAAAACTTTTTGGAAAAAAGAAAAAAAGTTCTTATGTCCAAACAGGCTCTTAAATTTTTCTTTTTCTTTTAACTCTCTTTTTCACTACACCAATTTTGTTTTTTTTATACACACTACCATATCTTTCCACACCAAACACGAGAAAAAAGACCACTATTTATAGGTGTAGAAATAAATAACAAAGTAGTGGCATAACAAAGTAATAGAACATGTTTGGTAATTATAAAATTTAACATTTAGTGGGTAATTAGTAATAGATCATGGCATTAGTGATTTCAAGAGTTACACCAAAATAATGATCACTTTGTTATCAATTTATAACAACCATCTCACATGAAATAATACACGTTAATATTAAAATAAACCAATACCAATAATTAATACCGAAAAAGCTGGAGCCTAATGCATTACTTTGTACACGATTGGTAATTAATTAATTATGCATGGAATATGTAATCAAATGAGAAACTACAATCAGACATCTCTATAACGACATTTATATATAATAATACTTCACTATAAAAGCCAATTTTTTTCTAGAATTAATTTTCTATAATGTTATAATATATGTTCTCTTTTTTGCTAAAACATTCAAAAATATTTAATACAAACAAAATTATTATAGAGAGTTTTAATTATATTTAATAGTGATAATTATGTTTATAATACAGCTAGGTAAAAGACATGTATTAGTGTTTCTAGAACGATTATATCACTCAATCAAAGTAAAATCTAATAAATATCTATTAGACCTTCAAATAATAAAATAAGACACTTAAAAATTCGTATAGATATTTCATGATTTAAATAAATAAAAAAAAAGTTCCTTATGTTGGGATCTATACTATTAATTATGGGTTTGATTTAGATACAATATTTATTATGGAATAATTATTTATTCTTAATAAAGTTTTAAATAGATCATATATTTGTGTGTGTCTTTTGTTTATATAGTAGATGATTTAGTGTATAGGTTTAGATTATACATGAGATATTAAATCATCGGTTCTTATAAGTATAAAGTTTGAGTTCACAATCTAATTGTGACGATCCAAAAGGTTATCACTTGTTTTATTAATCATTTCGAGTTTCTGAGGTCTTAAAAACCTCATTTATAGTTGCCTCGATTTGCGTGCAAAGTTCGGGCGCGAAGCTGGAAAATTTTTATGTTGAAATATGTGAAATATGTGAAAAATTTGAAGAATTTTGATATTAATATTGATATGGTTGACTTTGGTCAAAATTTTTGGTAAACGGACTCGGACCCGGACCCGTGATTTGATGGTCTCAAAAAATCCGTGAAAAATATGGAACTTGGGCGTATGTCCGAAATTGAAATCCGAGGTCTAGAACCCCGGTAAAAGAATTTTTCTGTTAAATTGTTTTCTGAAAATGTTTAAGGAAAATGAAACTGAATTTTGATTAAAAAGTACTTGTATCGGGCTCGTATTTTGGTTCCGATGCCCGGTACAGGTCATATATATTGGTTAAGCGCTTCCTGTAAAGTTTGGTTGAAAACGGACGTCGTTTGACGTGTTTCGACCTTAAAATGGAAATTTTAGAAATTATGAAATTTGAGAGAATTATTGAGTTTTAAGGCTCAATTCATTGATTTTGATGTTATTTTGGCGATTTGATCGCTCGAGCAAGTTCGTATGATGTTATTGAGTTAGTATGCATATTTTGTTTGGAGCTTCGAGGGCTCGGGTGAGTTTAGGATAGGTATCGGGGTGGTTTTGGACTTAAGAAAAACTGCAGAAAATCTGCAGCAGACAATCCTTCAACGCGTTCGCGTCCAGGTGGTCGCGTTCGCGATGGCCAACTTCTTTTCTTCAATGCGTTCGCGTCCTGTTGGTCGTATTCGCGATGTCCAGCTGTTTTCCTTCATCTCGATCGCATACTACTTCACGCGTTCGCGTAGTGTAAATTTGAGCCAGCCCTTTTTCTCTACGCGTTCGCGTGGATAAGCTCGCATTCGCGTAGGCCAACCTGTAAGCCCCAGAATTTTCTTCTTCGCGTTCGCGACAAGCCCCACGCGAACGCGATGTGTAAAACTTCTTCTTCATCGCGAACGCGACCGGGGTGTCGCGAACGCGATGAACAAACTTATGCCCGGTGAATTTAAGTCAGAAAACAGAACAGAAACGGGATAAAAATCCCATTTCTGTTCAACTCTCTTCTCCACAACTCCTTGGGCGATTTTTGAGCGATTCTTCATCAAACTTCTTGGGTAAGTGATTCTTAACTCTTTTTCTTCATTTTCCATCAATATTATTTGAATTCCTAAGCCTAAATAGGTGTAAATGGGTAGAAAAACTAGAGAATTGAGTATAGTAAGGGTTTTCAAAGAATTTGCGATCTAGACTTCGTTTTGGAGTCGAACTTAAGAACAAATTGTATATTTGAACTCATGGATGGTTGGGTGAACTTATTTTGGTTCGAAACTTGAGTTTCGATTATGTGGGCCCGAGGTCGATTTTTACTATTCCGGGCAGAATGTTGTAAAAATCATATTTAATAATATGAACTAGTTTGATTAAATCAATTGTGTATAGATACGATTGGATTGGAGCCAAATTTGAAAGGAAAAGGCATTGCTACGGATTGAATCGTTCGTAATCTTTCGAGGTAAGTGTTTGTTCTATCCTAGTTTGAAGGAATAGGAATTTAGTTGTGCATGAATTGTTTATTAAGAGTTATTGGTGTCACACCGGTAACGGAGATAAATTGTTGAATTATTAGCAATTATTGGTTCAAAACCGGTAATTATAAATATTGTTGATGCAGAAATTATTGGTTAAATGCCGGTATATATATATATATATATATATATATATATATATATATATATATATATATATATATATATATATATATATATGTAATTATAAATATTGTTGATGCAGAAATCATTGGTTAAATGCCGGTAATATATATATTTATGAATTGGGATCGTGTGGCGCGCCGACCACTTATATGATAAGAAATGGGATCGTGTGGCACGCTGACCACAAAGTGATTTAAAATCTTGGCATTGGCCATAGTTGCCGGTAGCCTATTGATATATTTGGGAGCGGGTGGTACGCCTACCACAAGGTATAATTTATTGATACAATTGGGATCGGGTGGTACGCCTAGCACAAGATATAACTTATTGATACAATTGGGAGCGGGTGGTACGCCTACCACAAGATATAATTTATTGTTACAGTTGGGAGCGGGTGGTACGCCTACCACGAGATATGAAATGAAAAAGGAATTGAGACATAAAAGTAAGATTTATTATGTTGACTAGATTACTCTGGATATTATGAGTTATTGACTGTTATTTCAGAGCAGAGTCTTTCCTTATAAATATTTTGTATATGTATATATATCGCAACTGTACAGGTTTATGTGGGTGACTGGCCTTAGTCTCGTCACTATTTCGCTGGGATAGGCCGGACACTTACCAGCACATGGGGTCGGTTGTGCTGATACTACACTCTGCGCTCCTTGTGCGCAGATACAGGTTACGGACAGCAGCAGCGGCAGTAGCGATTGTGGATATTCCGACTACTGAGACTACGAGGTAGCCTTGCAGGCGTCCGCAGGACCCGTTGTCTCTTCTATCTATGTATTTCATTCTGTTATCTCATGTATTCGAGATAAACAACTTATATTTCTTTCAGACAATTGTGTGTATTATTCTTAGAAGTTCGTGAGTATTGTGACACCAATCTTGGGTAGTGTATCATGTTTGGGTTTCTTTATCATATTTGATAAGATTGACTAAGTCTTCCGCTAAGTTTAATTATTCCGTTGTAAGTTATATGTTTTTAATTTTAAAGTCTTAATAAGAGTTTGGTAACTAATGGAAATATAAGTAATATTTGGCTTGCCTAGCTTCCACTAGTAGGCGCCATCATGACTCCCGATGGTGGGAAATCCGGGTCGTGACACTAATGATGGAATTGGACAAACCATCATGGATGGTTGTAGCACAAGATTAAATATAGTTTATCTTGATTATGGGAATGATTTAATTCCAACTTCTTGTGCTAGCACATCTTATATGTGTTGAACGGATAAAGTAGAGATAAGTATTTTATAATGACATAATAAAACTCTCTAGCCATTAAATATACTTATACTCTTAATCCATTTATAATTATTATTAGCTGTGTGCACTATTATTGTTTTGATTTATTAAAAGGCCATATTCTTTCATGGGCCAATATGCCTGGTAAATTGGATAATAGTAACGTACATTGGCGATAATAATTAGTTGATAGATCTATGTCTCGATTTAGAGATTGATGATACACCTTTATGAAAGATTATAAGTTTTCATGTCTAACCCCGACCGATGGACACATGAAATAATTTAATCAAACGTTTAAAGGAAATAATCAATAAATTAAATTATCAGTAACTTAATTTAATAAATTAGTATCTGAATCTTAACATGAGGAGTTAAATAAGATTTAACTGATGAATTTCAAAATTGAACCGAGGAGAACAATTACGAATTTTTAGTGGAATAACTCGTAATTTATTATGGTAGTGCTAATTCGGATATTTCGAAATAAGTCCATAATAAGAAGCCTCGTTAATTAAATTATGTGGTTCCTATTGTGCCTGAATAGTTTGGAATTAAATGGAATTCCGTTTCTTGGTGGAAAAGGAAGACTCAACAGGTTAGGAAAAGGTTTAAAATCCTAAACATGTGGCTATAAAAAGGGGTCTTATTTCATAAAGTGGCTACATTTTTTACTATGTGTTTTCCATGGAGAAAATTCGCCTACACGAATTTTACTAATTTCGGTATTATTTGGGTCACACAGTAGAAGACCATGGAACTTGAAGATGATCTCATGGACAAATTTTTCCCATACTTGAAGGAATTTTCGTGATCGGGTCACGCTTCAAGATAAGTATCGATTTTACGTTTGATTAAATCTATGCTTGTATGTTGTCTATTTTTTCATGCAAGTGATTCTGGCTATTTGTTTCTGTTGTTTATACCTGTTTTCTATAGTTTGATTCAAAAAATATTGGAACCTTATTGAATAAATAAATCAAAGAGAATGAAGAGGTAAATCTTAGTCAAGACTAATAACTTCCAGATCAATAAACGAATCGGAGAATAATGCATAAAATAGAATAGGGGTGATCGATCTCATTGATGTTTTCCATTTCTTCATTCATTTAATGATGAAGATCATAGTTTTTTTGTCTTACAAGGGAAGACTCCTCTTTCTAAGAAGATTATAGAGGAGAAATAAGAGAGAGAAAAAAATTCTTTTCTTGAGAGACTCCTCCCCTATATATAGTTATGAAATTCTCACCATGGATCAATACAACTTCGTACGACGTCCGCTTTCGTCGTTCTCTGAGTGTCTTTATTCGTTACGAGGGGCACTATGAGTGTGGGGTTTTGGATAAAACCATGTCTTCCTTCACTATCTCTTTGTTTGGACGGGATCTTGGTCAAGCTGACTGCAACGACTAGATTTAGACGGGATCTTGCTCTTCTCTACTCAAGAGCCATGATGACGGCTTTCGTTGATGGGACGGTATTTTTCACCTCGTATCGAGGAGCTAATCTATCAACATCCGAATGGTATCTAATTATCTTTCTAATAGTGTCCTTAGTCGTAGGGATTTTATTTTCGAGTTTATATCAAGGTATCATCCCATCGCGAGTCCCGGTTATCATTGGTGATAGCCTTTGGTCTTAGGGGTATTATTTCGAATTCTTAAAGAAATGTTGGTCTGTCGTTGTTTGATCGAGGTCAAACTCTTCTTTTTGGCGGAGGCCCTTGGCCTTAAGGGTGTTATTTTGATCTTTTATCGAAATATCAACTCGTTGTTGTTCGATCGAGGTCGACTTCTTCTTTTTGGTGGAGGCCCTTGGCCTTAAGGGTGTCATTTCGATCTTTCATTGAAATATTAATCCATCGTTTTTCAGTCAAGCTCGAACTTTTCTTTTTTGGCGGAGGCCCTTGGCCTTAAAGGTGTTATTTCGATCTTTCATCGAAATGTTAACCCGTTGTTGTTCGATCGAGGTCAAACTCTTCTTTTTTGGGGGAGGCTCTTAGCCATAAGGGTGTTATTTCAATCTTTCGTCTAATATTAATCCATTGTTGTTTGATCGAGGTCGACTTCTTCTTTTTGGCGGACGCCCTTGGCCTTATGAGTTGTATTTCGATCTTTCGTCGAAATATCAATCCATCGTTATTTAATCGAGGTCGAACTTTTATTTTGGAGGAGGCCCTTGGCCTTAAGGGTGTTATTTCGACCTGTCATCGAAATGTTAAGCCGTCGTTGTTCGATCGAGGTCGAACTATTCTTTTTTGGAAGTGGACCTTGGCCTTAAGGATATTTTGATCTTTCATCGAAATATTAACTCATCGTTGTTCAATCGAGGTAGAACTTTTTTTTTTTTTGCAGAGGCTCTTGGCCTTGAAGGTGTTATTTCGATCTTTCGTCGAGATATTAACCCGTCGTTGTTCGATCAAGGTCGAACTCTTCAATTAGTCGATGGCCTTAGCCATTAGGATGTTACATTCGAGATGGCATCGAAGTAGTATCCCGTCGTAAGGTGTCGCTCTATTATGTTTGTTGGAGTATCGTGGATGCTAGTTTTATTCATACATTGGAGATTTGTTAGAGTATCGTGGATGGTAGTTTCATTCATACATTAGAGATTTTGATTATACTCTTGTACAAAACACGTGCTAACTTTGTACTTATACTGGAGATTTGGCTATCTATAGCCAGTCTCTTCATTACTCGACCTGGAGGTTGTGTCGATGGGCGGAGTGATGAAAAACACTTCAAACTTCGAGGCGTCTCCCTTGCCACATCATTAAAGACTTCACCAAGAAAATCCGATTGGGATGAAACTCAGATGAGCGAAAAAGAGTACGACTTGGGAGGCTCCTCTTTTCAGAAGTGGGAGCATTTGAGATGGGCAACATTTTTTTAAAAACTCGATTGTTTTCTTTCTAATGAACTAAGGTCCTTTGTCACAGCTAACCTCTTTGGGAATGCCAAAGTGACAAATTATGTTTTTCCGTATGAACGCGATAACTTCTTGCTCACGTATTTGAGTGTATGCATCTGCTTCCACCCACTTAGAAAGATAGCCATTTAAAAACCAAAAGGGGGTGTATCTTACCTTGCCCTGCTAGGAGGGGTCCGACAATATCTATCCTTCACTTTGGGAATGGCCATGGCGAAATGACGGAATGCAAGAGATCCTGTTTGATGTATCATAGGGGCGTATTTTTGGCACTGCTCACATTTCTTTGACACAATCTGCGACTTCTTCTTTCATGGTATGCAAGTAGTATCCCGCGTGGATGAGGCATTTGACAAGAAAATGGTTTTCCGTATGGGCACCACAGTGCCCCTTGTGTGCTTCTTCTGCAAATGTGTTACAATACGGTTGCGCTAGTCCCAAGTTTAGATTTATAAAATATACCTCGACCTGGTCCATCAAGGAATGGAGAAGGGTGACCACGTTTTCCTTGATATTTTTGGTGGATGCCGCTAGCTTGGCGAGACTATCCGATGAGATATTTTGCGCCCTAGGTATCCGATCGAGGTGACATTCATCAAATTCTGGTAGTAGTTTTTGGATTTCTTACTGGTACTTCTGTCGTCCCTATTTTTTGATTTGGAAAGTCCAGTGACTTGATTCATTACGAGTTGAAGTCGCAATGGAGGCGAGTCATCGAGTGCCATGTTAAAGGGCTAATTTCAACCCTGCAACCACAACTTCATGCTTGGCCTTGCCGTTAGTCATATCGGGGTACTGTTTGGATTAGTGAATCACTCTGTCTGTAGGGACTTCAGGGATGAGTCCTAGTCATTTTAATTTTGCTTGCGTCAGTGAGCGTGATACCTGAAGGTAGGAAACATTGCTATTTAGATCACACTCATTTCATACATATATTGAAGTTTTCTCGTCTAACCTTTTCATTCCCCGATTTTGAGATGTCATTGGTGGGTGGGATGATGAATTATACTTTAATCTCAGGGGGGTTTCTCCACGTCGGTATGGTATTTAAGTCCTCACGAAGGCTTTTTTGGGACATCTTTCGTTCGAAGGGTATTACTTCCTAGACGTCAGGTTTGTCTAGTGAACGATATTTAGTGGTTCTGTAATAATTTCCTATTCTTCAGTTGGGATGTTTCCTTGTTTGATCGCCCGTGTTGTGCTTACATTCTTGTTTGGGCAATCAGCAGAAATGGGGGTTAGGATGATATCCTCCTTATCCCGATCTGATGAGTTGGCTAACAAAGGTGGATCGGTGGTGTTACTTGCTCTGCTTGACGCTCTGATAGTTGACGATGATGGTGTTTTTTGAGTTTGGTAACCGTATTCGTTTCTCTTTCCCTTCCTTTTTGTGCCTTGATTCAATGCGGGCCAGTCTTGTTTTGACTGGTTCATGGGCTGCCCGGCGTGTGAGAGATAATGTTTGTTGCAACTTTTGTTTGTATATAGCACCATGATCTTGGTTGGTGTGTGAGATTCGCTTACCGTTCTTCTTGGTGGGTGATAGTGTTTCCAGTTTTCGATCTGGAGGAGACTAGGAGGTTTTCACTAAGAAATTCCCATATACGGCCAAATCGTTTGATTCAAAAAATATTGAAACCTTTTTGAACAAATCAATCAAAGATAATGAGGAGGTAAATCTTAGTCAAGACTAATAACCTCCAGGTCTATAAACGAATCGGAGAATAATGCATAAAATGGAATAGGGGTAATCGATCTCATTGATGTTTTCCATTTCTTCATTCATTTAATGATGAAGATCACTGTTTTTTTGTCTTACATGGGAATACTCCTCTTTCTAAGAAGATTAGAGAGGAGAAATAAGAGAGAGAAAAAAACCTTTTCTTGAGAGACTCCTCCCCTATATATAGTTATAGAATTCTCACCATAGATCAATACAAATTCGCACGACGTCCGCTTTCGTCGTTCCCTAAGTATCGTTCTTCGTCACGACGAGCATTATGGGTGCGAGCTTTTGGAGCAAACCATGTGGTCCTTCACTATCTCATTGCTTGGACGGGATCTTGATCAGGTTAGACTGCAGCGATCAGATTTTGACCAATACATCCATCACTTATTCATAACATCTCATGTAATAGCCTTCTTCAATTGCTAATATTACTCAACAAATTCACCTTTAACTTGTCCGACTTATGTAGTGAAACAAACGAAACTTGGTTACATTTATTTATTCATTTATTTTTGTATGAATGCTGAAATTTGTATAACAAGAAAACCATATACAGTATATTAAACTTTAATGACGAACTTTAGTTAAAGAATTTAATCATAAATCAAGACATAATAATAAGTCTAGCAAAATGAAAAATAAAGAAGAAGAAAAAGAGTCACTATCGCGCGGAGTGAGGTGTGATAAATAAGTTCATTCACCCCTAATAATAAGTGTTATTGATTTGAGTTATCGAAATGGAGAGACTGTTTGCTTTTAATGGACTGTATACATAATAATTGTCGGATAAGTTATTTAGAAAAAATAAAAAGATGAATTAAGTCAACATATGCGGCAGGGACCTATAATCAGAGAAGACTCAGTGAGAAAGTGGCGCCCCCTCATGAGAGTGGTATAGGAAGCTTCTCTTTTTTCTTCTTTGACTTTATACTCCTCAGTCCTCCGTGTCGAAAGAGGAAGGTTCTGTTGGGAATGAAGATGATTCGAAGATCAATATCCTATGATCCTTCTTTGACTTTTTCTAAGTTACATTTATATTATTGTATAACACTCTTTTTATTCTGATTACGTGATTTATGGTGATACAGTTTAACAGTGTTGCAACCACGTTACTAGTTATAGGCCAATCTTAAATTAGTTAAGATCAATTATACTACATTTATTCTTGAAATCAAATTTACACACTATGAATTGGCCGTATAATAATAAAGTAGGTGGTTTTCTAATAAAAGTTCATACAAATATAGACCTAGAAAATAGAAATGCTAAATGGCATCCCTGAAAAATATTTACTTTCTTATATCATTTAATTATGTTACAATACAAAAATATACATGCAAAATGTATATCCTTTATCTTATTAGGTTGGAGTGTATTATAGTTTACAATCTATAAATTGTACTCGCTCTGTTCATTTTTACTTGACATATGTTGACATTTCACACATCTTAAAAAATAATAAATTAAACGTATAATTTACTATGATACTCATATTAATTAATATATATTTTATTAGGTTTGAGAAAATAATTTGACACGAATAATAAAGATTATTTTTTCTTAATAAGTATAAGTTCCAAATAAAAATAAAAATTTATTTTTATATATATCTGTCAAGTAAAAGTGAACGAAGGGAGTGCATTCTCTTTTGGCTTGCCACAGCACTTAATGCGAAACAAATCCCAACCGTCCATTTTGGGATTCTGAACTACTACAAAAGTATTTCCTCCTCATACTCAAAAAGAGAAGCACGCGTTTAACCCAGGGCTCCATTAGAAAAATAAAAAAATATGGGCCCCATATCTTTATATGAATTGCTCCCCACCATTCTTTAAGGCCCCTGTTATTCTTCTTCTGTTGAAAACCCAATGTTTCTCCTTTGATGATGTTTATTTACCAAATACTTTTTAACTTACTGTATATAATAAGATGCGTTTCCACTTTCCATAGAATATTGAATGCTTTAATCCTTGACTTCGATCGCTATTTTAATATATATCAGATCAGATTATGAGATATTATATTACATTGTTAAGTTTTAATTTTAAACTTATAATTTTCTACATATAAATTAACATAAAAAGACCAACACATGACGATAATGATCAGCAACTAGGTGCAGCCTTCATTGGTATTTGAACTTGTTTTCTGCTGCCCTTTCAAATATTTGTGATTGATACTCTTTCTCGTTCATAATTTATTTTAACACGTTCATTAAAGAAAATATTAAATTCTATATAAAAATATCTAGTATAACTAAATTATTTCTAATTAAATATTTAATGCAAGGAGTAAGAATTTTTTTTTAGAATATATACATAGGGTTAATTTATAAAAATAAATTAAAATTTTTCTCGATTACATACATAAATACTTATTTTAAATCAAAATAAAAAAAATAAATTGAATAAATTGAGTACTAATTAAAAGCACAATTTATTTTCCAAATAACTCAAAGAGCCGAGGAAACACACAAGATCGGACGGCATAGCACATGCCACGAAAGTGGGTTGTTATATCAAGGTATATTTGCCAACGAGGACTGCGAAGCATCTGAACACGTATTTAAAAAATGGGACCCAATTTAAAACTTTTTGCTGATGATGTCGGTGTGTAAGTTTTTAGGTCCACGAAATGACGTGTACCACCAACAACCCGTAGTGAATAAGTGGACCCCATGTTTGTGCGTTTTCGCCTAGGCCAGCTCACGATCACGACCTTCTAGATAGATGTTGTTGTGGCCCACGTGTCACCTCTGTGCTTCCACGTGGCTATTGGTACGTGGTTCTCTATTATTGGCTAGAGCCCTACGACTTAGTAATATTTAATGCTCGCAGTTGACAGGTGGCCTTGGCTGGATTGACGTCACATTTTAGTTTTTTCTCTTTATTTTTTTCACTCTTTGTACACATGACACAGCTGACAGGGTCGACGTGTCGATGAGAATAGCTTTCGGGATCTTCCAACTAAATTACTCTTATGGATAACGAGTAAAACATAACTACATACTCCGTCTGTTACATTATATATAGTCTTTTTATTTAATTTTTTTGATTTCTTATTATCTGTAATTCACTTATGCATCTGTATTTGTGTTGTTTTATTGGTTTATGTTTTACTCAAAAGTTGTTGAATACCTTTAAACTAATCAATTAATGTAAACAAAGAGATAATGGGAATCAACGGTAATATAAATTGAAGATTGATCGTCGGATTAGTGTGTGTGGATAGCTCTTACAAGAAGATAATAAAGTTTAATGCAGTATCTAGAATAAATGAGCAGTGAAAATGTTGATAATAGAGAGAAGAAAGATATAAAGAGAGAATTGTCTTATTCCAAATTGATCGATGCCTACAAATGGGGGGAGACCCTTCCTTATATAGGGAAGAGGCCCCTCGCCCAACTATTACATTGACGCCCAGATATTACAAGTATATTTGGGATATAAAACAGGGGAGGTTGGGGACGTCCTCCTAGACAGGTCCGCCGGCTCGGTATTTTAAGGGCAATTGTAACCTTCTTGGCGTACGACCATAAGTGAGGACGTCCTCGAATGTTGCTGTCCTCGTAAGGAGGCGTCCTCTTCTTGCACTTCATCAGGACCGACCACGTGTATGTGCAAACTAGTTGTATTATTCATCCGATTTGTCCTCATACAGATAGTCCCTCCACCTATTGGAGATGTGCCCGGGGCGTATCTGCGATGGGCGGATAGATCCAACCCACGTTGGGTCCTATGCACACTTGCATACGTGGCACGTTCTTCTGAACCGTCGCCTGCTGACGGCGTGCATCATAATTACTGTTGTTTTCCATGCTGGTCATAAAGTCGATTTGACGTTTCGGTTTCCGCCTCTTTTCTGGTGCAAAAACCCTTCGAATTTCGCGTAGTAGCTTATTATAAATAAGAGGCAGTTTCAATATCATCCCTTCCTTTAGATCATCAAAAACTCCTTGCTTCTTGCCTTCTCATGTTCACATATTCGGCAATTCACATCTCCTTTCTTAGCATCCTTGCTACCAATTTCTTACAGTACCCAGCTAGTAACCCAACAAGATTTAGAAAAATGGCTAAAGGTAGTCGTCGTTGGGAACCAGAAGAGGAAGAGACTGGTACCGGGGTTTTCCGGTGGTCAAGAGGTAGCAAGAAGGTTAAAAAAGCTCATGTCCCTTTGAAGGAAGACAATCTCCTTCCTTGTGATCTGAACGTGAGGAAGGACTTTTCTTCACCGACGGATGCCGATGTATGGGAGAGGTCCACGTTCGCCGCGAGCCAGCTATACAATCTCAGGGTGTCCTGCCATGTGTCGGAGGCGGTGGAGACAAGTGTGGTCGGGGATGACCTGGTCTATGTACATCGACCGGGGTTCTGTGCCATCCATGAGTACCCTTTCATAATGGGGTGCGAACTTCCGATCTACCCCTTGGCGGAGGCACTGTGTCGCTTTTACAATATCTGTCCGGCCCAACTAACTCCGTATACATGGGAGATCTGCCAGATCTTGACGACGTATGCGGAAAGGGCTCGCGTGGACGTCTCCGTCCACCATCTACTGAAGTTGTTCTGTCCCGGCTACATGCGGGGCAAGATGCCGCAGTTGAAGAATCGAGGAACAAAAGGCTTAGTCGTCGAGGCGGACGACAAGCCCAACTGCCAATTCTGGATGAAGTATTTCTACATCCGCACCTCGGATTTGGTGGCGGACGCGACCGGTTTTCCGGAGGTGTGGAATGCTAACCGTAAGTACTGATTTGTTCTCCCTATGTTTTTGTACATTGCTTTGTCATTACGCCGTTTTTCAGGCGCTAACATCTTTTGTTTTTTGTACGTAGTGGCAGCGCGTATGCCTCAACCTGTTCCCGACATTAGGGCGTGGGTGAAGCAATTGATCCCCTATGCCGAAGAGTGCAGGACGTGGGCTACCTTCAGTTTGAAGTACGGCCTTCCAAGTACGATCTCGACTCGCTAGTTTCTGTCTCTCTTATCTTTTTTTTTATTTTAGGTGTCGCCGTAACTGGTATTTTATCTTATCTTGCTGCAGCTTGGAACGTGGCGCGGAGACGGGGACGTCGTGCCGCTAGTCCCGCCTCTTCGGAAACAGAGCTTGTGGCCTCCATCAGGCAGGGTCTTCCTGAGGTCGCCCAGCCCGATGAGGGCCAGACGGACGTAGTCGCATCTGGCGACGGGGCTGCCGAGGTCGCCGACCCGGATCTTGCCCGCGCCATCCAGGAGTCTTTACTATCGGGCGCTCCCGGTCCTTCTTGCTCCGTGCGAGAGCCGGCTATTGACCAGGCGCCTGGGTCGAAGGCAGAGCCCTCATCCCTTCCTGTTGAAGAGGGCGCTTCTGCTTGTCACACCTCCTTTTTTCACAGCATATACGTAATTGTGCCGCTGTTTACTACTACACCCCGGGATGGGATATGATAATAATCAGGGAAGGAGTTTTTCCACTTAAATGACAGTCAGAACGGGATCAATTTATTTAATTTTTTCAGAGTCGCCACTTGAAAAAATAATGGTGTCCCAAGTCACCGGTTTAATCCCGAACCGAGGAAATTTATGACTCTGTATTACAGTCTGCGAAACTAGAAACCTGGATAAGGAATTCTGTTAACCCGGGAGAAGGTGTTAGGCACTCCCGAATTCCGTGGTTTTAGCACGGTCGCTCAACTGCAGTTTTTGTTTCTATCTGATTTCTCTATATATTTTAATTAGGTGCTTTTAAGGTTCCGCTTTTTAATTTTAAAAGAATTGCGACGTCATGAAAACACATTTCGAGTCACACCGCAACCAGTACGCCTGTGACTTTAATGTATTTTAGTTTCGCCGAGAGTAAGATTTGGGTCACATAAATGCGCACCCGTATTTAGGAAAATAATTTTATTAAAGTAGTGCCTAAAGATTCTACGTCTTTGTTAACTTCGGGAAAGACCGTGAAATTTACTAAACGGTCCTTCCGAGTCTAAAAAGTTTTTATAACAATTATTCGAGGGTCCCGCAATAGTGTATTTAGTGCGGCGAGGCTCGTCTCATTATTTTAAAGATCATATCTAAAATGACTAGGTTTTCTATTGTTTTGTTTTTTGTATCAAAGAGGAAAGAAAATCCTAATTAATTGTTATTAAGAAAATTACCATAGTATATCAATGTACACATTAATGGGTCTAATACCATTTTAACCTTAGGTCCAAGACAACCAAATTCATACACTTGTCCTGGATTTATTCTTTCAAATACTGGGCCCGAGACAGGCCCAAAAATGGAAAAATACATAGCTGGCCAATGATAAGCTTAAAGAGAGATTCGGCAACTGGGCATTAAAATTGGCCTTATACATATTTCAATCTAATAGCTTTATCACATCTCCCATGTATTGCCTTTCTTGTTAATTACTTACTGAATAACTGTAAATTTGAAATTGGAATTCAATTAATGGTACTAACAGTAGTTCCTCCTAACTTTGCAAACTAAAATGAACCAATGCTTCAACTTATAATATTAAGCCTTAAACAAAACAAAATTCACTCACAATCCTCAATAACAATTGTACCAAACGCCTACATTTAAACAAATTCCAATCATCATTCAACTGACGTGGATGATCAAAATAACAAGAAATCCTGGCTGCAATTCTTTGCTTTCTTAACACTTCTTCCTTTTACTATAGACATCTTATTTCAATACATCTAAACAATCAAACTTTAACACTTAAAACAATATCAATTAGATCACTATAGTTCAATCGACAGTCCAATAGAAAAGCAAATACAGTGAACAAATGTCTAAATATATAAGAAACAGCTTCAATTTGTATTTCTTAATCCAATTGATCACTTGAATTTACAAGGTTGTGTACCTGAAATGGTGAACAAGCCCATTAGATCTATGACAGCAGCAGTAGAACATGATTCAGCAAAGCAATTTCAGTAGTAACAGTATAACAGACACATTAGTAGCAGTATAATGACCAACAGCAACAATTGAAATCGACAGTTAAACCCAGAGGCTGATTTTCAGAATTTCAAGTTGTTGCAAAACCAAATCACATTCAAACTACTATAATTGCAGTTATTCACTGATTGGTGATGGTTTTCCTTACTGTTTTTGGATTTTTGAAGATAATTTGAAGATAAAAGAGAAGAAAAATGAACCTGAAATGTTAATTTCAGATCTGGAATTGAACAAGTATTTTTTTGGGATTTTTCTAGGGTTCCTATGGCTAAAATTCTAAAAAAGACTCTAAAAATCAGATTGAACCCCCATTCTTAATGCTGAAAATGCCTATTTATAGGCCCAAAAGGGGAGGAATTATTTCATTAAAAACCCTCATATTCTTAGCTTGTTGCACAAGTTAGTGCAATTATTTATTTGAAATCTACACTACAACCCCTTCTAGAATACTCTACCATGTTCCATTTCCTTTGGAATTCCTATTGTGCCCTCATTTCCTTTATTATTCACTAATATACCTTTTGTTATGCCCAAATTGTCCTAAAAGCTCTATATTTATAACAATTATACCAATTCCCTTTCCAATTGCACCCTTTTCCTTTTAAACCTATTACAACTATACCAACTCTTATTCCCCATTTACCCATACTTCTTAATGTTTATTACTTTTTCTAAATTCTGTATTTTACTCCTATTTAAACATATTTTCAGACTTGTATTTATCAAATAGCCACAATTAAGTGATTATTGTTCAACTAGCCAATTGGCCCTTTCAACTACTTTAAATTCAAATTAATTCACTAATTAAAATCACATTTCAACAATAACCAACTCTAGGTAGTTTTACAAATATGGCCACTTATGATTAATTATCCGATTAACAAGACTCGGGGGAACAATTGATAGATGGTGAGTCTTATTAATCGAGATAACTAGTCGCAATTGATTCTATTTAGTAAAACACCTTAAGTTGCTATGAATCGTGTGATTTCAACTATCGATCTAACTTGAATCTAAACTAGTCTAAAGTCGAATTCACTAATTGAGCTTAGTCACTAACTAACAGCTATAACCAATACATCCTAAGTGTTATTCAACATCGAACTCACTGAACTTAAACAGATTACCAAAATAATTTCACTAATTGGTAACTAATCAACTTGCATTTCAAAACAGGTTCAAGATTATAACAAAGCATATTCAAAATTATCAACAGGTAATTCCCAAAAGCAATCAAAAATCAGAAATACAAATTAACGGATCGACTAACCAGAATCATAACAACCTACAATTAATCAGAAAAAACCAACAAAGCTAATCTAATATATTCTAGTCAATTTGAAATGTGTATATTTCTAAAAACAATTACTGCTATCATTCAAGCCTCATTGAAAACAAAACAGCACAACGAAATCAACCATGTATTCGAATTAAACAAAAATCAAAGAAGAAGACTTAGCTTTCTTGTTGTCGTTATTAATTCCTTTTCTGTTTTTTTTTCATTTTTTTTTTCCTATTTTCTCTTCATTTTCTTGAATGAACTTCGAGCTTCTCTTGAACCCTTCTTAAATCGGCAAATCTTGACAATCCGGCAACCTTCTTGAATTTTCTTGAATGTCCGGCGGCTTTTGACAGCGTTTGTAACGCTAAAGGGTGGTGGGTGAGTGTTTTTGTGAGTTTTTGAGGCGGCGGCGCCGTGGCGGTGGGTGACGGTGCCGTTGGGGTTTGTTGTTTGGAGGTGTTTCGGTTGGTTTTGAAGAAAGCTAATGGCGGGGGAGTGATAAGGAGAGGAAGGGGAGTAATTTGATGTTGGTTTGGCTGGGAAAGGAAGCCGGCCGCCACTGTGGGTGGCGGAACCCTAGCGGCGGCACTGTCATGGTGAAGAAGATGAGAAAGGCGGCTGTTAGGAGAGGAGACAGAAGGGATCGAAACTTTTAAGGTTTTAAGTTATGTTTTTTAATGTTTTGGGTTTAGTTATATTAGAATTGTAATAATGAATCACAGCCATTGGATTTTGGGCAACAGACGGCTGTGATTAAATCGCATGAAGTGGGTTGGTCTGATCTGGGTAATTGGGCTGGGGCGTTGGGCTGTTGGGTGGCTGGGGCTGGGGTCGTTTTGGGCTGCTGGGTAGGGAAATTGGGCTGCTGGGTAGGGATTTGGCCCAATTCTTTTGTATTGTACCTCTTGCCTTTGTATTTTGTATTCTATTCTTTTTTGTATGTATTTTTATTTTGTATTTTTGTTTTTCAATTTTGTTTGTATTTTCTGTATTTTTTATTTTTGTAATTATTTAGAACTAATTAAAACTAACTAATTACCTTCTTTTTTGGTAATTTTCAATTTTAAAAAGCTAACTAATTTTTGATTTTTTCTTTAATTTGTTAAAAATGAATTAACACCTAATACATGAGAAATTAATTTCTAAAAATGTATTTTTGTATTTTAATTTATCACACGCAAATAAAATTCAAACAATTAGCACAAAATTCACACAAAATTTAAAAAATAAGGAAAAATCATTTATTTTGAATTTTATAGGAATAACTCATGTGTAGGGTAAAAATCACGTGCTCACACTGCTAATAATGAACCGGTGGAGCGGAAGAGGCGTAGACTACTCATCGGGAAGGGAGTGGTCATGGACCAAGGACGAAAGAAACCGGCAGCTCGTCGTCCTGAGTCGACGCCGGTCCTGCTGGGCGACGCCATCCGTTCGGTGAGAGCCGCAGTGTTGAGTGTAGCCGGGGTGAGCGCTGCTACTCCAAATGCCGAGGGCGACAGCGTACCAGCTGTCGCCGCTGAGCCCGCGGGCGCTGAGGCGGCCTCAGAACCAGCAGATGTGCCGCCACGGGAGCAAGCTGGGACGGAGACGTTGGAGGCGGGTCATAGCCGTCGAATTCTGATTCCGACGGGTTACAATCTGCTGGAGGAGAGTGAGCACGCCTTGACGGACTTTGCTTTATTGTGCGGAGGTGCCGAAGCGGAGTTGCTGAAGTCGGTGAGCGACCGCGACTTGTCTCACCGAGTAGCCGGTGCCACCCTACAGGTATGACTTGATATGTATATTCCCTTTCTTCTCTTTTTTTTCTTGCTATTCTTGCGCTTCGAGGCTTTAACGTGTCTCTCTTCTTTTATAGACTCTTATTCGGGAGGTGGAGCGGAGCCGAAGAGAACGGAAGAAACTAAATACCTTTCGGAAGGCGTCGAGAAAATACAAGGAGGCCCATGAGAAACACAAGACGCTCTCGGATTGCTTTTCCCGGGACCCGAATTTCCGCCTCCTCCGAGAGAGCGTTCAGTCGCTGGAGGAACAGCTGCACAAGCAGACGGAGCAGATTGAAAAGGCGGATGCTGACTTGCTGGCTGCTGTGACTCGGAACGCCGAGCTAGAGAGCCTCCTCCAACAGCGGGAGGGGTAAATGGATATGGGTCGCGTAGCAACACTGGAGGCAAGTGAGCTTCACGCCAAAGTCGATGCCTTATCGGCCGAGCTTCAAGCAGCTTCGTCTCTAGCGGTGGTTACTCGTCAAGCGGAGGCTGTTGGCCCAGTTGGGGACGTTCCTCGCGAAGCCCGGGATATGTTGGTGTATGCCAAGGCGAGGCGAACTGTGTTCGAGGAGCTGCAGGCCGCCGACAGGGCTACCGAGGCAGTGGTCGACGAGCAGCGTCGCCTGGTTAGGGTGGCTCGTGAAGCCTGTGGCTACGACCACGACTCCCCGGCCCAGACGGGCGGATCCTTTACTGATGCGGATCAGCTGGGCACCGGGTCCTGGATTGAGAGGATACTCCGGGACGATGGTGAGGACGACGCTGATGGGGCTGAAGGAGATGGCGGAGGCATTGGTAGTTGAGTAGGGCTTATTATTCTTGTAGTTTGTAGCCCCCCCCTTGTAAATGTGTATAGACTTTTTTAATAAAGAACTCTTTTTCGTTAATGTCTCTAATCTTCCTTTTTTTTACTTCCGCATTGTCGAGGTTGACCTTAGTCTCCAATTTATATGGCGAAGGCCCCTCTGCCTGAATTCATTCTTGAACTAGGGCAAACCCATATTTCGACATCGAAGGCACTTAGCCTGAGTCCCAGTTTGGGCGAGGTCGGGCTTATACGTCTTGCGCGGTCGTCCTTTCGACCTTTTGTTTTGCCTCGGAGGGGCCGTGCCATTATCTTTTGACGTTTTTAGGCCTTAGCCATTTGTTTCATCTGGAGGAGGCCGTAGCCTTCTCCTTTAGATATTTTTAGGCCTTAGCCTTTTGTTTCATCTGGAGGAGGGCGTAGCCTTCTCCTTTAGATGTTTTTGGGCCTTAGCCTTTTGTTTCATCTGGAGGAGGGCGTAGCCTTCTCCTTTAGATGTTTTTAGGCCTTAGCCTTTTGTACCATATGGCCTGTCACACCTCCCTTTTTACTACCCCAAACAATTTAAAGTGTATAAATACACTTGTAGGGTATACCCCGACGCTCAATTACCCACGACGGATAAAATAACGTAAGGGAAGGAGTTTTTCCAATTAAAGGACAATCGGTTCGAGATTTTATTAGAGATTAATCAGAGTCGCCACTTGGGAATGACAATGGTGTCCCAAGTCACCGGTTTAATCCCGAACCGAGGAAATTTATGACTCTGTATTACAGTCCGCGAAACTAGAAACCTGGATAAGGAATTGCGTTAACCCGGGAGAAGGTGTTAGGCACTCCCGGATTCCGTGGTTTTAGCACGGTCGCTCCACTGTCATTCTTGGCTTTTGTTTGACTTAATTATGGATTTTAACAACATAATGTGCTTTTTACATAAATATTATTTTTAAGAATTTGCGACATTGCGGAAAACACACCTCGAGTCATACCGCAACCAGTACGCCTATGACTTTCGGTATATTTCGGCTTTGCCGAGATTTGGATTTGAGTCGCACCAAGTGCACACTCGTTCAATGGAAAGTATATTAAAATCGTGCCCTAAATGATGTCTATCGGCTTTTAACTTTTGGGAGAGGCTATGGAATTCGCTATTAGCCTCTCCGGATATACTATGTTATCTCATTACTAAATGGGGGCCCCGGTGTTATTCGGGCGAGGCTCATCCCAATTTAATTTGTTAAAGTCCAATCCTATTTCATTCGACTACATTTTTTGCTACATTGTTTTTTCCTTACTCGTATTGCTAATGTTATAACCATCCAGGCCTGTTGAGTTCATGTTATTTATTGGGCCTAGTCTTCTCTTCTTTTTCCTTGCCGAGCTTTCAATCTATCCAGGCCTTAAAGGCTCAAGCCGTTACCGGGTTTCCATTGTTTACCAAGCCAGTCGATTCTATATTGTAGTTCAGGCCCATGTTGGGAGTTAGGCCCAAATCGAATTTAAAGCAGTAATGAAGAAAGCGAAACAATGAACTCACAGTAAATCAAACACACTGAAATTAAATTATATCACTCTTTTATTAATCCAAAGGGAAAATTGCTGTACAAGAATATTAATCCTAGATTACAACTAACCAATGCATATATGAGTGAACTATTGCTATCCTTTTTGTTTTCTGCTAGTATTCTATAACAGTTTTGAAGTTAATAAGCTAAGAATCGATTTAACTTGTGAAACCGTATTTAAATATTCTAACTGTTTATCAATGAACAATTAATTTTCTAAGGCCAAAAGACTTGATAGTATATACATATCTACTGATTCTAATTCATACTTCATACCATGTTTACAGACCCAATTATAAATAATCTATCTATTTATTACTCTTTCTTTTCTAAAGTTGATCTACAACTTTTGGGTATGTTTGAATACTGATTTTACACCAAACTAAACCTGTTTTAAAATCAACACAGCCAATTTTATTCCTCATCTTCTAAACTTATTCGAACTTTGAAATTAGTTAGTGAAACAAGTTAGCTAGGTGAATTTATTATTTTTTAAAGCATGCCATTGAGTTGATCGAATCTAATTTCGACGGGATTCCTATTTAACTAAATGATGAGTAATTTACGGCTATACTACCATTGTACTACTGATTTCTTCATAACTTATTTCATTACCAGATTATTAGTCTTGCAGGTGTTATTAATCAACTTATATTTTAGAGCTTCTACCTAATTAAACTAAGTGGTAAACTATCTATATTATACTACTACTATACTACTATTACTATACTAATTATTACAGCATTTTTGTTTCTGTTCTTATGCTACTACATTCCATATTGCCACTAAAGTTACAGATCTAAGCTATTAAAGCAATAACACAAAATGATAGATAAATTAAGCAGAGTCTTCATGTTATTTCATCTAGATCATCAATACAGCTTTACTCGAACATGAATCGTACCTGGATAAGCAAAGGAAACCAATGAGTTCTAGAGGAGAGGCAGATAAGTAACAGCAGTAAACCCAAACAGCCAATGCAACAGGAGAATGGAATGCCAGACAACACAGCAATGCAACAACAGCAAAACGAATGGTAATCCAAGCAGATAACCCAGCAATATCCGAGAGAAAACCAAGAAATCCTACTATTGTATTGCTATTTCTACCTCTGAAACTTTATATTCCAAAGCCAGTCCCTAATACACTCTTCTTTGGGGGTATATATAGTTTGAAATGGCAGATTTCTTGGGGGAAAAGAAATGGGAGTTAAATCCACTTCTTCCCCTTTAAAATTGCTAAATCTACACTTACACCCTTATTTCTGTTATCAGATTCCCTTCCAGCATGTGCTGGAAGGTTCTTTTTGATTCTTTTCTTAAGATTTTACCAAAGTATCCCTAATAGTTAAAGATTTTTACAGATTTCCCATTTTAGGGAGACCGTTATACCCCTAAATCTCTGCAAAATTGCAGAAATCAGGAGCACAAATGTCTCATATGTCCCTATATGCTCTATTTAATCTACCATTTTACCAATTTATGTTCCCTTTATGCCCTTAAGGACACTGCTGAATTACCCTACCTACCTAGGTCAGGTTTTCAGTATTTTTAGACTTATTTAACTAAGGGCCAGTCCTTGCATTGGTATTTAAGGACTGGCCAATTCTAACTTGAAGAACTATTTCAATTTTAGCCAATTTTGCTTCCTTTTCTGTTAATTAAGGACATTTTATTTCATTTTAAGCTAATTGCAGGACTAGCCTGCTTTATTGTTATACTTAGACTATTTAAAATCTAGCCAGTCTCGAGTTGAGACTTAGCTTTGGCTATTAAAGCCAATAACTGAACATTTGGGCCCAAAACCATTTGCAGGTTTGGCCATTTTGTGTTCAGGGCTCTAAAGAGAGCCTGGGCTAGTCTGCATTTGCAGACATAGCCATTTTGCACAACCAGCCACTTTCAAAGTGGACTGTGTGTTAGGGCTTTATTGAATAGGTCAACCTTTTGCAAGGTTGACCATTCTTAAGCCAATTATTTAACTTATAACCTATTTGGTTCATTCTCAGTTTTAGCCTATTTAAAAACTAGCCATTTTATAAAGCCTAGCACTAACAGCTATAACCAATTATCCTAAGGTTAGTGAATGTTAATCACATAATCATACCAACAAGAACTACTGAAAACTTAGTTATTTCAACATGTTTTTTGTACACAGAGCCACATAAACCAAACCAATGCATCAATCAACCAGAACTCATAAAGGGAAATTTGATATGGTTGAGTTCTGGTTAATCAATCAATTATATCCAATTCATGTAACACAGTGTCAAACTTATGTCAATCTAACATTAGTTACCACTAGTTCAAGTCAGATAACAATTGAAACATTCCCAAAATCCTTAAGATTAATGGTCATAGACATGCACAGAACTAGACTATCACAAACAGCCAACAATAGATGAATCAGGATTCATTTAAGCCCAAAGAACACACAATAGCATAGACATGTTAACTAAGAGATCTTTTCAAGTGTTAATCCTAGCCTTATGTATACATGTGATAGATCAAGATGAAGATAAAGAATAGAAGAGACACGAGGAGACAGTGAAGAAGAGTCATTCAAAACTGTCGAGAACTAGCAGTGATGATGAAGACAGAGTGAAGTTGAAAGCTTTAAACATGCAAACAAGAGTGGAGAAGTCTAATCAAATGAAATATTCAAATCAGGTCAAAAATCCAAACAAGGAATCACAAAGAGGAGAGAATAGGCATGATATTGAAGACTTAAAACAAAACAAGAAGAAATATAAGAAGGACCCTAATACTACGACAATCTCTTGAATCAGAGAAACCATTAATACAAATAGAGATATGGAAGATAGGCGGGTTAAGAAAACTAAAAGATGTAGTCATGAGATTTCAAGAAGGAAACAGAGAATCCGATAAGAAACTAAAGCAGATAGACAAACAGATAAGAACCCTAAAACTAACATGCGAAGCACAAACTAAGAATCTACAGGATAGAAAAAAGACATACTGAGACATCCAAGGCAAGAAAAACACAGATGAAAACAAAGCAAGCAAAGCAAAAACCCTAGAACTAACATGAAGAACAGAAACAAAAATAGACATTCATGGGCATGCAAATACACAAGAACTAAACAAAAAATGCACAAAATAAAGAAGATAGGGGTCGGGGGACTTAGCTTGCAGGGCCTGTCCCCTGAGCTTCCTATCCCTCTCTTCTCCTTATTCTTATCAAACTTTACTCTCCTCTTTTGTTTTTTCTTTTTTCTTTGTTCTTTCAGATCTCTTTTTTTTTAGTTTTTCTCTCTGGTTTTCGTTTTAGGCTAAAAGATGAAGCCTTTTTGGGTTCTGGGTTTGAAGAGGGGTGTTTGGGAAGGAAAAAGGGTGAATCTTGGTGGTTTTGATTTTGGGGGTCGCCGGAGTTAGGGTTCCGACGACCCTTTTTGGATATTCGAAGCGATTGGGGGTGATTCGAGGGGTGTGGCTAGTATGGTTGGATAGATCAGAGAAGAAGGGTTCGAATGGCGTTGGTTTGAAGGTGGTTCTCGTTGTTTGAGTGGTCACCGGCGATGAGTTCCGGTGACCGGAGTTCTGGAGAAGGGGAGTTCTTTGGAGTTTCTTGACGGAGAAGACGAAGAAAAGAAGAGAAAATATGAGAAGGGAGGCTGGGAGAGGCCGGCGACCACCGTAGGGAGTGGTCGCCGCCATGGTCGTTCAAGGTCTGAAGACGAGGATGATGAAGATGAAGAGAGGGGGAGAAGGGCGGCCGTCTCTAGGGTTTTTTAGAGAGTGGCGATTTTTGTTCCGACCAAAGCCTTTTATAGGCTGGCCATCCTAAGTAATCTGGGCCGTCCAAATGATTAAGATCGACGGATCAGGAAGGTGTCACTTAAACGACGTAGTTTTGTCGCCTGGGAGACCAACATTTCACGCCCTTAGATCAATCCAAAGGAACGGCTCCGATCAACTCTTAATACTTAATTAATTAAAATAATTTCGCTAATTATCTGAGCCATTGGATCTGTCCTGATGGACGGTTGAGATTCGATCTCTTCACAGATCGACGGGCCACTTCACTGGGCCAATTCACTGGGTCTTTTTGGATTAGTTCAATTTGGCCCAAAGCCAATATACCCAACTATATTTTTTGTATTTTTTGATATTAATTATTTTTATGTACTTTCTTTTATACTTTTTTTTTCTTTTTATGAAAAATTATAAATCCTAATTTCCTACTTACTCTAATTTTCTAGTATTTTTTGTAATTTTTTCTGCTATTTTTTCCTTTATTTCTATTACTTAACACTATTTTTGCTATTTCTCTAAAAAAAAAAAATTAACTAATTAAACTAGCCAATTAATTACCTAGCCTATTATATTTTTTTTTATTTTTCTTCTAATTTCTACTTATTCAAACACAAAAGTATAGCTAATTTCAAACAAAGCAAGTAATTGCACTCAAAAACATATTTATTTTAATTTTGGAATTAATTGCTTAGTGCAAAAATCATGTGCTCACAGCTGCCCCTCTTTGCTCGGGAACACGAAGAGTTTCGGTGCAAAGACAAGTGAGCAGTAATGAGAGATTTTTGCACATCGGCACATTCCGTGAAAGCATTTTTGAAAACCTTTTGACCGCACCCTGCTTTAGAGGTTGCCTACAAATCCTAGGCTAAACAAGAATCAGGTCAGTGTAGTTCGGGAAGGTCTGGCAGTTTAAAACTACCAGACTCACTGTTGCATTGACACTGTTGAGACCTGCTGACTTACTCCTTATTACACCGGGGGGGGGGGGAATGTAAAATGAAGAAGCTATTCTAAGCTATGATCCTACAATTACAATTGTTCCTAATCTAGCTTTTGCTCTTCTTCCCTTTCCGGTGATGCAGAATCTTCCTTTTTTGTTGATTTTCTTTGATGCTGACTCTCTTTTTTGTTGATTTTCTTTTCTTGTTGACTCTCTTTTTGTTGATTTTCTTGTTTTTCTTGATCTCGAGCTGAACCTGCTCAAAACAAAACAACAAACTACCCTTTTTTTTTTCTTTTTCTGCCCCAGTGTGGGCTTTTAACTATATAAACCATGATGTGCAGAAAAGTATTCCCGTATTAGAAGGTGGGCACCTAACTGAAATTAAACGTGCGATGCGAATGCAGAAAAGTATTCCCGTATTAGAAGGTGGGCACCTAACAGAAATTAAACGTGCAATGCAAAATGCAGAAAAATATTCCCGTATTAGAAGGTGGGCACCTAACAGATTTTAAACGTGCAATGCGAATGCAGAAAATATTCCCGTATTAGAAGGTGGGCACCTAACTGAAATTAAATGTGCAATGCGAATGCAGAAAATATTCCCGTATTAGAAGGTGGGCACCTAACAGAATTTAAACGTGCAATGCGAATGCAGAAAAGTATTCCCGTATTTGAAGGTGGGCACCTAACGGAAATTAAACGTGCAATGCGAATGCAGAAAATATTCCCGTATTAGAAGGTGGGCACCTAATAGAATTTAAACGTGCAATGCGAATGCAGAGAAAATATTCCCGTATTAGAAGGTGGGCGCCTAACATAAATTAAACGTGCAATGCGAATGCAGAAAATATTTCCGTATTAGAAGGTGGGCACCTAACAGGAAATTAAACGTGCAATGCGAATGCGGAAAAGTATTCCCGTATTAGAAGGTGGGCACCTAACGAAATTAAACGTGCAATGCGAATGCAGAAAATATTCCCGTATTAGAAGGTGGGCGCCTAACCGAAATTAAACGTGCAATGCAGAAAAATATTCCCGCAGCCTGAGGACCGGGGAGTGGATTTTAAAAGATGTTACCTTCCTCTTTTTGGTATTTTCTTTTTACCAACTTATCTCTTGCTTGTGAATTTCTCCACTTATTCGGCGGACTTTCTTTTTTGGTATTTTAAATTTTCCACATTGGTCACATTCACTTTAACGTGATTAATGACAATTGTTCCTGCATGAAACAGAATTTATTAGATATAAACTGTTGGCAACTGGCATCTGCCGTCCCCACTTCTTATTGCTTCCTTTGCTTTTGCTTTCTCATGCTGCATGACTTTCAACTTCTTGTCCCTTGCAGACTCTTTTTGTATTTTCTCATTTCTCCATTTTTGTTTTTTCTTTTTCTTTGGCCATGTTTGCCAAGTTTCTTTATTTCCTTCCCAAATCTTCTTTCCTTTCTGATCCAGTGTTGTTTCAGCTTTCGTTATCAGGAGCTGGTAGTTAGCTCTCAAAAGGGTAAACAATGAAATGCAGAAAAAACGAAAGAAAGGTAAGGGTATTCTGGAGAGATGACTGAACTTATCTGGGTATTTGCTGGCTGATTCCGCCGACCATGCCATGTATTTAAACTCCGACCCAGTTCGTTCCAATCATTATTCTGACTCTGAATTTCCTTTGACCCCAAACCGATACTATTTTTGTTGCCTTTTCTCTTTCTCTGATAGTCCTCACGATCGCCCTATGGTGCCTCGAAAGGTTTTCACCAATAAGACTCTCTCATTTATTCTCTCAACCTCACAATCATTTCACAGTGCCGATTAAGGTTTTCACTGATGAGACTCTCTCATTTTATTTCTCTCAATCTCACAATCGCCTCACGGTGCCGGTTAAGGTTTTCACTGATGAGACTCTCTCATTTTTTTATTATTTTTCATTTTTCCTTTTTGTATCTTATTTTCTGTACCACGGGTATTTTCCGATGCTTCGCTCCTCCTTCGTTGTATTTGTTATCATTTCGAAATCGATCAGAAGGTCTTTCTTTGGACTGTAACGTGGCTTTTGGATGGGTTAAGAAAGAAAGGTATAAAGGCTCAAAATTTCACGAGGGTTCAAAAATATTTACAACTCTCGGAATTATTAAACATAACTTCTGCCCAGTTTCAATATGTGGGGAATTTTTTGGATTTTTCCTTTGTTGTGACTGAACCTCAGAGAGGCTGCCTACGTACCCTTTCGGGATCAAGTCAGACGTAGTTCATCCAACTTCATTAGTTAGATGGATTTCTTTTTTGACTTTTTCCCGATTTCTTTGTCTTTTTCTCTTTTTCTTTCATCATTTTTTTTGTTTCATTTTTTTTTTCATCATTCATTTTTTATTTCATCTTTTCATCATTTCATTTTTTCATTTTGGCAATTTCGATCTTATTGCGCTAAAAGCGATTCCGAGAGAAGGATACGAAAGAATATATTCATTAAGGCTCAAAAGGGGTTATCAATGGATAAAGTGTTTGGATAGAGAATAAAATGCCTTCGTCATTTCAATTCCAAAATCACAACAAAATACAAAACATATAATTGAAAAGGAATCATACATAGTATCTTTTGACCGCATCTGAATTGATAGCAGTCTCTACGCACTTTCCTTCAACATCTGTTAAATATAATGCTCCATTGGACAACACCCGTGATACCACAAACGGTCCCTGTCAATTTGGCGCAAACTTGCCTTTCGCCTCGGCCCAATGCGGTAAGATACGCCTCAACACAAGCTGTCCGACTTCAAACTTTCGAGGTCGTACCTTTTTATTATATGCTCTAGCCATTCTTCGTTGATACAATTGCCCATGACAAACTGCGGCCAACCTTTTCTCATCAATCAAGCTCAACTGTTCCAAACGGGCCTTTACCCATTCATCGTCATCTATCTCAGATTCGGCTATAATTCGCAATGACGGTATTTCTATTTCTGCGGGTATAACAGCCTCCGTTCCGTACACCAGTGTATAAGGTGTGGTTCCGATAGAAGTACGTACCGTCGTGCGGTAACCCATGAGAGCAAAGGGTAACTTTTCATGCCATTGCCTGGATTCCTCCACCATTTTTCGGAGAATCTTCTTGATATTCTTATTCGCCGCCTCTACTGCTCCATTCGCCTTTGGCCTGTAAGGTGTGGAATTGCGGTGTGTGATCTTAAACCTTTCACAAACTTCCTCCATGAGATGACTGTTTAAATTGGCTCCATTGTCTGTGATAATCACCTTGGGGATTCCAAATCGGCATATAATATTCTCGTGCACAAAATCCACCACCGCTTTCTTCGTCACTCGCCTTGAATGTCTTAGCTTCAACCCACTTGGTGAAATAATCAATTGCAACCAGAATGAACCTGTGCCCATTAGAAGCGGCCGGATCTATCGGGCCGATAACATCCATGCCCCAAGCAACAAAGGGCCAAGGCGCTGACATTGTATGCAACTCATAAGGCGGTGGAGTGGATCATATCCCCATGTACCTGGCATTGATGGCATTTCTTTACATACCTGATACAATCACGCTCCATCGTGAGCCAGTAGTACCCAGCTCTCAAAATCTTCTTTGCTAAAACATATCCGCTCATGTGGTGTCCACATACTCCGGCATGTACTTCAATCATGATTTCATTTGCTTGTTGTGCATCCACACACCGCAATAAACCCAGATCTGGTGTTCTTTTGTATACCACTCCTCCACTGAAGAAAAATCCATTGGCTAGACGCCTAATGGCTCTCTTCTGGTCTCCTGTGGCTTGCTCCGGGTATTTGCCAGCTTTCAGGTATTCCCTGATATCATGATACCACGGCTCTCCATCCGACTCTTCTTCCACAGCGAAGCAATAAGCATTTTGATCACGAACTTGGATCTGGAGCGGATCTATATATGTCTTGTCAGGATGATGCAACATAGAGGACAGTGTGGCCAAAGCATCTGCAATCTCATTGTGCATTCTTGGGATGTGCTTGAACTCTATAGACCGGAATCTTTGAGACAACTCGTGCAAACAATACCGATAAGGTATCAATTTCAAATCTCGTGTCTCCCATTCCCCTTGAATTTGGTGTACCAAAAGATCCGAGTCACCCATGACCAAAATCTCTTGAATACCCATGTCAATTGCCATCCTTAATCCCAAGATGCACGCCTCATATTCGGCCATATTGTTGGTACAGAAAAATCGAAGCTGAGCTGTGACGGGATAGTGTTGACCCGTACTTGAAATGAGTACCGCTCCGATACCAACGCCCTTGCTGTTGACAGCTCCGTCAAAGTACATTTTCCATCATGGTCTCTCATCTTGCTCCATCTCCTCGACAATCATTGCCTCTTCATCCGGAAAGTACGTCTTTAATGGTTCATACTCATCATCCACCGGATTCTCAGCTAAGTGGTCTGCAATAGCTTGTGCCTTCATTGCCGTACGAGTTACATAGACAATGTCGAATTCTGTGAGCAGAATCTGCCATTTGGCCAGTCTTCCCGTAGGCATAGGCTTCTGAAATATATACTTGAGAGGATCCAGTCGTGATATCAAGTACGTGGTATATGCTGACAAATAATGCTTTAGCTTCCGAGCTACCCAAATCAATGCACAACAAGTTCTTTCCAGTTGGGTATACTTCACCTCGTAGGATGTAAACTTTTTGCTAAGGTAATATATGGCTTGTTCTTTCTTGCCTGTCTCATCATGTTGACCCAGTACACAACCGAAAGAGTTATCCAGCACTGTCAGATACAAAATCAGAGGTCGCCCTGGTTCTGGAGGTACTAACACCGGAGGATTGGCCAAATATTCCTTAATCTTGTCGAAGGCTTCCTGACACTCGTCGGTCCATTTCACTGCCGCATCTTTCTTCAACAACTTGAAGATCGGCTCACACATTGATGTCAATTGAGCAATGAACCGACTAATGTAATTCAACCTTCTTAGTAAGCTCATGACCTCCTTCTTGTTCTTCGGCGGAGGTAGACTTTGAATAGCCTTGATCTTTAACGGATCCAGTTCAATACCTTGCCGACTCACTATAAACCCTAGTAATTTCCCTGAAGGTACTCCAAAAGCACACTTCGCCGGATTGAGCTTTAGATTGTACCTCCGAGTCTTTGGAAAAACTTCCTCAAATCTCTCACATGATCAGGTTGTTTTCTGGACTTTATGATGACATCGTCCACATATACTTCAATTTCTCGATGCATCATATCGTGGAACATTGTGGTCATTGCCCTCATGTAAGTTGCCCCGGCATTCTTCAATCCAAACGGCATTACTCTGTAACAGTACGTTCCCCAAGGTGTAATGAAGGCAGTTTTCTCAGCGTCTTCTTCGTCCATCAGGATCTGGTGATAACCTGCATAACAGTCCACAAACGAACCGATTTCATGCTTGGCGCAATTGTCGATCAATATGTGGATGTTTGGCAACGGGAAGTCATCCTTCGGACTGGCTTTGTTGAGGTCTCTATAATCTACACACACTCTGATTTTTCCATCTTTCTTTGGGACCGACACAACATTTGCCAACCAGGTGGGGTACTTGGTAACTCTTATGACCTTTGCCTCAAACTGCTTATTCACCTCTTCTTTTATCTTCACACTAATGTCCGTTTTGAATTTCCTCGGCTTTTGCTTTACCGGCCGGCATTCAGAGTAGATAGGCAACTTGTGTACCACCAAATCTGTGCTAAGCCCGAGCATGTCATCATAGGACCAGGCAAAGATGTCCTTAAATTCATGTAACAACCTTATCAATTCATCCCTGAGGGGTGCCTCCAAATGTACACTAATCTTTGTTTCTCGGACATCATCTTCGCTCCCCAAATTTATAGATTCCGTATCACTCAGATTCGGTTTGGGTTTTTCCTCGTATTGTTTCATGTCCTTACTTATTTCCTCCAGGGCTTCCTCATCCTCACATTCTATTTCACTATCTTCCTCGATTTCTTGTATAGTAACGTGATTGTCGGAACTGGGTCTAGAATCCTTCACGCATGACATGGCATCAGAATCAACACATGCAAAACTGTACAAAAGGAAAAATAAAGAAAAATAAGGCAAAAGTGAAGAAAAGGAAAACTGCATTTCATTGATAAAAGAACGAACAATGTTCGGGATACATGGTGATTTTCTTTTCATGAGGGGAATGGGAAAACTATAAAAATAACAACTTTTGGGAAAGCAATGATGAAATTTTGGAGCTAACTACCAAGACTCCTTCCTGATAGGGAAAGGAGTAGCTTCCCAATTGTTCAACATGATTCCAGGTCCCACAAACTGCACATCCATTTTGCTTGTGCCTTCCCCTGCTTCAATCGTATTCACCTCCCAAAACATCTTCTCAAAACCCAGCATTTCTTCATCAAGTTGGGTCTCAATGCACTTTGTCGTAGCAGATGGTTGATATTTTGTACCAGGCATGATGAAGGTGTTGGATAATTTGGGTATGGGTTTGGGCAAGGTCCAGTTCTTTTTGGCTTTAGAGGCTCTTTGGATGTCGGCAAAGGTGGGTTTGAACCCTAAGCCGAATGTACCTTTGTTTTCCGGAAGTTGAACTGGTTGAATGACTCCCTGCAATGTTCTGCCTAATCCCCTCCCCTGGTGCAAATCCGTTTCTCAGCATTTCTCTGGCCACCATCACAGCAGTTGGTGCCATCATAGGGGTTGGCAACTTTTCCCCTTCAGCAATTCTGTTCACCACAATAGCATCCGTCACTTGGTAGACCCAAGGACCTCTATCCCCATCAGTATCATCAAACGGTGCTACCACATTACAAGCATTTTCCTCCCCATGTACTACAATCTCTTGCTGTTCCCACTCAAACTTGACCATCTGGTGTAGAGAAGATGGTACTGCCTTGGCCGCATGAATCCAGGGTCGGCCTAACAACAAGTTATACGACACGGCAATGTCGAGCACCTGGAACTCCATAGTAAAATCAACGGGACCGATGGTCACTTCCAGAATAATATCTCCCAACGTGTTTTTACCTCCGCCGTCAAACCCTCTCACGTTGATACTGTTCTTCCGGATTCTGTCCGGGCTGATGTTCAACTTCCCTAAAGTTGACAGCGGGCAAATATTAGCGCTCGATCCGTTGTCAATCAATACCCTGGTCACTACTGACTCTTCACTTTTTACTGTGAGGTACAATGCCTTATTGTGCTCAGTTCCCTCCACCAGCAGCTCTTTATCAGAGAATGTGATCCGATTAGACTCAAAAATTTTGTTGGTAATCTTTTCCAAGTGACAAACTGAAATCTTTTCCGGAACATGAGCCTCATTTAGAATCCTCATAAGAGCCTTCCGGTGTTCTTCTGAATGTATCAGCAAAGATAGCAAAGAAATCTGGGCAGGAGTCTTTCTCAACTGCTCAACCACTGAGTACTCTTGTGATTTCATTTTCTTAAGGAATTCTTCTGCTTCCTCCTCCGACACCGGCTTCTTCAATTGACTTTCTTTTACCGTCTTCATCTTTCTCAGTTCCTCTGGAGCAAAACACCTTCCGGACCGGGTGAGTCCATGCGTTTCATTAATTTCACCAGAAATCTCTTTTCCCTTGTAAACTACTGCTACCTTGTTATAGTTCCAAGGTACAGTCTTTGTACTCACCACCGGCATTTGCACTACCGGCTTTATAATTACTGGTTCAGCACTTGCGCCTTTCACAGTTACAATCGTCTTTGCGCCTGGCACTACCACTTTTAAACCTCCCACCACTACTGGCTTTGGTTTCTCAACAATCGCTTTCTCTTTCACAGCTTCCTTGCCACTCGATTTTATCATCATCACAGCTTGAGACGGTTTCCGACTACTATCACCTTGCACCAGTTCTATCATGTGTGTTTCGTGGTGATTTGGCAGTGGATTCTGGGTAATGTTTGGGGCTTCGGGAGCCTGTACTTCAATTCTCCTCTCATCAATGAGATCCTGAATGACATTCTTTAGCTGCCAACATTTTTCAGTATCGTGACCCAATGTTCCTGAATAGTATTCACATCTAACAGAAGGATCAAGGTTTTTCGGGGGTGGGTTTGGAACTTTTGGTGCCACGGGGCTCAACATCCCCAACTCTTTCAACCTATGATAAAGGCTGGTGTATGATTCTCCGAGAGGGGTGAATGTTTTTCTTGCTTTGTTTCTCCAATCAGAGTCCGGCCTGGGTCTGTTTTGGTTTCGGTAAGGTTTAGAGGTTGGGTATGTGTTCTGGGTGTGGTACACATTGTGTGGAGCTTGGGCTCTCCACACATGGGGTGGTGGTGGTGGGTAGGCTTGGGCTTGTGGGTGGTGGTAATGTGGGACTGTTGGTGGGTATGATGGTGGTGGTGGGTTATATGGGCTCGGTGTGTTGTATGGGTTTGGCGGGTAAGATGGTGGTGGTGGATTATATGGAGTTGATGGGCTTGGTGGGTGTTGGCGGTAGGGTCTTGGTGGGTTATAATGTGGGTTGCGACTCCATGGCCTGCTGTCTACGGTTGCTACCTCTTCCTTCTTCTTCTTTCCCATCACTCCCCCGTTCCCAGTTTGTATAGCCTGATTGGTGGCTTTGATGGCCGAAAAACTCATAATTTTGTTTGTCTTCAAACCTTCCTCTACAAAACTTCCCATTTTCACAACTTCATTAAAACTCTTTCCAATTGCTGACACTAGATGGCCGTAGTATGTAGGCTCCAAAGCCTGTAGAAAACAATCCACCATCTCCCCTTCTTTCATGGGTGGATCCACTCTTGTGGCCTGTTCCCTCCATCTGAAATCGTATTCCCTAAAGCTTTCCCCTGGCTTCTTCTCCATCTTGGTAAGGGATAACCTGTCGGGTATGATCTCCAAATTGTACTGAAAGTGACTAGCGAAGGCTTGTGCTAGGTCATCCCAGACGAACCACCTTGTATGGTCTTGTCGGGTATACCATTCTAAAGCTGAACCACTCAGACTTTGGCTGAAATATGCCATCAACAACTCATCTCTACCTCCCGCACCTCTCATCTTGCTACAGTATCCTCTGAGATGAGCTACCGGATCCCCGTGTCCGCTATACATGTCGAACTTTGGCAACTTGAATCCCACGGTAAGTTGCACCTCAGGGAACAGACACATGTCTTTGTAGGCTACACTCACCTGCCCTCCTAGTCCTTGCATAGTGCGGAAAGCATTCTCAAGACTTTTCACTTTCCGAGCCATCTCTTCCTGCCCGGCACTTTTTGCAATCCTTTCTTCACTTGTTTCCATTATCGGAGCATGAGACTCATGTTGTCTGAAAGTCGGCTCGGGAGGGTAGTAGTGAGGATCCTGGATATGAAACATCGGTTCACTAGAAGATTTGTGCATAACAGCGGGCGGAGGTGCCACATACACAGGAGCAACTTGCGGTATATGAGGTGGTGCTTGCTTGGATGGAGGTGGTGGTATCTGGGAGGTGGAAGCATAGTAGTGAGGGTAATCGGGGTAGGTGGAGGACGAGTTCATTGTTGGTGGCTCAGGGTTAGGATTGGCTGGAGGGACATATGCAGGGTTAGCAGGGTAGGCTGGTAGTGGTTGACCTCTAGACCAAGCCTGGTACATTTCGGCCATCTGCTGTCTCAACTTGTACATTTCTTCCTTCATCCCTGCCACATCCACGATTTCTTCTTCGTGAGCAGGATCCACAATAGTTGCCTCGATTTCCTGGGACACAACCTTTGTCATCTTTTTGTATCTGGTGTTGTATGGGTGGGTAGCCAGAATGCCAGTTGCCTAGAGAATCTGGACTCACAAGCATCAACACTCGTTAGTTGTTAGCGCATGAATAAAATGTAACGACTTTTTAAGAAACACATTTGCTCGAGTCGTTATGCATTATCCCGGCCGCTGCTCACTTGGACCAATCACCTTTCTCTTTTTCCGCTCTTTTGTTTTCTTTCTTTTTCTTTCTTTCTTTTCTTCTTTTCTTTTCTTTTCTCCTTTTTTCTTTTCTTCTTTTTTTTTCTTGCTTTTCTTTTTCCCCCTTTTTTTCTTGCTTTTCTATTCTCTCTTTTTCCTTGTCGTTTTCATAATTACGTTCCTATTTATTTGCCTAGCGGATTTAAAGGAAATGACATAAAGCAAAAGAATTGGTAACAACACTTGTTTTCTCATTGATAATTCAAAACATTGATTACAAAGTGATGTTTTAAAAAGAAAAATAAAAGATGATGCATGACCTAAGAGTACATTAATGCACCTAGTGCCCGCGAGGCATCGTTCGGCCTTGCCGCGGGCCTATATGCTAATCCCCTTTGAAGCCTATCTAGGTCGGCCATGACTTGTTGTACGAAGAACTTTACTGCAGATACAAAAGTCCTTCGAGACATATCTTCACAGAGCTGAGTCTTCCGGGTGATGTATTGGGCGATGCGAACAATCTTTTCCCTGATGACCCCTTTTTCTTGCAATAACCGGCTTATTTGTTGAGTGCGAGCATCCAAGGTATGTTGATTGTCTTTTTGCACTTGTTGCAGCTCCAATTCTAATCTAGCCATAGCCGTGTAGCAGTGCTCTCTCTCTTCCTCAAGATCTTTGATAATCTTGTTACTCTTGACCGTGGCTGAAATTATTTTCTTTCTAAGCTGAGCTACTTCAAAATCGTGCTTGTCTTGTAGTTGCCGGACCAACTTGGCTCTTTCCTCAGCATCTTTGTCCATTTGCTTCCGAGCCCTGACTAACTTTTTTTCCGCTTTGTCCAAATCGAAGCTATAGTCATTTACTTTCCGCTGGAGAATCTCAATTAACTTTTCATCCCGGGCTGAACGAACTGGGGTCTCGGATGCAATTTTCATTTGAGCTATTTGAGCCTTCAACATATCATTTTCTTTTTTCAGTTGTTTCTTTTCCACTTCATCGGATGCTGCTTGTAAGCCACTCTCGAAATGAAGATTTCTCAGTTTATCTTCCAACAGACTGATTTTGGCCTTATATTCTTTTTCCTTGGCCGCCCATTTCAGATTTTCCTCGGATTGCTCTATCGGGTCTTGCAAGTGAGGTCTCTTTGAAAGACGTTCGTGTTCAACCCTTCGTCGGAACCATGTGGAGTATCCGGGTGATATCTCCCCCTTTGCCCTATTCGGCACACAAGTATCAATCTTCAAATTTTGGCACTCATTCCAGATTTGCCGGATTTTTGCTTCCGGGAATTGCCCGTCCGGACCAATCTCCACAACTTGCACACTGAGATCCCCATCTCTCGGAATAATCTGACACCGACCCAACTGTCGCAGGGCTCTGTATGGAGCATAAGGTTGTATACTCTTCAAACGCTTGATCAAAAATGGCGATCCCTCCGTTGGCATGTATATCACCTCGTCAAGAGGTAACCAATCATACGTCCAATCAATTTGACCGTCAGTTAGTGATCGAAGATACACAATCCAACCTTGGACTCCTTCTGGCAACTTTACTTCTTTTGTCCTCGTATTGAACTCTTCCAAACATGTCCGTTCGGCCGAACCATAGCTCGAGAACGAAGGATGGTGGCATAGATGCTCAATTAGCCAGATTTGCAAGATCAAGTTACACCCTTCGAAGAAGCTAGCCCCCGCTTTGCACGCAGTCAGAGCACGGTAGATGTCCGCCACAATCATTGGGGCCAGAGTACAATTATCTTGTACTATCAGTGTGGTAGCTACTCCGGCAACTTTTATGTTGATATGTCCATCTTTCCTCGGGAATACAACAACTCCGAGAAATGCCACCAAAAATGCGAACCTCCGGTGTTCTTCCCATTTCGCTCGGTTGGATTTACAACATAACTTGTTGGTCAGGTCGTTGAAACCCCCAACGTGTCCAAACTTATTGTACATGAAGCTTAAAGAACAAAACCAGTTGGCCAGATCTTCATTATGAACATTCCGGGCAATTTTCAAAGAGTCGAGGAAGCGATGTCCTGTCACCGTCCTCGGAGATACCGGGTATTTTCCTTTCAGCGGGACCTCGGCCTTCCCAATGTAAAAGGCAATCTCCTCCAAAGTTGGGGTAAGTTCAAAATCCGGGAAATGAAATACGTTGTGTGCCGAATCCCAAAACGTGACCAACGCTCTAACCACATCACCTCGAGGAACCATGTCTAGTAACCCCGTAAGACCTTTTAAGTACTTTTTGACCCAGTCTTGACCATCGGATCCCATGTCCTGCCACCATAATCTCAGCTCCAAAGGGATTTTATTTAGGGAAAAGTGTTCATTCATCATCGTGCTCGTCCTGCACATTTATTTAGGTGATTTTATTTAGAAAAAAGAAAAATCTTTATCAATGCAAGTTTTCAATTTTTGAAAGAAAGAAAAGAAAATGACTTTCGAAGTGGCCATTTTTGCCAAAACAGCCTTCCGTCGTCCTTTCGGAACATTCGGCCATTTCCAAGAATAGCAATCACCTCGATTATTTGAAAAGAAAATCTTTTTTGGTTTTTGTTTTTTAAAAAGTGTGGTTGGACCCGTTTAAGGGTTGCCTACGTATCCCACCTAATGGCGAGAATCAAACCTGCGTAGTTCGGTCAGATTAATTGACCAATTTTCCAACAAAACTGTTCCACCCTTTTTTTCAGATTTTCAGATTTTTCAGATACCTATCTTATTTTTCTCTCTTTTTCTTTTTCAACAATTTTTCAATATCGGGATTTTCGCCGGTCCGCATAACGATCAAAGACAATAAAAATGCAACACATAATATGCTTGGTCTTTTTCCAAATATCGGGTCACCTGTCCTAGACGGACCCAACCCCTGTGTTGAGTCCCCTAAGTCAGATATGATGCAAATAATCGTCTTAGACCTATGTTCAAAATCTTACGGTTTCATAGATTGCTAGACCGTGTACCCGAGCGGACAACTCGAATCGAGGAGGGGGCTACGTACCAGTGACCCGCGGAGTCAATCGGCTTTGTAACTTATCCGGCCTCTGTTTTCTTAATTTAAGGTGACTTTAATAGAAAGGGGAGTCTCAACCAGTAAGCACATCCCCGGGGGAGAAGAGAGAAGGGTTTTCGGCACAATTTTATATACAGTTCACATAATATCAAAGCGATAAAGCACATAGCATGTTGTCCAAATCACATAATGAAGTCAAACAAAAACGCAACGGCAGTTCTAAGGAGCTCGAGTTCTTAAACCCTGAAACCGAAGTTCAGGATTGGATCCCCAGCAGAGTCGCCAGAGCTGTCACACCTCCCTTTTTACTACCCCAAACACTTTAAAGTGTATAAATACACTTGTAGGGTATACCCCGACGCTCAATTACCCACGACGGATAAAATAACGTAAGGGAAGGAGTTTTTCCAATTAAAGGACAATCGGTTCGGGATTTTATTAGAGATTAATCAGAGTCGCCACTTGGGAATGACAATGGTGTCCCAAGTCACCGGTTAATCCCGAATCCGAGGAATTTTGACTCTTATAAATGTCTGCGAAGCAGAGGTCCGGATAAGGAACTCCGTTAACCCGGGAGAAGGTGTTAGGCACTCCCGGATTCCGTGGTTTTAGCACGGTCGCTCCACTGTCATTCTTGGCTTTTGTTTGACTTAATTATGGATTTTAACAACATAATGTGCTTTTTACATAAATATTATTTTTAAGAATTTGCGACATTGCGGAAAACACACCTCTAGTCATACCGCAACCAGTACGCCTATGACTTTCGGTATATTTCGGCTTTGCCGAGATTTGGATTTGAGTCGCACCAAGTGCACACTCGTTCAATGGAAAGTATATTAAAATCGTGCCCTAAATGATGTCTATCGGCTTTTAACTTTTGGGAGAGGCTATGGAATTCGCTATTAGCCTCTCCGGATATACTATGTTATCTCATTACTAAATGGGGGCCCCGGTGTTATTCGGGCGAGACTCATCCCAATTTAATTTGTTAAAGTCCAATCCTATTTCATTCGACTACATTTTTTGCTACATTGTTTTTTCCTTACTCGTATTGCTAACGTTATAACCATCCAGGCCTGTTGAGTTCATGTTATTTATTGGGCCTAGTCTTCTCTTCTTTTTCCTTGCCGAGCTTTCAATCTATCCAGGCCTTAAAGGCTCAAGCCGTTACCGGGTTTCCATTGTTTACCAAGCCAGTCGATTCTATATTGTAGCTCAGGCCCATGTTGGGAGTTAGGCCCAAATCGGATTTAAAGCAGTAATGAAGAAAGCGAAACAATGAACTCACAGTAAATCAAACACACTGAAATTAAATTATATCACTCTTTTATTAATCCAAAGGGAAAATTGCTGTACAAGAATATTAATCCTAGATTACAACTAACCAATGCATATATGAGTGAACTATTGCTATCCTTTTTGTTTTCTGCTAGTATTCTATAACAGTTTTGAAGTTAATAAGCTAAGAATCGATTTAACTTGTGAAACCGTATTTAAATATTCTAACTGTTTATCAATGAACAATTAATTTTCTAAGGCCAAAAGACTTGATAGTATATACATATCTACTGATTCTAATTCATACTTCATACTATGTTTACAGACCCAATTATAAATAATCTATCTATTTATTACTCTTTCTTTTCTAAAGTTGATCTACAACTTTTGGGTATGTTTGAATACTGATTTTACACCAAACTAAACCTGTTTTAAAATCAACACAGCCAATTTTATTCCTCATCTTCTAAACTTATTCGAACTTTGAAATTAGTTAGTGAAACAGGGTTAGCTAGGTGAATTTATTATTTTTTAAAGCATGCCATTGAGTTGATCGAATCTAATTTCGACGGGATTCCTATTTAACTAAATGATGAGTAATTTACGGCTATACTACCATTGTACTACTGATTTCTTCATAACTTATTTCATTACCAGATTATTAGTCTTGCAGGTGTTATTAATCAACTTATATTTTAGAGCTTCTACCTAATTAAACCAAGTGGTAAACTATCTATATTATACTACTACTATACTACTACTACTATACTAATTATTACAGCATTTTTGTTTCTGTTCTTATGCTACTACATTCCATATTGCCACTAAAGTTACAGATCTAAGCTATTAAAGCAATAACACAAAATGATAGATAAATTAAGCAGAGTCTTCATGTTATTTCATCTAGATCATCAATACAGCTTTACTCGAACAGGAATCGTACCTGGATAAGCAAAGGAAACCAATGAGTTCTAGAGGAGAGGCAGATAAGTAACAGCAGTAAACCCAAACAGCCAATGCAATAGGAGAATGGAATGCCAGACAACACAGCAATGCAGCAACAACAAAACGAATGGTAATCCAAGCAGATAACCCAGCAATATCCGAGAGAAAACCCAGAAATCCTACTATTGTATTGCTATTTCTACCTCTGAAACTTTATATTCCAAAGCCAGTCCCTAATACACTCTTCATTGGGGGTATATATAGGTTGAAATGGCAGATTTCTTGGGGGAAAAGAAATGGGAGTTAAATCCACTTCTTCCCCTTTAAAATTGCTAAATCTACACTTACACCCTTATTTCTGTTATCAGATTCCCTTCCAGCATGTGCTGGAAGGTTCTTTTTGATTCTTTTCTTAAGATTTTACCAAAGTATCCCTAATAGTTAAAGATTTTTACAGATTTCCCATTTTAGGGAGACCATTATACCCCTAAATCTCTGCGAAATTGCAGAAATCAGGAGCACAAATGTCTCATATGTCCCTATATGCTCTATTTAATCTACCATTTTACCAATTTATGTTCCCTTTATGCCCTTAAGGACACAGCTGAATTACCCTACCTACCTAGGTCAGGTTTTCAGTATTTTTAGACTTATTTAACTAAGGGCCAGTCCCTGCATTGGTATTTAAGGACTGGCCAATTCTAACTTGAATAACTATTTCAATTTTAGCCAATTTTGCTTCCTTTTCTGTTAATTAAGGACATTTTATTTCATTTTAAGCTAATTGCAGGACTAGCCTGCTTTATTGTTATACTTAGACTATTTAAAATCTAGCCAGTCTCGAGTTGAGACTTAGCTTTGGCTATTAAAGCCAATAACTGAACATTTGGGCCCAAAACCATTTGCAGGTTTGGCCATTTTGTGTTCAGGGCTCTAAAGAGAGCCTGGGCTAGTCTGCATTTGCAGACATAGCCATTTTGCACAACCAGCCACTTTCAAAGTGGACTGTGTGTTAGGGCTTTATTGAATAGGTCAACCTTTTGCAAGGTTGACCATTCTTAAGCCAATTATTTAACTTATAACCTATTTGGTTCATTCTCAGTTTTAGCCTATTTAAAAACTAGCCATTTTATAAAGCCTAGCATTAACAGCTATAACCAATTATCCTAAGGTTAGTGAATGTTAATCACATAATCATACCAACAAGAACTACTGAAAACTTAGTTATTTCAACATGTTTTTTGTACACAGAGCCACATAAACCAAACCAATGCATCAATCAACCAGAACTCATAAAGGGAAATTTGATATGGTTGAGTTCTGGTTAATCAATTAATTATATCCAATTCATGTAACAAAGTGTCAAACTTATGTCAATCTAACATTGAGTTACCACTAGTTCAAGTCAGATAACAATTGAAACATTCCCAAAATCCTTAAGATTAATGGTCATAGACATGCACAGAACTAGACTATCACAAACAGCCAACAATAGATGAATCAGGATTCATTTAAGCCCAAAGAACACACAATAGCATAGACATGTTAACTAAGAGATCTTTTCAAGTGTTAATCCTAGCCTTATGTATACATGTGATAGATCAAGATGAAGATAAAGAATAGAAGAGACATGAGGAGACAGTGAAGAAGAGTCATTCAAAACTGTCGAGAACTAGCAGTGATGATGAAGACAGAGTGAAGTTGAAAGCTTTAAACATGCAAACAAGAGTGGAGAAGTCTAATCAAATGAAATATTCAAATCAGGTCAAAAATCCAAACAAGGAATCACAAAGAGGAGAGAATAGGCATGCTATTGAAGACTTAAAACAAAACAAGAAGAAATATAAGAAGGACCCTAATACTACGACAATCTCTTGAATCAGAGAAACCATTAATACAAATAGAGATATGGAAGATAGGTGGGTTAAGAAAACTAAAAGATGTAGTCATGAGATTTCAAGAAGGAAACAGAGAATCCGATAAGAAACTAAAGCAGATAGACAAACAGATAAGAACCCTAAAACTAACAAGCGAAGCACAAACTAAGAATCTACAGGATAGAAAAAAGACATACTGAGACATCCAAGGCAAGAAAAACATAGATGAAAACAAAGCAAGCAAAGCAAAAACCCTAGAACTAACATGAAGAACAGAAACAAAAACAGACATTCATAGGCATGCAAATACACAAGAATTAAACAAAAAATGCACAAAATAAAGAAGATAGGGGTCGGGGGACATAGCTTGCAGGGCCTGTCCCCTGAGCTTCCTATCCCTCTCTTCTCCTTATTCTTATCAAACTTTACTCTCCTCTTTTGTTTTTTCTTTTTTCTTTGTTCTTTCAGGTCTTTTTTTTTTTAATTTTCTATCCGGTTTTCGTTTTAGGCTAAAAGATGAAGCCTTTTTGGGTTCTGGGTTTGAAGAGGGGTGTTTGGGAAGGAAAAAGGGTGAATCTTGGTGGTTTTGATTTTGGGGGTCGCCGGAGTTAGGGTTCCGACGACCCTTTTTGGATATTCGAAGCGATTGGGGGTGATTCGAGGGATGTGGCTAGTATGGTTGGATAGATCAGAGAAGAAGGGTTCGAATGGCGTTGGTTTGAAGGTGGTTCTCGTTGTTTGAGTGGTCACCGGCGATGAGTTCCGGTGACCGGAGTTCTGGAGAAGGGGAGTTCTTTGGAGTTTCTTGACGGAGAAGACGAAGAAAAGAAGAGAAAATATGAGAAGGGAGGCTGGGAGAGGCCGGCGACCACCGTAGGGAGTGGTGGCCGCCATGGTCGTTCAAGGTCTGAAGACGAGGATGATGAAGATGAAGAGAGGGGGAGAAGGGCGGCCGTCTCTAGGGTTTTTTAGAGAGTGGCGATTTTTGTTCCGACCAAAGCCTTTTATAGGCTGGCCATCCTAAGTAATCTGGGCCGTCCAAATGATCAAGATCGACGGCTCAGGAAGGTGTCACTTAAACGACGTAGTTTTGTCGCCTGGGAGACCAACATTTCACGCCCTTAGATCAATCCAAAGGAACGGCTCCCATCAACTCTTAATACTTAATTAATTAAAATAATTTCGCTAATTATCTGAGCCATTGGATCTGTCCTGATGGACGGTTGAGATTCGATCTCTTCACAGATCGACGGGCCACTTCACTGGGCCAATTCACTGGGTCTTTTTGGATTAGTTCAATTTGGCCCAAAGCCAATATACCCAACTATAGTTTTTGTATTTTCTGATATTAATTATTTTTATGTACTTTCTTTTATACTTTTTTTTTTCTTTTTTTTATGAAAAATTATAAATCCTAATTTCCTACTTACTCTAATTTTCTAGTATTTTTTGTAATTTTTTCTGCTATTTTTTCCTTTATTTCTATTACTTAACACTATTTTTGCTATTTCTCTAAAAAAAAAAAATTAACTAATTAAACTAGCCAATTAATTACCTAGCCTATTATATTTTTTTTTGATTTTTCTTCTAATTTCTACTTATTCAAACACAAAAGTATAGCTAATTTTAAACAAAGCAAGTAATTGCACTCAAAAACATATTTATTTTAATTTTGGAATTAATTGCTTAGTGCAAAAATCATGTGCTCACATGGCCGTAGCCCTCGACTCATTGGAGATGGCCGTAGCCTTTTATACAATGTGGTCGTAGCCCTTCATTTATTGGAGATGGCCGTAGCCTTTCATACAATATGGCTGTAGCCCTTCATTTATTGGAGATGGCCATAACCTTTCATACAATGTGGCCGTAGCCCTTCATTTATTGGAGATGGCCATAGCCTTTCATACAATGTGGCCGTAGCCCTTCATTTATTGGATATGGTCGTAGCCTTTCATGCAATATGGCCGTAGCCCTTCATTTATTGGAGATGGCTGTTGCCTTTCATACAATATGGCCGTAGCCCTTCATTTATTGGAGATGGCCGTAGCCTTTCATACAATGTGGTCGTAGCTCTTCATTTATTTTTGATGGCCGTAGCCTTTCATACAATGTGGCCGTAGCCCTAGTCCATGTGATGTGCTATTCGTACCGACCGGTGTGCTTAGCACATCAGAATAGATTTGCAAGCGATTCCTGACATCTACTTCGTCGCCTCATTAAAAACCTCTCCGGGAAAACCCAATTGGGACAAAACCCGACAGAGGGAAAAAAAGTATGACTTGGAAGGTGTCTCTTAGAAATGGAAGCGCTTGAGATGTGAGATGTTCCAGTTGTTTTGGAGTATTTTTCCATCCATGGTCTCCAGCTTGAAGGCACCCTTGTCTGGTGCTGCAATGATTTTTAGGGTCCGTCCCAATTGGTTCCCAACTTTCCTTCGTTGGGGTCCTTTGATGCCAGTGTCTTGGCTTTTAGCACGTAATCGCCTGTCTTGAGTGGGCGAATTTTTTTCCTTTTGTTGTAGTACCTCTCGATCTGTTGTTTCTGCGCCACTAACCTGATGTGGGCCATTTCTCTTCTTTCTTCGGCTCGTCCAGGTCTTGTAGTCGGCTTATGTCGTTCTCATCTCTTCTTATGTGTGAATATATGAGACTTTCGCCAAATTCAACTGGTATGACGGCGTTGGTTCCGTAGACTAATGAGTAGGGAGTTTCTCCTGTGGAGGATTTGGGGGTGGTTCTATGTGCCTACAATACTTCTGGTAGCAGCTCAGTCCATAATCCCTTGGCGTCTTCAAATTTCTTCTTCAGGATGTTTAATATAATCCTGTTGGATGATTCTGCTTGGCCGTTGGCGTCTAGGTGATATGGCGTTGAGAGTATCCTTTTGATGTGCCATTTGTCAAAAAAGTCGGTTGTCTTTTGTCCTATTAACTGTCATCCGTTGTCGCATGTTATTTCCTTGGGAATGCCGAAGCGACATATGATTTTCTTCCAGATGAAGTCTATGACTTCTTGCTCGCGGATTTGGGCGTAGGCGCCTGCTTCTACCCATTTAGAAAAATAGTCAGTTAAAACTAATAAAAAGCGTACCTTTCCTCATCCGGGAGGCAGCCGTCCGACTATATCCATCCCCCATTTGATGAATGGCCATGTGGAAGTGACCGAGTGGAGAGGTTCCCCGGGCTGATGTATCATGGGAGCAAACCTTTGGCACTTCTCGCATCGTCGGATGTAGTCTGTTGCGTCTTTCTTCATTGTAGGCCAATAGTAACCGGCCCGTATCAGCCACCACACGAGTGCTCTATTTCTTGTATGGGCGCCGCAATGACCCTCATGGACTTCTTCCAGTACTGGAGTCGTCTGGTTGGGGCCCAGGCACTTGGCCAGGGGTCCTACAAAAGTTCTTTTGTAGAGGTCGCCGTTCATCAGGGAGTATCTGGCTGCTTGCGTGCGAAGCTTTCTAGCTTCTTTTTTGTCGTGCGGTAGCTGCCCTTCCTACAAGCATGAAAAGAACTGATTGCGCCAGTCCCATGTTAGGTGTAGAGAGAATACCTCGCTGCGATCGATGGCGGAATGCATGAGTGTGACGGTGCTTTCTTTGCTCGGGTTAGTAGCCGCTGCGGCTAGTTTGGCCAATCCATCGTCTTCGGCGTTGTGCACCCTACGTACTTGCTCGAAGCGACATTCGTCGAATTGGGCCATCAGTTTACAGACTTCGCCTTGATATTTTTGTAATCTTTGCTCCTTGATCTGGCAGGCTCCGGCGACTTGATTTATCAGAAGTTGTGAGTCACAGTGCAAGACTAGTCGGCGGGCCCGTATCTGGCGGCTAATTTCAAACCCGCAATAATAACTTCGTACTCTGCTTCGTTGTTAGTCATCTCGGGGCATCGTATGGACTGGCGAATGACCTCGCCCGTGGGGACCTCAAGAACGAGTCTTAGTCCCGATCCCGAGGCGTTCGCGGCCCCATCAGTGTGGAGTATCCACGGGTCCATGTTAGGGTCCATTTGTAGGGCCTCCTTCTCAGCCTCAGGCGAGATGCCGGCACTGAAGTCGGCTATGAAGTTGGCGAGGACTTGTGATTTGATGGCGGTTCTGGGGATATAGGTGATATCGTGCTCGTTGAGCTCTATAGCCCATCTGGCGAGACGGCCTGACAGTTCGGGCTTGTGTAGGATGCTTCTTAGTGGGAAGGTGGTTACTACCCGGATGGGGTGGCATTGGAAGTAAGGTCTCAGCTTTCGGGAAGCCGTGACCAATGCTAGTGCCAGCTTCTCTAGGTGTGGGTACCAAGTCTCAGCGTCCACTAGAGTCTTATTAATGTAATAGATAGGTGACTGCGTACCTTTCTATTCGCAGAGGAGCACTGTGCTGACTGCAACCTCGGAGACGGCCAGATATATTAGTAGGGGTTCGTTTGGTTCCGCCTTTGCCAGCAGTGGCGGGGACGTCATGTATGCTTTCAATTCTTGGAGGGCCTTAACGCATTCGTCATTCCAGTGGAAACCGTTATCCTTCCTCAACACATTGAAGAACTCGTGGCACCTGTCTGATGATCGGGAGATGAAGCGAGAGGGGGCACCTATTCGGTCTATCAACTTCTGAACCTGTTTCTTGCTGGTAAGCGCTTCGGTTATCGAGGCAATCGCCTTGATCTGGTCGGGGTTGACCTCGATCCCCCTCTGTGATACAAGGAAACTGAGGAACTTCCCAGATGCTACGCCAAAAATGCATTTTTCGGGGTTTAACTTCATCCCGTAATTGTACAATATTTTGAAGACCTCTCGCATGTGATCGATATGGTCCTCTTTTTTTGCCGATTTAACCAGCATGTCATCAATATAAACCTCCATGGTCTTCCCGAGTTGTTTATTGAACATCTTAGTGACCAACCTATGGTAAGTGGCCCCCGCGTTCTTCAGCCCGAAGGGCATCACCCTGTAGTAGTAGGTACTTTGGTGGGTGATGAAGGTGGTTTTTTCCTGATCCTCCTCGGCCATCAGAATTTGGTTATAGCCGGAATAGGCGTCCAAGAAGCTCAATAGCTCGTGCCCTGCTGTGGCGTCGATCAGCTGATCGATGTGGGGTAGGGGAAAGGAGTCTTTAGGGCAGGCCTTGTTTAGGTCAGTGAAGTCCACGAACATCCTCCATTTTCCGCTTTTCTTCTTGACCATTACCACGTTGGCGATCCATTACGGGTACTTTGACTCTCTGACGGAACCGTTAGCTAGTAACTTGTCTACCTCCTCCCGGACCGCCTCGTTGATGGCGGCATTGAATTTTCCCCTGCCTTGTTTCACTGGTGGATGTAATGGATTCACGTTGAGCCGGTGCGTGGCGATATCCGGCGAGATCCCTGGCATGTCTGCATGGGAAAAAGCAAATGTATCTGCATGTTTAGTCAGAAATTCATGGTACTTACCCGGGTTCACGAGCCCGTGACCGATGTAGTCCTTCTTCTAAGGGTCGTTCTGGTCTAGCTGCACCGGGTCGAGCTCCTCAGCCGTAGCATTGCAGGCTTCTATGATGTCTGGATCCCTTATGGCGTCAGCTGTCGGGTTTGCTTGGGTCCCTGACATGGTTGATTGCTATGCCTTCGCGCTTGCTCCGCTTAGTTGTTTTGTGTTAGCGCAATCTTGAGTTAGTTTGTAACACTCCTGCGCTGTGCGCGGCTCCCCTTTGATGCTGAATATTCCCAATGGGGTAGGGAATTTAATTACTTGGTACATGCTAGATGGGACCGCTCGCATGGCGTGTATCCATGGGCGTCCAATGATGACGTTGTAGGCCGTCTCCTGGTTCATCACATGGAAGGTTGTTTCTAGGGTGAAGCCTCCCGCAAGGACGGGCAGGGTCACTTCTCCTGATGTGCACTCCACTGCATTGTTAAAACTGGTTTGAGTTATGCACCTGGGAGTGATTCTGTCCTCGAGTCCCATCTATGTGAGGACTCTCGGATGAATGATGCAGGCGCCGCTTCCGTCATCGATCATGACTCTCCTGACATCGGTATCAACGATACGCAGGGTAATAACTAAAGCATCATAGTGAGGGAAACACAAACCGTTGGCGTCAGACTTATCGAAGGTGATACTCCCTTCGAGGTCATCGTACCATTCGTGGGAGAAGGTTCTCTTCAGTCAATGTGTGTTGGTGAATTTGACGTGGTTGATGGTGGCGTCATCCCCCTCCCCGACGATCATGTTTACCGTACGCATAGGAGAGGGTGGCTTTGGGGGTCCCCTGGAGTGCTCCCGCCCACAGCCAAAATTAGCTTTCCCCTTGTCGCTGAGCAGTTCCTTCAGGTAGCCTTGATTGAGCATTCTGACGACTTTCTGCCGTAGGCCGATACAGTCTTCAGTCTGATGTCCTCGTTCCTGATGGAACTCGCACAGGACGTTGGATTTCCTCGTGGCTGGGTCTGACTTCATCTTTTAGGGCCACTGCACCTTAGTGCCGAGCTTCTCCGGTGCGTACACCACGTGTGAGGGCAAAACACAAAAGTTATGTGATGAAAGTAAAGGGGGCGTACCTAGGTCGTTTCTGAGTGGGGCGACGTGACGCTGCATAGCATCCGTGTGTCGCGGGGGCGGAAATAATGACCTTGCGTAGGGCTGGTGTCGTTCCTTGCTGGGGCGAGGAGGGAGTTCCCGGCGTCCCTCGTGTCGTCGATCTCTCCTTGCGTCCGGGTGCATGGCAGCCAGCCGCCGGGTTGGCCCATTGAGATCCTCTTCGTCTGCCTGCACCTCGGCGCAGTAATTATTGTGGATCTCATCCCAAGTGGTGGGAGGGGACTTCATGAGCCGCCTCAGCAGCTTCTTGGTAGCCCTGGAGCCGTCCCTGGTGAGCCCATTCTGGAAGGCCGCTACCACCATTTCTTCCGACACATTTGGCAGGCTCATTCTTACCCTGTTGAACCTTGCGAGGAAGTCCCTGAGGCCTTTGCCCGAGGTCTGTCAGACGGCGAATATATCGTTCACCCTTGCTTCCGTTTTCTTGGCACCGACGTGCGCGATGACGAATTTATCAGCCATTTCCTCGAAGGTCGAGATCGCCTTGGCAGGTAGTTGAGAGTACCAAGTTAGCGCTCCTCCGATCACTGTTTCGCCGAACTTCTTCAGTAGTACTGACGGTACCTGTTCTTTAGATAAGTCGTTACCTTTTATTGCGGTGATGTAGTGGATGAGATGATCCTCGGGGTTGGTGGTTCCGTCGTACACCTTCAGGTATGGGGGCATCTTGAAGGTTTTCGGGATGGTGTAGGGCGCTACTTCTTCGGAGTAAGGTTGTTCCACGAACCTTCCAACGTCCCACTTGGGTAGTAGTTTAGGCGCCCCGGGAATCTTGTCAACCCTGTCATGGTGCTCCTTCATCTGGTCGCGGAGGACCTGGTTTTCGCCCTCCATCTCCTTCATTTTTCTGAGGATGAAGGCTAGTGTGTCATCGTGCGTCTGGGTCTCGATAGGTAGGCCGTTGGTCCGCGTTTCTTCCTGTTCGTCTGTTACGGTGGTGTTGCTGGTAGCCGGACGGCATTTTTGCAACCCTGCGGTGGTTTTTCCACCAGGCTGCTCAGGGTGCTGGTCAGCCATTCCTCCAGTAGCCTTCTGACCGCTGGAGGTGCCTATTTCGTATTGAAGTTCCTCTCCTGGGGGAGGTTCTTGCTTCAGGCGCGGTAGAGGGAGTAATGTTGATGGATGTGCTTCCCCCAGCCTCGTTCATGGCACTCAGGAGGTTTGTGGTAACTTCAGCCACGACCTCGGGTCGCGTGTTACTTTCAGCCATCTCAAATTTTTTTCCGATGATCGGATCTCGCGAATGTATACTACGAGTTTGATTGTCAAAATCCCCACAGACGGCGCCAAATTGTTTTACTCAAAAGTTGTTGAATACCTTTGAACTAATCAATTAATGTAAACAAAGGGATAATCGGAATCAACAGTAATATAAATTGAAGATTGATCGTCGGATTAGTGTGTGTGGATAGCTCTTACAAGAAGATAATAAAGTTTAATGCAGTATCTAGAATAAATGAGCAGTGAAAATGTTGATAATAAAGAGAAGAAAGATATAGAGAGAGAATTGTCTTATTCCAAATTGATCGATGCCTACAAATGGGGGGGAGGCCCTTCCTTATATAGGGACGAGGCCCCCTCGCCCAACTATTACATTGACGCCCAGATATTACAAGTATATTTGGAATATAAAATAGGGGAGGTTGGGGACGTCCTCCTAGACAGGTCCGCCGGCTCGGTATTTTAAGGGCGGGGTTGTATCCTTCTTGGCGTACGGCCATAAGTGAGGACGTCCTCGAATGTTGCCGTCCTCGTAACGAGGCGTCCTCGTCTTGCACTTCATCAGGACCGGCCACGTGTGTGTGCAAACTAGTTGTACTATTCATCCGATTTGTCCTCATACAATTTATATATATAAAATGATATGTAAGAAATTCATAGGACCTGCTTCTGTTATCGTACACGCAAGAAATCATAGTGATGAACAAAAAATTCATCATAAGTTTATGGTTGAATTTTCACCAATAAGTTAATAACTGCAGATAACTATTATTAAAATATGAGGGTGAGTTATATCTATTTTTAAATGCTTTATCGACATTAACTATTGTAAAAAAATCTTATATTTTTAATCCTAATTTGGAGTTTGTGGATTTTCATAATTTCAAAAATATACATGATGCTAGCACACTTATTTTGTTGTTGTGATATTTTCATACTTAGGGCATCTTCAACCTTGCCCCCATCCCCTATAATGGGGTTGAGGAAAATTGTGCTCCAACTCTCCCTCATTTTTATCCTCAAAATGGGAGATGAATAGTGTTCCTCAAATATGAGGGTACACCATTCATCTCCCCATTACTATTCACCATTATTTTATTATTTAATCTTTTATTTTATCTCTTTATATACACTTAATGATGTTTATGTAATATTTTTAATAATATTAATATTATATCTTAACTTTGATATATAATTTTGATAAATTAATTTTTGTGTATTTATTATTTTTATTTTAGAATTATATGTATTTAATTAATCTTGTATCGCAATGATTTTACTTTTATTTGAATTATTAGTTAATTTATAATAATTGCTTATAAATTATATTATTTAAAATTTTATGCATTTTTTAATTATGGAAATTACAAATTAATAAAATAAAAGATGAAATTTACTTAAGAAAATTAAAAAATGAAATTGAAATGAAGAATAATAATATAATATAGAAGAGAGAAGAATATAAAAAATTAGGGAGAAAAAATGGGGGAATGATTGGAGTAAGTTGTCCCCAAAATGGGGAAATCCCTATTTTGGGGATAAAAAATGGGTGCAAGGTTGGAGATGGCCTTAACATAACTATATGGGGTTCAAAATATTTAAATTTTAATTATCCATTGTTTATGATAAATGATGGTGTTCACAAGGCTAATCTATTGAATGATTTGCCGTAGTTGCGAGAATATATGTTGTTAAATTGCCAAGCAAATTGAAGAAGTTTTGCTCAAAATAAGTATAGCTTTGAGTTTTTGAAGATTTTAATTTAGAAATGTTTGACTCAAAAGTTATTATGTACTTTGTGAATACAAAACAACATATATAGATTATGGGCCAATCATAGTAAGTTGTAATAAATCGAGAAACAAGTAAAGAAAAGGATAATTAGGAATATTTCTCATAGTGGTAGAAGATAAGGATAATCTTTATTGATAATAATAGGGTGGTCTGCCTCACCATAGAGAGGTTCAGAACCATACAATCATGTTTTCTTTTGATCTCCGATTTCTTTTTCTATTTTTGTGATTCTCTCGCCTTTTTTCTCTCTCTGTTTGGAGAGTCCCCATGGGGAAGGAGAGGAACCCCCTTTTTGCTCCCTTTCTTCCTATTTATAGTTATGAGTTGTGTGAAATGACAGTTGGTGGCCGGGACCACGTTGTAGTTTTTCTTCCAGGTAAGGGGTGGGCCGTAGCCTCATTAATCGTATTGGGCACTCCTTGATTACTGTCAGTTATAAAAGGTCGTCCCACTTATTATCCTTGATTGTTAAAGGAAAGACAATTACCGTTACCGGTTATTACAGGGACGGATTTTGACCCATACAGTTAGTCCCTCCGCTTACTGAGGTCGTCCTTGGTACGAGCTTGGTGAGCAAATTTAGTCGATGGTGATTTGAAAGGACTTTGAACGAGGATCGGATGACCGTCGTTCCGGTCAATGCCGTACTCTTCTTGGCGACGGTCCGAGATTTCTAGAGTTCTTTAATATCACTTTTTTTACCTTCTCAAGTCATGGGGTATTCACTCGTCAGGAGGGCACGTAATGTCGTCAGTATGATTCAGGTAAGGTCAGCACTCGATTATGTTTCTGGTCTTTGGGTTTGCTTTGGTACGTAACCGTCATCGGCGCCGGGGGAAGGGCCATACGTGACGTGCCCGGGTACGGTATGAGCGTTGTGTTTAGAATTTTTAGGACGTATGGTACATTTTTCCCATATTGGCGAGGCTCAACGTTCGCTAAGGTTAACAGGACGATGAACAAAGTCGAATGGGCACTTCATGATGCTCATCATGATGGCGCATATCTTGGTAGAATCTAACCGTTTTGACGGTTGGATATGCAGTTAATGATATCCATCGGTTTTTTCGAAACCATTTATGCTGCCTATAAATTGAATTGGGATATGAGTCTCTTGATACTTTGTTATTCATCTGAGAGATTCTGAAGATCTATCCTTCTGTAAATTCATTGTCCCATTTCTTGATTGTGATAAGTTTTATCTTTTTTACTGAATCTGGTCCTTCATTCTTCGAACAACTAAGCGATGGCAAGTAATTCTTCTCGTGAAGCTCTTCCAGTCAGTTTGTCGGTCAATCCTTCGGTGATCGAAGGTCCATCTACGGCAATGGGAGGAGTGGAGCATGCTGAGACCGGAGGAGTTCCGTCAGTGGATGAAGTATTCCCTCTGCCCGGAGGTCTGGCGATAGACTTCACCGCCGACGGAGGGGAGGAACCTGTGGATGAAGCCCCGCTGATGGGGGGAGATTGGCATGGACCAGCTGCGGGAACAGGGATTTGTACCTACCCACACCGATATAATTCTTGCTCGGAGTGAGGAAAGGGTTCACACCGATCATGCGGGGTACTACATTGTTTATGCATACCCCTTCAAACTAGGATTCAGGGTTCCACTTCACACTTTGGTGGTGGATTTCTGTCGGTATTACAGGGTTTGCCCAGGCCAGCTCACCCCCTCTCTATATAAGCTATTTGCGATGTTCTTGAAGTACGGGGAACTGGCCGGTAGGGTGGTCACTTTTCAGCACGTACTCGCCCTGTATGCTCCTCAACGAGTGCGGGGAACCATGCTTCGGTCGTGCCCGCGTAGGCCGAGAGGGCTAACAGCTGCGCTGTATGATGAGGTTGAGCTTCGGCCTTTTGAGCATTTTTTTACATCAGAATCGAGCATTAAGTGGCGTCCCCTTCAGGGTTCCCGGAGGCTTGGAACCATACACATGAGTTACCCTTAGCGAGATAATTTGTTTTGTTCCTTTCTTCTTCTTTTGCTTTGTTTCTGCGAATGCTTCCTTGTTGTTGCTTTTGCAGCTGAAAAGTCGCCGCTGACCTTGTTAGCGGGGATGCGTGGGTGGCTCGAAGCCATGCTCCCTCACACCGAGGGGATTCTTACGTGGGCATCCTTCTGGGAGAGGCATTACTGTGGGCAAGCCGTAGGTACGAATCAGATTCCTTGCTTTGTTTGGTTCAGGATTTTATGGTTCCTTTGGCTAACTTCATCTTTCTGCTATAGGAAAGGTGAATCGTGGCAGGGCCCCTCAGCTGGCCTTTCGGCGACCAGGTGCGATTGCTAGACTTTTTGCAGCGCCAGCGCCATGTCTCGTACCGAGGGCGGCATCGGTCGAGTCTTCTACGACTCCTTCCCCCTCGCGACCCCTATTTCGGGACGAAGGGCCGTCGAGGGCCATTCGCCCTCGGTATGGTTCGTCTTCGTATGAAGAGGAGGAGAGGCCCTTGGTCAGGCGTAGGGCCTCTGGTTCCTCCCATGGTGGTTGCGCCCATTCCTCTTATCATAATTAATGTGGACTCCCCCTCTTCAGAGGTGGGGGAGGGTACGGCTGCAGCGTCTGCTCCTGAGGATGGATCGAGGGTGGATAATGCCCAAGTCCGCTTGGATCGTGAAGGAAGTGCTGCTCTGTTGGCTCAGTCGTCGACCCCTATGGTTGAGATGGGGGAGGTTTCCTCGGTGGTCGGTGAGGTTGGTGGGTCGAGTACTCTATTGGCGGATACGGCTGGAGGAAGAGGAGAAACTGCAGGAGACGGGTCTGGGTCCGACTCAGATTTGGACTTTGATGACGTCCGTATGTTCCGAGATGGCTTCACGAATGCTACTGTCCATTCGGAGGGGAGGTTGCGCCTTATTGAGGTCCCCACGGATTCGAATTTGCTTTTACTGGACTCGAGTCTAGTGTAATAGTTTGGGCAGTTGTGTTCGGCGAAAAAGACTGAGTCGTTGAGGGAAGTCACGGACATCGAACTGATGACCGAAGTGGTCGTGATGGGCATGCAGGTATGTATTCAAAGATAAAGGCTTATTCGCTTTCTTTTTGCCTCGTCTTTATTTTTTGCTTAAACTGTTGTCTTCATTTTGCAGGCTTTTTTGCTGTCGAGCCAATGTTCGCTCGAGGGTATTTTTACGGGTGTTGGAGAAGTATCGCCGATACCGGGACAGGTGTAGGGAGATGCGTGTGCGTATGAGGAACAACCCCATAGCTGAGCTTTGGTCGAAAAATTGGTGAGGAGGAAGCTTTAGGCGTAACACGCACTTGGTTGGGTGAGGGCCCTGGAAGAGCGGCTGCATCGAAAGGACGAAGAGCTTGAATCTGGTAGGAGGGCCTCAGTTGAGTGCGAGCGCTTGTGTTTAACCAAGATGAAGGACATCACATCGGAGTGGAGTGCAAAGGTGGTTGCACTAGAAGGGGAGATTGTGGCCTTGAAACGTTAGCTGGTTGATGCCTCAGCCAGAGCCGAGGAGCTGCAGGGGGCCGTCCGCGTCGGCGAGTCCCAATTATCGCTGGTAAGGGCCGCTGTTGCCTTCAGAGAGGGGAGCCTTGAGGAGCGGATATGGGTCCTTGAGAGGGGCGCTCAGGATGTGGGGGGAAGATTGCGATCTTAGAGGAAGAGAACCGGTGTCTCCAAGAGCAGTCCGCTTTCTCTGGTCAGACCCGCGAAATTTAGGTTTATGTCGAGGCCCAGCGGGACATGTACAAGAATCTGTTTAAGGCCGGTATTGTGTCCAAAACCGCTTTCAAGGGGGCACGCCAAAGGGCTCGGTAGTCCCGTATGGAATGTTTCTTTAAAGCGGCAATGCCAGGGGTCGATGATGGTGCCGGCGGGAGCGCGGAGGGTGCAGGCGGCAATGGAGATGACGTCGAATAGAAAATAGTTTTTTCCTCTTCCCCCTTTCACTTATCTCTTCCCACTATTTGGCATTTGTTGCTTCGTTAGTTGTTATTTTATTTTGTTTGTTTGTTTGTTTTTTTTTAATTTTCATTGACTGGTTTTGGTCGGGTGTAAGCGGGTATAACCCACAATTATTTTATGAATAAGAAGGAATTTTCCTTTCGTTATTTACCTTGTGCTTGTTTTGCCAACGTTTGAGAGGGCAGTTCGCTTTTAATATTTGACTTTGGTAGACATGTTAACTTTCAGATGTCGACGACTCTTCCTTCTCGACTCGGGGTAATATAGCCAGAGCCATCCCTTTGGGGGTGGTGTTGTTTAACCTTAGTCCCAGTTTGGTCGCGGTTTTGCTATTAGTCGTGAGGATAAGAACGTGACCTTATAGTTCAACCGAGACTGAACTTTACGTGCCTGTAATTTTAGTTAGAGTTAGACATACTTACTTGTCCGGTGAGGGTGCTAGACCTGTGCCTCAACTTGATCGACTTTTTGCTGAGTTTATCGGTGAAGGGGTTCCGTCTAGGATTTGGTTAGACTGTAGTTGAATTCATCGGCGAATGAGAGTGGCCTGGGTCCTTCTATCAATTATCCGAAAGTGAGGGCGCATAGCCTAAGTCTGAGTTCAACCGTAGTCGAATTTGTTGGAGAAGGCGCATGGCCTGAATCCCAGTTTAATTGTTGTTGAACTTCGTTAATTTTTTGAAGGCGCATAGCCCGAGTCTGAGTTTAACCGTAGTTGAATTTGTTGGTGAAGGTGCATGGTCTGAGTCCTAGTTAAATCGTTGTTGAACTTCGTCAATTATTTGGAGGTGAGGGCGCATAGCTAGAGTTTGAGTTCAACCGTAGTTGAATTTGTTGGCAAAAGTGCATGCCCAGAGTCCCAGTTCAACCATTGTTGAACTTTGTTAATTATTTGAAGGTGAGGGCGCATAGCCCGACTCTGAGTTCAACCGTAGTTGAATTTATTGGCGAAGGCGCATAACCTGAGTCCCAGTTCAACTATTGTTGAACTTCGTTAATTTGTTGAAGGCGAGGGCACATAGCCCGAGTCTAAGTTCAACCGTAGTTGAATTTGTTGGCGAAGGCGCATGGCCTGAGTCCCAGTTTAACCGTTTTTGAACTTCATTAATTATTTGGAGGCGAGGGCGCATATCCCGAGTTAGAGTTCAACCGTAGTTGAATTTGGTTGCGAAGGTGCATGGCCTAACGAGGACCCATAGCCCGAGTATGAGCTCAATCGTAGTTGAATTTGTTTAGTCTCAGTTTAATCGTTGTTGAACTTCATTAATTATTTGGATGCGAGGGCGCATAGACCAAGTTTGAGTTCAATCATAGTTGAATTTGTTGGCGAAGGCGCATGGCCTGAGTCCCAGTTCAACCGTTGTTGAACTTTCGTTAATTATTTGGAGGCGAGGACGCATAGCCCGAGTCTGAGTTCAACCGTAGTCGAATTTGTTGGCGAAGGCACATGGCTTGAATCCCAGTTCAACTATTGTTGAACTTCATTAATTTTTTGAAGGCGAGGGCGCATAGCCCGAGTTTGAGTTCAACCGTAGTTAAATTTGTTGGCGAAGGCGCATGGCCTCAGTCCCAGTTCAACCGTTGTTGAACTTTGTTACTTGTTGGAGGTGTTGAGTGGCTAAGCTCGATTTTGATTTTGAGACTTCGAGCAGTTTATGTCTTGTTTTCCGGGCATGCGGGTGAGAGAGAGAGAGATAGCAGGCTTGCTGTAGCTTGGTTATTTTCTCCTTTTTCGACGTCCCATTTTCTTTTGATTCTAGGAAGAACTACGCGATGTTGCTAGGAAGTCCCCATAGATGACGCCAAATTGTTTGACTCAAAAGTTATTATATACTTTGTGAATACAAAACAATATACATAGATTATGGACCAATCATAGCAAGTCGTAATAAATCGAGAATCAAGTAAAGAAAAGGATAATTAGGAATATTTCTCATAGTGGTAGAAGATACGGATGATCTTTATTGATGATAATAGGGTGTTCTTCCTCTTCATAGAGAGGTTCGGAACCTTACAATCATGTTTTCTTTTGATCTCCGATTTCTTTTTCTGTTTTTGTGATTCTCTCACCCTTTTTCTCTCTCTGTTTGGAGAGTCCCTAAGGGAAAGGAGAGGAACCCCTTTTTTGCTCTCTTTCTTATGATCTGTGTGAAATGACAGTTGGTGGTCGGGACCATGTTGTAGTTTTTCTTCCAGGTAACGGGTAGGCCGTAGCCTCATTAATCGTATTGGGTGGTCGTTGATTACTGTCAGTTATGAAAGGTCGTCCCACTTATTATCCTTGATTGTTAAAGGAAAGGTAATTAGCGTTAGCGGATATTAAAGGGACGGATTCTGATCCATACAAGAAATCTCCTTGAAAAGTTTCATTTTGGTTTATCAAATTAATCAAACAAATACTATTACAAAATTAATTAAACCTCAATTTCTGAAACGTCAAATAAATGGGTTCTGAAATATTTAATCTTTAATTACAATAATCAGTCATTATCCCTACTAGTAGCTATTTTAGTCATATTTAATAAATAATTCTTAATCATAACAACCACAACAACATATCTAGTATTATATATACTGTAGGGTCTGGAAAAGGTAGTGTGCAATAATGGAGTTTCCAATACCTTACCCCTACTTGGAGGATAGAGAGATTGTTTCCAATAGACTCTCGGCTTAGGAAAGCATAATCACCAGATTCATGCAAATAAAGATGAGAAGGTACAACACCAAAGAGTCATTAAAAGTAGAATAAAATAACAAGATAGTAAAATGATCAAAAATGAACGAAAATAACAGTTAGTCATAAAAACTTACTACCAACAGAAAGCTATTGTTATGAACACTTTAGAGTACCTACTCTACTGCCCTAATCCTCGATCTCCATACATTCCTATCAAGGGTCATGTTCAACTGAAGTTGCACTATGTCTTACCTAATTACCTCTCCACACCTCTTCTTTGACCTACCTCTAACGAAAACAAAAAAAAATATCAAAGTGAAGCTTGAGCTTAACTCTAAGCTCTAATGGAGGAAAATAGAGAAGGTACGAAAGAGATTTACCTGAGAAGCTTCCAGAAGATAGAACAATGAATGAAATGAAATCCTCATCTCTTACAAGTGCCCTGCTCCTATATATATACACTGACAATTGAACACAACTAGACTAGGCAATCAACTAATAAGTGGAAAGCAAAAACGTAACTAACTACTGAAAATATAACTAACTAACTAACTAACTATCGGAAGAATATAGTGAAGTAAGCTAACCACCTAAAATAATTACATATCTCAACACTCCCCTCCCCCCCCTCAATTTGGAGGAGAGAAACTCATAGCCAACTTGCCAAGAAGAGATGAATTCTTGAGCCATGTGGATGATTTAGTGAAAATGTCAGCCAACTGCTCATGAGTGGATATGTAATGTAAATCAACAAGATCTTCATTGATCTTTTCCCAAACAAAATGACAATCAACCTCTATGTGTTTCTTATGGAATACTAGATTTCTTGCTATTTGCACGGCAGCTTGGCTATCACAAATGACTGGTTATTATAGTGGAGCAGTCAACTCTTGAAGAAATTTAGACAACCATACCAGTTCTCCCACCACCTATCATGTCGATCTATACTTGACTTTCGCTGAAGACAAGGATACAGTCGACTGCTTCTTGGATTTCCAGCTGGTAGGGGTGATCCTAAGTAGTATAACAAATTCACTTACTGACCTTCTAGACTGGGAGAAAGTTTCCCAATCTATGTCGCAAAAAGCTTTAACTGTATAGTCTATTATGCTGGAGAAAAAGAGTCCTAAACTTGGATCCCTTTAGATATCTTAGAAAATGAATGGCAGCGCTCAAATGTGTGTCTCTTTGGCTCTACATATACAGACTTAGATGTTGCATACTGTAAGAAATATCGAGTTCGGTGTTAGTGAGAAAATTCAGTTTCCTTATCAATTTTCTATAATGAGATGGTTCTTCTAGTAAGACCCCATCATCTGCTCTAAGTTTGGTTGAAGAATCAAGAGGTGAGGACATTGAAGAGCAACTCACACAATGATGTTCTTTCATTAAATCTTGAGCAAACTTCCATTGTATAAGCAGGACACCACCAGCAATGTATAGCATTTCATTCCCAGAAAATAGTGAAGTTTGCCTAGATCATTTATTTTGTATGTCTAGTCTCAGAACCTCTTTAGGGAAAGGATTTCCTCTGTGTCTGTCCCAGTCAATATAACATCATCTACATAAACTGCTACAAAAACCACAGAATTGCCCTTCTTTTTGGATAAAGGTGAATAGTTTAACATTGAATGTGTGTAGCCCCTTAAACAAAGTGTTTCAGTTAGCTTGGCATACCACTGCCTACGTACCTATTTCAAACCATACAAGGATTTATTCATCAGTTTGCACACAAGGTCAAACTTGTGCACCATAAGGCCTCGTGGAACTTGTATATACACTTCCTCATGTAAATCTCCATAGAGGAATGCATTATCGACATCAAGTTAATACATTTCTCAACCTTTAATCACTGATGTACCAATTAGAGCCCTCATAGTTCTCATTTTCACGAGTGGAGAAAATATTTCTGTATAGTCTACTCATGCTTGTTAAGTATAGCCTGTTACACCCCATATTTTCGTACATTAAAGTTTCATCGTAAATTAATTGACGTAAGTTCGGGAATGATATTATTTTGGGATTATAAGTATTATGCTATTTCAAACAAGTGATAAGTAAATTTGTGAAGGTGAAAGGTTAAGTGAATTGAGGAAAACAAATTTCATCGAAGTTTGACAAATTGGATAAAATACGGTTCGAGCTTATAGACTACTGCTATACAAGATATCCCATGACCATGATAATAAGATATATAAAATGTATTAAAAGTGAACAGTATTTTAAGTAATTTAAAATAATTCTTAATTATGTGGATAATTGATTAGTGGAAGATTAACAAGTTAATCAAGAGAGTAGTGAATATTTAATTAAAATACTTTGGATAAGCTTGAACCCCAAACGTGGCAGCATGAGATAATCAACCAAATGACTCTTTAATTCACATAGTAAGGTGGCACATCTAAAGATCTTGGTGGCTTAGTCATCATAAAGGATATGGGCCCACAACCAATAATCTTAAAAGCCATTCGTACATTATGAAGTAAGATAGATTATCTTGCTAAGTATTTCTCAAACAAGACATCAAACCTTTACAAAGCTTATGGCAACGTAGTTTGCTTCAACAAATTCATTCCAAGTAATATTGCGTAATAGTAACGGGGTTTATAAATTTTAAGGAAGCGTGGTACAATTTTTTTCAAGAATATTTTCCTTATTTCGATTCGTTGATTACGTGTTATTGCAATTGACATGTATTAGAGGGATTGCCAAGAGAATTGGCTCACGTATATTAAGACTAAGCCCTTCCTTCATTTTGTTATAATCTCATAATTACATGTATTGGATAACGAGGCATAAAAGGAAGTTCATACTCCCGAGTTTATATACTTTATCCTAGTCTCATAAGTTACAGTATTCTCTTTGATCGAGACTTTATATTCAATTGAGTATTATCTTCTCCCAGTCAAGAGAGCGGAGGGTCTATATATATACAGTATTATACTCCATCCGTTTCAGTTTATGTGAACCTATTTCCTTTTTTGTCCGTACCAAAAAGAATGACCCCTTTCCTTATTTGGAAATAATTTACTTTTATGCAATCATTTATAGCCACACGAAATATATGTGCCTCATTTTACACCACAAGTTCAAAAGTCTTCTCTCTTTTCTTAAATTTCGTGTCCAGTCAAATGAGTTCACATAAATTGAAACGGAGGGAGTAGTATTTTTACCACCATTGAGCTATAATCATTGGGTAGGCCCCTATTGGGCAACCTCTAATTACATGATAAGTTATATACGAGCCTACTATGACCGAACGGCTATGAGCGAGCCCAAAATGGACAAGATACAGAGCCTAGTATGGCCGAGTGCCTATGAGTGAGACTACTACGGCAGTACGGTTACACATTTCGAGCCTTACATGGTCGGGCATTTATTTTAATTACAATATTGAGAGAGTTGAGCCAGTATGAGCCGGTAAGTATATCTTTGTATCATCTTGGACTCCCAGTTATTTTTAGTTATTACATTTATCAGTTGAGTTTCAGCTTTGACTTATTTTATTGCCTTACATACTCGGTACATTATTTCATGCCGACGTCCATTTTTTCTAGGGATGATGCATTTCATGCGTGCAGGTTCAGGCAGACAGACAGGTAGACCTCATCAATAAGTGTTGCCCGAGTTCAGCTTTATCGGTAAGCTCCACGTCCTACGAAGTTGCCGGGTCTAGAGTTTTGTGTACATCTTGTGTATATATGTATATATGTTGTGGGTAGTCGGGGCCCTGTTCCTATCACAAGACATCCACCAGTAGAGGCTTCTAGACATATCCTATAAGTTAGTGCAGTATGTTGGGTTTGTAGGCCATGTATGTATATTTTGTTGGTTTGTCAGATTTAGTAGTTATAACAGCCTTGTCAACCCAGTTTCATATTGATGTTTAGTCATCGCTAGTTTCATTTCAGTTTTATATTTTGCTTCACAAATTATCTTTCAATGTGACGCCCCATGGCCAATGTATGATATTGTATGTTCAAAGTCCCTTAGTCGCAAGTTGGTATGCAAGGATAGGTGAGGCACCAGGTATTGGTCTGCCCCCCCAGGTTCGGGGCGTGACAAAAGTGGTATCAGAGCAGTTCTGTCCTTAGGAGTCTACAAGCCGTGTCTAGTATATCCTTATTTATGGGTGTATTGTGCACCATACTTAAAAGCATGAGGATACATGACATTTATGACTATCATTTGTTTTACTCTAGATCGTGTGGTAGAGCTCATTTGTAAGAACTCGAAATCCTGAATTCTATATTATTCATAATACAATGATACCTATATCCAGAAAGACAGTTGGTAAGAGATTGAATATGGCTATGGAAGAGTTGAATTAGAGGAACTCGATTTTTCATCATGCTTATGATGAGTAAATGTAAGGTCTCCAGCAAATCATGTGTGTACTAATATGTGTAAGCTTCTTGATAAGTAGCCTTGAGGAAAAAATATCTATCCACCCATATGGTGAAAAGTCATGAGAGAATCAAAAAATACAAGCTTCAACAAGTAAAAGAAGCAAGATGAAGAAGGGTACGAGGCACCCAGTTAATGAACATTATCATTATTTACAATTAAGGCAGAGGAATATAAAACTTTTGAGTTACCTTCAACAATAATAAATGTATGTACAATTGGCCACACACATCCAAGTTATGCCTATTGAAGCTTACATAAGTAGTTTAAGAGGAGGACAAATATCAGGATCCGGCTGGGGTTAGAGTGACCCAAAATGGTGGACGGATTTTTTGCGTTAGTTAATATTTTCGAAGGATATTGCAAATGTGCTAATACATATCCTTGTGAGAAACCCAAATGGTGCACTGTAGACTAGTACAACTAGATATGAATATTAGAATATCCAAAAAAAATAACAAAGATAGGCACTAAAATTCTGGAAGGGATAAATATTACCTTAGTATGGCTCTCTTCCCTAGTGGAGCGAGAATGTTAGGCAACTCGAAGAGCCAGGGAATGGAGCATGAGGAGCTAAAAGCAAAAGAATGTCTTTTTGGAGTTTTCAAAATAAGGTGATAGGCATAAATGTTAGCATGAAAATAAAAAAAAGGAGTAAATGAAGCATTATGAGTAAGATGTGATACATGGATGACAGTGGTAGATCCAAAAAGATGACAATATTATGGAGTCTATATTCAAGTGAAGGAAAAGACGAGAGCTGACAGGCCTTGTGACAACAAAAGAGTATAGGCCATAAAGTAATATCCTTATTTCGAGAAATAAGTTTGTGACTCTAACGCGACTACTAAAAGGAAAACTTAGATCCTAGAGTAATAGAAATCAATATAGAGTGGTGAACAAGATAACCAAAATATGAATTAGGGATTGTGTGATTTGATAATAGTCGCCATCATGAAAATTTCAGAGATTGTGTTCTGACGATAGTAAAATGGAAAATAGATGAATAACCCTTAAAGGTCATTCAGGAGGATGCTTCCCTAAAGCAAATAATGTGAGCAAAGTTAAGCTTAAGGGACTATATGTCACGACCCAAATCCACTACGGGAAGTGATGGCGCCGGACACCGCTGTCAGGCTAGCCAATTAAACTATCAATTAATTCCTCTTTTAATTCTTTTGAAAATCTAAGGTTTTTCCTTCCATTTACATGAATATAAGATCACTCCATGGACTCGAAGTTAAATAATAACAATTAGTACAAAAATTTACTGAAACCAATGCAGAAACCCGGTGTCACAAGTGCATAAGCAATTACTGATAAGGACATAAAATACAACACAACATCCATCCGGAATACAATGGATAGAAAAGAAATACAGTTACTAGAAAGAGACTTTAAAGAGCTATGGGCCACCTTGCATACTGCAACTCACCTAGTCCCTGAATCATCCGTGCTGTTGTGCCCAGTAGGCCGCTAATATATCATGTACCTGTGCAATAAAAATACAAAGAAATATAGTATGGGTACGTAATCAACGTGTACTCAGTGAGTATCCCGCCTAATCCCGAAGGGGTAAAGACGAGATGGTCAACTCTGACACTTTTGAATGGTCCAATGATGATTCATCCTAAATACATATATATTAATAGGTGTATTTATCCTATAAGCGTGATTTTAGTCCAAATACACAGAAACAAATAATCAGTTAACCCCTTTATAGGAGATTTTCCAGAATTTCCTTTTTAAATATATTCCAAATATCTTTAAGCCTTTAAAGGCAACAACAATTTAATTAAGTTCCAGACGGAAATACAAGCATGCGCAAATCATACCGAGGTGTCGGCCTGCTCTAACAGAAATAAATGTGCGTTTTTCGAGGGTCGACGGCACACCTATAGATGCATCTATTAATATGCTGAGGCGTTCGACCCGTTCCAAAATAAACACACACAGATAGATAAATAGTCAAGAAGTCAACATGAAGAAAATATCTAGGTCAATTCTCTTTATTAATTTGAGAAAACGAAGCTTAAATCCTTTAGAAAATCTAATTATTAATTTAATGTGATTTAAGCAATCTAAGCCATCAATGATTTCACAATTAATCCACATATAACATGCTTTTGGGTCCTAAACTACCCGGACAATAGCATAATAGTAGCTACGCACGGACTCTCGTCCCCTTGTACGCACGTAGCCCCCACAACTAGGAGCACATAATTAATTTGACTCACCTATGGGGTAATTTCCCTCTCACAGAATTGAAAAGGAGACTCACCTCGCTCCGAAGACTCGCAACCGACATTCTACATCCTTCTAAAGGCTTGAACTAACGCACAACGCACCAAAACTAGCCAATGATCACACAAATCCATTAATATATGCTCAACTATACCTTACAACTCAATTTATAACAATTCCTAACCCCGAACGAAAAGTTGACCAAAATGCCCTCGACCCGAAATCCAAAATATTTCGAAGATAAAGGTTACCCATGACCTTAGGAACTCAAATATATTATTTTCTCCTCATTCCATACTCAAAATCGTAGCTAAAATCCAAAATTATAATTTTCTAGGTTTTCAACCAAAACCTCAATATTTACTCTAATTTCCATGCTTAAATCCATGCGATTGCATAGCTCCAGCAAAATCCTCTTCTGCGATCGCATTAAGCCTATTGCGATCGCATAGGCCAAAATTTTCCCCCTCAACTCTTGCTCTATGCGATCGTATCTCCTCTCTTGCGATGGCATAGAGTAAAACTCTGCTGCACAAATACCAGCAATCCACATGAGGCAAAAATCGATCCGTTAAGCATCCGGAATTCACCCGAGGCCCCCGGGGCCCTAGCCAATCACGCCAACCAATCCCAAAACATATTACGGACTTGCTCGAGGCTTCAAATCATAACAAACAACGCTAAAACCATGAATTACACACCAATTCATGCTTTATGAACTTTGAACTTTCCAACTTCTATTTCCTATGTTTAAACCTATCAAATCAAGTTCGATTGACCTCAAATTTTGAACGCAAGTCATATTTTACATTACGGACCTACTCCAACTTTCGAAATTGGATTTCGACCCCGATGTCAAAAAGTCAACCCCAGATCAAACTCCTCAAAAACCTTCAAATTTCTATCTTTAGCCAAATGGCTTCAAAATGACCTACAAACCTCCGAATTCACTTCCGATCGCGCTCCCAACTCCAGAATCACCATATAGAGCTGCTCCCAATCTCGAAATTCCAAACGGACATTGGTAACACCGAAAATTTGCATGCAAGTCATATTTTACATTACGACCCCGATGTCAAAAAGACAAAAACCTTCAAATTTCTATCTTTAGCCAAATGTCAAAAAGTCAACCCCCGATCAAACTCCTCAAAAACCTTCAAATTTCTATTTTTAGCCAAATGGCTTCAAAATGACCTACGGACCTCCGAATTCACTTCCGATCGCGCTCCCAACTCCAGAATCACCATATTGAGATGCTCACAGTCTCGAAATTCCAAACGGACATTGATAACACCGAAATGCACTTCAAACCAAACTTATGAAATTCCTTCTAAAATACTAACTTCCACATAGGCGTCAAAATGCTCCCGGGTTATCTAAACCCCAATCCGGGCATACGCCCAATTCCGAAATCATCATACAAACCTGCTGGAACCTTCAAATCCTGATTCTGAGGTCGTTTACTCATAATTCTAATCCTAGTTCATTCTTTCAACTTTAAGCTTCCGAAATAAAAATTCTCTTCTCAAATCAACTCTGGACTTCCCGAAATTCAATTTCGACCATGCGTACAAGTCATAATACCTAAAATGAAGTTGCTCATGGACCCCGACTTCTGAATAGAGCGCTGGGACTCAAAACGAGCGGTCGAGTCATTACATTCTCTCCCGTTTAAACATACGCCCGTCCTCAAACGTGCTGAGAACTATACATGAGTAGTCTGAAATCAATGTTTAGCACCTCATGCACCTTCCCGTGATATCACAACTTAGTTGAGCACATTAGCTCGATAAGTTCTAAAGATATTCCCTTTTTGTCCAAGCAAATAAGCCTTAGAGCCCGATTCCAACATCCGGAATCCTATGCCAGGCCTGTTTCTAACATACGATCACCATATCAATCACTAAGCGCTGTACTCAAACACGTTTGCATAGCTTTACTGAATTCACACTTTGCATTACCCACCTGTAGGGCCACAATAACCTTTTTCTGATCAACTTAGTCAGAATCCTACTAATCTAATGCTCCATTGCACCCCATGACCTATACAGGTCTTACTCCAACCTTTACAATACCGTAGTGACGGAAGAGATGTACCAACATTCATAATCAATTGTCGTGCCAACAAAACATTAGGTCTACACTCCTGACAAGGCCTTCACCTTATTTTGAACCCAATAATGGTCTTATCTCCATAACATACCTCATTAGCTGGATTGCACTGAATCCTAGATCAAGGGATCTCGTCTCATCTGATGCAACTGCTCAGGCAATAAGCAACCCTATAAATTTATTAAAATCTCACATGATACCACCATGCGCCAATAGGCCACCAATTAGAATGCAATGCAAAAAGGGAAACAAACTCTGGAAGGAATTACCAATCCCCCGCACTAATATGGACTTTCCTCAGAAGATAGAAAATGAACCACACAAAGGAATAGCATATAGAAAACTAGACTCGACATCACATTGTTGCGGCGCGCAACTCGAACCAAATAACATACCCATGGCGTCGTGCCACCTGATCTACAAATAGATCTCACAGAAGGATATTGCACTTCGAGCTAGATCTACTTATTACAAAAAAATATCGAATTTAGATTGTAAGCACGCTAAGTGCATAATGCCATCCTTGAGAAAAACACATAGCGCTATAGGCTACAAAACTCAAGCACAACTGAGGTGCGATACAAGATCTAAACCTCAAGAGCTATCCTGCTCACATAACATCATTGCCACGCGGAGCCTTAACACAAAAGAATTTACCAAGACGTCTCACAACTTATACGGTGTAATACCCCATTACTTGGAATAGCCAATGACAAACATAACACCTGACTATTCCTCCAAAAGGAACACTCGCTGAAATGAATACAACTGGCCTGATATAAAGCCCTATTCACATATAAATCAATCTACCAATCTCAAGCCGATTTCTAATTGCACCAACTTAGCTAATAACCTTTCAAAGGTCCATTGTACCCCACTTTTCCTCATAACACATAAGAATAACCATCATAACGGGGGCAACCTCCTTGGTTCATAACCCAATAAACAAAGTGCCCTCCAGGCATTATTTCTTAAATTAATGATATTACCACAATCCCCTTACTTGGTTCAAATATCTAGAAAATCAAGTGAATACATGCCACACTTATACAATCTTCCCATGGGACATGCCCTTACAATCTTCCAAAATAAGTAATGGGTCTGCTCATTCCAACCATCAGTCGCATTAACACTGAAAATCGATCAAGAATCCTTAACCAGGATACAAAGCATTTTTCACAAAACATCGATCTCAGGTGACGCTGAACCCAATACCAATTTACTCTAATCATTCAACATTTTCCTTGCTCATCCGATCTCGTGACATCCTTGCCAACACCAAACTGCAACCTTGATCCTCACTTTGTATTTCCATGCTAATTACTGCACCCAACGTGCCGCCATACAATAGAACATGATTTTCATCATAACTCCGAAATAATTAATAGTCTAACACTTCGTCATATAAGAACTTGCACTCAACTCACTTCAGGAGAACCATAGCAACACACAGGTAAATTTTCCATAACCATAGAATATGCAAATCTGCAAGTGATGGTCCAAGCCACTATAACCCTTCCGGAATCCGCTTCCATTTAGCAATCCATAACAGAAGAATGCTTCTGAACAACATCAATTACGGTGGCCGACAAGACTCACACGTACAACTACAAATCATACAACAACTTAATCATGCTGAATAAACTGATCACAAATCCCATATGCCCAAATCGACTGTGGCTAATCAATCCCTTTCATTCCAATTTATCCTTGAGTGCTTTGGAAATAATATTGACTCTCTTTAACTCATAGCCTACTCCATCAACACTCATCCCTAGTGACCTTGATTCACGGGACCATGCTATCTCAACTCCTACGAACCATTTCGTACTTCCCAATTGCTATATCGCAAGCCAACTATCACGAAACATTCTGTGCCACTTCTTATAAGTTACTTTCCAAGTTTGATTCTTAATTGCATCTATAAGATCAACATCATTAGACACCACACTTTACCTCTTGAATTCACTAAGATTGTTACTGTGTTCGACCCACTCTAACATGGTCCCTAATATACTCAACTCCATAAATCTCATCGCATAAATACCATTTCGATGAGGCATCCGTGAAATCGCTTCCTTCGAAACCTGTATCTATACATGGTATAAATCCTGAACCTTCCTCCAAGTTCTATAATGAGCCAATAAGGCCAACAATAACATGCCTCCAATAATTCATTTGCTCAAATTACCACTTATGGTCTCTTTGCCATAGTTGAGATAACCCACCCAGATATTAATAACTGGAAACCTCGCAAATAGCTAATCACGCAACCCAAATCATAAGTGGTGGTGCTCTCCCACTTAGCTTGAAGCCATCATTACAAAACTCTGGAGTTTACCATTATTCTCAATCTCTTGTTGAAATAACCTTGTGCAATCAATCGCCAGCCTTCTTGATATCTTACCGTAGAAATCCAATTTGAAACTATAAATCATTAACACCATTCACACAAAAGTTCCTTTCGCTACAAATCCTGTAGAACTCTTCGCAGAAGCCTCGCCAACCACGCGACTGCTAACCTGCTCACAGGAATACCCCACATGTTGAAACTATTCCCCGACATCTTTCAATACTGTTGTATGGGGTACAACCACTACGACACCAATAACCTTTCCTGAGTCCGAGCTCACTATTCAGCTGCACGATTCCATTCACCCCTCGTGGACATCATTAAATGTTCAACAACATCCTTTCACTTCAAAGTCATGCTACACCTTTCTTCATTTCAAGCATATCCTTTTCGTCATATCCAACCTCCTGCAGCATAACAACACCATGCTTTGAATTAATCTACTAACTTCCATTGACCATCACTAAAACCCCAGATCCTTCCAAGCCGTCCTTCAGCATATAGTCATCCTACTACTAGGCCCTATACATCCCCGCCACTCTCACACTTTGGGCAAACTCACTTATTTAATCGAATGTTCGACCTACGCTCCCTAAGCTTGGCCTTTTAGAAGTTTGAGACTCCGCCTGACACTTGCCACATGTCTTTCTCATCTTTTGTTGCTCAGTTGTTGTTGTCACACCTCCTTTTTCCGCACCCGCGAGAGCGCGTCGGAGTTCTTCCAATTAAAGGACAATCGAAACGGGATTTATTTATTTAGTTCAGAGTCGCCACTTGGAAAAATAATGGTGTCCAAAGTCACCGGTTTAATCCCGAACCAAGGAAATTTATGACTCTATATTACAGTCTGCGAAACTAGAAACCTGGATAAGGAATTTCGTTAACCCGGGAGAAGGTGTTAGGCACTCCCGGATTCCGTGGTTTTAGCACGGTCGCTCAACTGCAATTTTTGTTTTTATCTGATTTCTTCATATATTTTAATTAGGTGCTACTAATGTTCCGCTTTTCGATTTTAAAAGAATTGCGACGTCACGAAAACATATTTCGAGTCACACCGCAACCGGTACGCCTGTGACCTTAATGTGTTTCAGTTTCGCCGAGAGTAGGATTTGGGTCACATAAATGCGCACCCGTATTTAGGAAAATAATTTATTTGCAAAACGTGCCTACAGAGTCTATTATCTTTATTAACTTTGGGAAAGACCGTGAAATTTGCTAAACGATCTTCCGGAGTCTATGCTTTTTATAATAATTTTATTTGAGGGCCCCGCAATTGTGTATTTAGTGTGGCGAGGCTCATCTCACTTTTATTAAAGGCCAATCCTAACCCGACTATATTTTCTACGTATGTTTTTTCCTTAATCTATTATGTTACCAAACATTCCAGGCTCGTCAATTTTTGTTGTTATTGGGCCTAGATCTCCGGAGTGGGCTTCATTACATTATAAGCAGGTCCAGGTCTTTAGAGAACCAAACCTGACCTGGGCATTCAATTGCTGGCCCAGCAGTCGTATGGACATGGTTCAGGCCCACGCCACTAATCAGGCCCAGACCAAATAGGAATAATAATGGTATAAGTAAATGACTAAAGACAAGCCCATACATTTGGAATTAACAAATGAATTAACTTGCACTTTTATTTATCAATAAAGAAAATCAGTACACAAATTATCAACATTAACTACGAATCAATTATCTACTACACACAAAAGCTTGAACTACAGACTACTTCTTCCTCTATTAATGAGTTTACACTAACACTTGAAGTTCATACTAGTTATGAGAAAGCGGTTTCATTGTATAAGAAACCTGAAGAACAGTTAGACTAATTACTTACAAACTATCTAAGGCTAAGGTGAGTTATGCAAAAGGTAGTAATTATATCACTGATTTGGTTACGAGCTAATCCCCTTGTCATCACCAATCTGTTCTGATTAAGTCGTTATATTATCTAGCTGTTTCCCTTTTAAAACTTGACCAAATCTGAACTCCTGATCCTTAAAAATTAATTAACTACATGAGCAGTGATTTTATAGTCTAATTACTTAACTGAACACTCACATCCCTAAATTCACACGGCTTTAAGATTTTAGCATAACTACACAGCGGACTTTACCACGACCTAGTTCATTACAGAGTTATTATCCCAATTATAGATGAATCACAGCTCAATCTAGTGTTTTCTTCTTTAAATCCTACTTATGTCTATATACAGATTCATGACAATATGGTTAGCTATGTGATTTTAGTTTACGAAAACTACTGTGCAGATCAATTAATGGTTTTAAAACTGTGATATGATAACTTATGTTTTAAAGTTTTTACCTAATTAAGCTAAGTGATATACTACTACTACATTACTAGCCATTACAAATGTTTTTGTGTTTGTTTTTCTACTATTACATTCTACAATACAATTAAAACCTCAAATCTAAACTAGTACTAACACTAATAACAATGTTTAACTATACAGTATATAATAGCACTAAAATTTAACTGAGGCTTCACTTTCATTCAACCAAATCACCATTACAGCTTCTAATCGAACAGAGGAGTACCTGGAAATCACAATGAGGAGAAATCAGTTGCAGCAGCAGTAAGACAACAACCAACAGGAGAAACAGGACACAACAGCAACAGTAGTAGACACCCAGCAATAAGTCCAGAGACAAAAATGCAATAAACCAGTGCAAGACCCAATCCAAGCCAATAAAACAGTGTCCAGGGGTTTAAGAGTACACCCAGGAAGGGGCAATTGAAACCCCGACAAGACTCAAAAACCAAACAATCCAATGCTATGGTCAACTATGTCGAAGGACCTAAGAGTAACACCAAAAAAAAGGTCCCAACAGACCTGTTTTAACTTCCAAAATACTTGACGATTGCTTCAAGGACTTCAACAGACTAATGTCGTATCAAGATCTAACTCAAAAGGCTTAAGGATTGACTGAAACAGTGAGCCAGAGAAGAAGCAGAATGTTTTCTTCCTTATTTTCTCTCAAAATGTCTCCCTCAGGTCTGTGTATGTATGAATTTCTCCTCTGAAAAATACTCTCTTCTAATGTGTCTATCCGTCTGTGTACTCCCCCCTTTTCAGAACAATAATCCCCTTCTACTTATAGTTAAGACAAAACCTTAAAAGTTACTTCCACAAACAGGGAATCTCTCTGCCCACACCTCCACTGCAGAACCCATCCCCTTCTGACAGAGCCCATCCTCCTATTTTTATTACTATCCTATGTCTAAGTATGGTCCTATTATTTAAACAATGGCTTCTGTCCAGACATGGCTAAGTGCCCTGCTGTAACAGCAGGCTCCACTGCTCAGCTTTATGTGCAGGGCATTAAAAATATTCTAAAATGCTAACCTCTAATTTCCTAATCAGCTAATTCAAATCCTAATTTCAGAATCACAACAGCTCTAGACTTTTGATCCAACAGTGGTTCAAGGCTTAACATGCAAGTGCGAGTTTACTGCCTCATTGTTCTAACCCATATCACTAACTGATGATGCTTTAAAGACAATCAGTTATCAGCTTACAACACACATAATTGACAGTACACTAACAAGATCAGACCAAACATACACGCGATTAAAATTATACTAATAGGAGTGGGGAATTAGCTATTCGACCATTTTAACTAAGCTAAACACACACTGTAATCGCAACAAAACAATGAGTCGAGGCATACAAGGAAACATGATTTGACCAAATAAAAGGTCTGGAGATGGGAAGAAGAAAAGAGAAAGAAAATGCTAGAAAATTGAACACAAAGCAGGCAAAAGATCATCACAAAATCGACGCGGAGTAGAAGAAAAGAGGAAGATATACCTCTGAAATCAGCGGTGGCTCAGGACCGACCTTGAACTCAAACTTTTAAAGCCACATGGGCCTTAATCGGGGTGTTCTCGGTTGAGAACACCTGGATTAAGATCCGTGAGACCTCAAATCTCCCTCAATTTCCACCCCCTTTAAAATTAGGGTTCATGCGACCATTTTTTGGGGCTTTACCATTTCTGGCCAGTTTCGAGCCGGGCTAAAGGTGGTAGGTGTATAAGGGAGGTGTGAGGCGTCACTGGTGTGAATTTGGGGTGGTTTGGCGTGGTTTGGGTTTTAACTCGAATCTTCGATTGAAGATTCGAGATGTTTGGGGATGATTCGAGGTTAACGGACCACGGATTCGTGTAGAGGAGGTTCAGGGGGAGCTATGGTGTTGATTGGGTGGCCATTGGCCTACTGCCGCCGGCGGAGACGATTTCCGGCCGGCGGAGTGCGGTGGGGGAAGGTGGGGCTTGGCTTGTCTTTGAGAGAGACGATGGAGGAGGGGTCTGGCTAAGGGGGGGCTGGGTATGAGATGAACTTTATATATGAAATAGGAGATCCAATCCTGATCGTTGGATCATTTACGATCAACGACCAGGATCTCCTCACTTAAACGAAACGACGTCGTGTCGTGTCATTTTAGGACCGGACCGGTCATTGGAGTGAAACGAGTCGGGTATAATGGAGTGATTGGGGCCGTTGGATCCATTGAATTGAACGGCTCATATTTGAGACGCCTAAATCAGCGTCGTTTGGTTCAAGTGGGGCTGGACCGGGTAAAGGTTTTGGGCTGACTGTTTCGTTTGGGTTCCGGATTTAGGGGCCCAAATCCCCCTTTTTTCTTTTTCCTTCTTTATAATCAAAACAAAAATTCTAATTAATTTGTAATCATTAAAAACTATATGGATGTTAATATTTAACAACAATTAACACACAATTGACAAAAATAAAATCATGTAATGACAACAAAAATAGAATAAAAATATATATATTTTTTGATTTTTTCCATTTCGTAAAATAAGTAGTTTACCAATTAACTCAAAATTTTATAATTAAGTTTTAAATGCTTTGACATATATTTTTTGTATTTTTATTAATTTAATCAAACAAGCATGCACACATAAAACAAATAAGAAAATTAATACCCAAAATCCACAAATATTGCAAACAACGCAAAACTCTTTTATTTTTGAATCTTTTAGGAGTAATTCGTGTGAGGCAAAAATCACGTGCTCACAGCTGCCCCTCTTTGCGCGGAAACATGGAGAGTTTTCGTGCAAAGATAGTGAGCAAATACGAGCGATTTTTTGCCCGTTTGAGTACTCCGTGTGAAGCATTTTTTTAAAAAGATCTTGACTGAGCCTTTACTTCGGGAGATCTCCTACATATCCTGGGCTAAACAGGAATCGAGTCAATGTTGTTCGGGAAGTTTTGGTAACTGGGACTACCGTGGACTAACACTTTGTTGTTACTGTTGCTACTATTGCTGATGTTGCTGCTTACTGCTTATTGACCTCCTTAATCCACCAAAAATAAGAAGCTGGACTAAGTTACAGTATTGCAAATTCTTATCTATCCTTTCAACTTGATCTTGCCATGTTCCTTGCCATCCTGCTGGCTTTGATGTTTCTTCACGTGCTTCTTCTCCTCTAATAATTGTTATCTCGGCCTATCTTGACAGCCGAACTCCGACCATTGGTCCCTTCTTCGTGATCTCCGAACTATTCTCCTTCGAAGTCCGAACCTATCTTTCTGATCCTTGTTGCCTTCCTTTTGATTGTGAACTTGGATTCATGCTGGGGCTCCCGTCATACTCTACCGCTTTCCTCAAACAACTTCAAAATAAATCGCCACTCCATTCTTCAGGCGGGCTCCCTGACTTCAACTACAACTTTAAAATTAATCGCTACTCCATTCTTCAGGCGGGCTCCCCGACTTCAACTATAACTTCAAAAATAAAATCGCCACTCCATTCTTCGGGCGGGCTCCCCGACTTCAACTACAACTTTAAAATAAATCGCCACTCCATTCTTCGGGCGGGCTCCCCGACTTCAACTACAACTTCGAAATAAAATCGCCACTCCATTCTTCAGGCGGGCTCCCTGACTTCAACTATAACTTCAAAATTAATCGCCACTCCATTCTTCAGGCGGGCTCCCTGACTTCAACTATAACTTCAAAATTAATCGCCACTCCATTCTTCAGGCGGGCTCCCTGACTTCAACTATAACTTCAAAATTAATCGCCACTCCATTCTTCAGGCGGGCTCCCTGACTTCAACTATAACTTCAAAATTAATCGCCACTCCATTCTTCAGGCGGGCTCCCTGACTTCAACTATAACTTCAAAATTAATCGCCACTCCATTCTTCAGGCGGGCTCCCTGACTTCAACTATAACTTCAAAATTAATCGCCACTCCATTCTTCAGGCGGGCTCCCTGACTTCAACTATAACTTCAAAATAAAATCGCCACTCCATTCTTCAGGCGGGCTCCCTGACTTCAACTATAACTTCAAAATAAAATCGCCACTCCATTCTTCAGGCGGGCTCCCTGACTTCAACTACAACTTCAAAATAAAATCGCCACTCCATTCTTCAGGCGGGCTCCCTGACTTCAACTATAACTTCAAAATAAATCGCCATACAGTATTGCTAATTCCTATTTATCTTTTCAACTTGATCTTGTCATGTTCATTGCCATCTTGCTGGTTCTGATGTTTCTTCACATGCTTCTTCTCTTCTGACAATTGTTATTTCGGTCTATCTTGATTGCCGAACTCCAACCATTGGTCCCTTCCTTGTGATCTTCGAACTATTCTACTTCGAAGTCTGAATCTATCTTTCTGATCCTTGTTGCTTTCCTTCCGATTATGAACTTGGATTCATGCTTGGTATTTCCGTTACATTCAACCGCTTTCCTCAACCAAATTCAAAAATAAATCGCCACTCCATTCTTCAGGCGGGCTCCCCGACTTCCACTACAACTTCAAAATAAATCGCCACTCCATTCTTCAGGCGGGCTTCCTGACTTCAACTATAACTTCAAAATAAGTCGCCACTCCGTTCTTCAGGCGGGCTCCCTAACTTCAACTACAACTTCAAAATAGAATCGCCACTCCATTCTTCAGGCGGGCTTCCGGACTTCAACTACAACTTCAAAATAAAATCGCCACTCCATTCTTCAGGCGGGCTCCCTGACATCAACTATAACTTCCAAATAGAATCGCCACTCCATTCTTCAGGCGGGCTCCTTGACTTCAACTACATCTTCAAAACTAAATCGCCACTCCATTCTTTAGGCGGGCTCCCTGACTTCAACTACAACTTCAAAATAAATCGCCACTCCGTTCTTCAGGTGGGCTCCCTGACTTCAACTATAACTTCAAAATAAATCGCCACTCCATTCTTCAGGCGGACTTCCTGACTTCAACTATAACTTCAAAATAAGTCGCCACTCCGTTCTTCAGGCGGGCTCCCTGACTTCAACTACAACTTCAAAATAGAATCGCCACTCCATTCTTCAGGCGGGCTTCCCTGACTTCAACTACAACTTCAAAATAAAATCGCCACTCCATTCTTCGGGCGGGCTCCCTGACTTCAACTACAACTTCGAAATAAAATCGCCACTCCATTCTTCAGGCGGGCTCCCTGACTTCAACTACATCTTCAAAACTAAATCGCCACTCCATTCTTCAGGCGGGCTCCCTGACTTCCACTACAACTTCAAAATGAATCGCCACTCCATTCTTCAGGCGAGCTTCCTGACTTCAACTATAACTTCAACATAAGTCGCCACTCCGTTCTTCAGGCGGGCTCCCTGACTTCAACTACAGCTTCAAAATAGAATCGCCATTCCATTCTTCAGGCGGGCTTCCTGACTTCAACTACAACTTCAAAATAAAATCGCCACTCCATTCTTCAGGCGGGCTCCCTGACTTCAACTATAACTTCCAAATAAAATCGCCACTCCATTCTTCAGGCGGGCTCCTTGATTTCAACTACATCTTCAAAACTAAATCGCCACTCCATTCTTCAGGCGGGCTCCCTGACTTTAACTACAACTTCAAAATAAATCGCCACTCCATTCTTCAGGTGGGCTCCCTGACTTCAACTACATCTTTAAAATAAATCGCCACTCCATTCTTCAGGCGGGCTCCCTGACTTCAACTATAACTCACTAATTTCATCCTATCCTGATCGCCTTCCTTTGCTTTTTGTACCATTTTCTTCTTCCTGTATTGCCTCTTGGGCCACTTTTCTTATGAATTACCTTGTCTTGGAATTGCTTTCCCCCTGGGTCGTGTTACTTTTACTTTGGATGCTGGAGATATCTTCGGAATTGTTTACTCACCTGCTGGAGATGATGCTGCTGGGGAAGTATTCTTTATTTCCCCTTTTTCTATTTCCTTCGCCCTTCATTATCTCTCGGGCTCGCTGGGGATTGAAATGTCATTAACTGAGGATTACCCTGGCGGGGGACCCCTTTTCCTTTTCCTTCTTTCCAGGCCTCCTTCGGGACTCACACTTTTGCTTCCTTGAAGAACTTATGGGATATAATGCTGCTGGGGGAAATCTCGAAGTTAGTGTTTCATCTTCGCAACAACTGCTGGGGATGATACCAGGCTCAAAGATCACCCCATCGTGTTGTCCGGCCTCTCTCAAAACTATTCTGCTCGGAACTGGTATTTCCCGAAATCTCGTGTTGTTTTCTATCCTTATCCACTGGGTATTTGCTTCCAAGAAAATTTTCGCAATGGGAGAAATTTTCTGCCCCAGTTTGATGACCTTCTACGTGGCATGCTTTTCCGCCGACGAACCCTCTTTTCCTGCTTTAAATCAAAGAAAAATTGTTAGTTTCAAAACGTAGTGAGTGGTCGTGCCACTCTTGTTGGGGCAATTTTCCTTTTCTCTTTCAGCTGCTTGGCCTCCCTCGAACTTTTGGGGACGACGTTGACACTTGTTGGGGGTGGTGCTCTTTCCACAGATAGTCTCTCATCTCTCCCTTTTATTCCAACCTTCAGTTTGGTCCGACCCTTTTAGTCGATGATCTGTTGTGAGAAATCATCTTCCGGATGTGTAATATGTGTCCATCGTACTCCACAATTCTTGTGAACCTTCCGATCAACATGTCGTTCCAATCTTAATATCGGAACGACTTTTGCCTTATTGCCTCGTTCCACGCCTATTCATCTTCATTGTACCGCTTTGGGAGGCTTGGTAGTAAGCTTTAAAAAGTCAATTTTCGAAAACGAAAGAAAAGAAAAATGATAGATAAAGAATGCTGACCGCGAATGACAAAAGAAAGGGAAAACTTTTCTGAACTCAAAACAGGAAAAACTTATCTGAATGTGCAACTGATCCCATGATTACGCCGTGCCTTCGAGATTAATCTATCCAGTCTATTTATGTCAATCACTTTCTGATGGCCGCGTTTTGCTAGAAGCAAACGAATGTCCCAACCTTGTCTCATGCGGACACCTGGTAACCATCTCGCCTTGTCACCTCATAGTGCCCTTCAAAGGGTTTTCACTAATGAGATTCTCTCATTTCTCTCGATCTCCCGTCGCCTTAGGGTGCCTGTAAAGGTTTTCACCGTAAGACTCTCTCATTTTATTTCTCTTAGCTTTCTTCGCCTTAAGGTGCCCGCGAGGGTTTTCACCGTTAAGGCTCTCTCATTTCGCTTTCTTTCCAGGCTGGGGTATTACCCACGAGATTCCCTCTAAAGCATTATCCCTTTTCGGCTTGTGCATCCTGGATTCAATCGAGGGTCGGAGTGTCACTTTTGGCTTTCATTCGCATGACTTGGCATTTCTCAAATACTGATCGAGAGGTCTTTTTCGGTCATTAATGTGGTTTTTGTGCGTGAGGCTAAAGAAAAGGGGTTTAACCTCAACGGTTAGCTCATTACAACTTTCGGAATCCACACCATCTTTTCAAATGAAACAATGACTTTTGCCCCAGTTTTGTTGCTTGGGGAATCTTTGATTTTTATTTTATTATGACCGAGCCATGTGGCGCCTACGTATCCTTCTTGAGGAATCAGGTCGAACGTAGTTCACTTTTTCTTGTGTTTTTTTTCTCTGTTTCTTTTTTCTATTTTGTTATACATCTTCCTTGAGGATTCCAAAAGAGGGTATATGAAAGAATAATTAAGGCTCAAAGGGGAAAACAAGGGTTAAAGTGTTTGGGTAGTAGAAAAATTGCCTCTGTCATTTCATTCTCCGAAAAATGCCAAATACAAACGAACGAAACCAAGCATTGACAAATGCATTAAAGAATTACACATAATATCTCTTGACTGCATCAGAATTGATAGCCATATCAGTGCATCTTCCCTCAATATCAGTTAGACATAGCGCACCGTTGGATAATACCCTAGTCACAACAAATGGTCCCTGCCAATTTGGAGCGAACTTGCCTTTCGCTTCGGCCTGATGTGGTAGAACTCTCTTCAACACATGTTGTCCCACTTCAAACTTCCTGGGACGTACCTTCTTGTTATATGCTCTTTCCATTCTCTTTTGATACAATTGGCCATGACATACTGCTGTCAATCTCTTTTCATCGATCAAGCTCAATTGCTCCAATCGGGTTTTGACCCACTCATCGTCGTCAATCTCAGCTTCAGCGACAATTCGGAGGGATGGGATTTCAACTTCTGCTGGTATTACTGCTTCAGTCCCGTACACCAACAAGTAAGGAGTTGCACCTACCAAAGTCCGGACGGTAGTGCGATAACCTAACAGTGCGAATGGTAACTTTTCATGCCATTGCCTAGACCCCTTCTACCATCTTCCTCAATATCTTCTTTATATTCTTGTTTGCTACCTCAACCGCACCATTTGCTTTGGGACGATATGGTGTGGAATTTCGGTGTGTAATCTTGAACTGTTGACATACCTCCTTCATCAATCCGCTGTTAAGATTGGCACCGTTATCTGTGATGATTATCTTTGGAATTCCAAACCTGCAGATAATGTGGGAATGTACGAAGTTCACCACCGCCTTCTTGGTTAATGATTTGAAGGTTTTGGCCTCCACCCACTTGGTAAAATAATCGATCGTTACCAGAAATGAACCTATGACCATTGGAAGCCGCAGGTTCTATAGGTCCAATAACATCCATACCCCATGCAACAAACGGCCATGGTGCCGACATTGTATGCAATTCAGTCGGTGGAGAATGAATCAAATCTCCGTGTATCTGACACTGATGGCATCTTCGCACGAAACTTATACAATCACGCTCCATAGTGAGCCAGTAATATCCTGCTCGAAGAATCTTCTTTGCCAATACATACCCGCTCATGTGTGGTCCACAAACTCCCGAGTGTATATCTGTCATCACTGTTGTGGCTTGACTTGCTTCTATACATCTCAACAATCCCAAATCTGGGGTTCTTTTGTACAGCACCCCTCCACTAAGGAAAAATCCGTTCGCCAATCGCCGAATAGCTCTCTTTTGATCTCCAGTTGCCTGCTCTGGGTATATTCCTAACCCGAGGTACTCTTTGACATCATGAAACCATGGCTCACCATCCATCTCTTCTTCTATCATATTGCAATAAGCATGTTGATTCCGAACCTGAATGTGTAACGGATCGACATGAACCTTGTTCGGGTGATGTAGCATTGACGCCAGAGTAGCCAAAGCATCGGCAACCTCATTATGCATCCTTGGGATGTGCACTGATCGAAAGCGCTTGGTCAGATCATGCAAACACTGACGATACGGGATAAGCTTTAAATCCTTGGTTTCCCATTCTCCCTGAATCTGGTGTACCAGAAGGTCCGAGTCCCCCAAGACCAAGACGTCCTGTACATCCATGTCCACCGCTAATCGCAACCCCAAGATACATGCCTCGTATTCAGCCATATTATTGGTACAATGAAAACGCAGTTGAGCAGTAACAGGATAATGATGTCCTGTTTCAGAGATGAGCACGGCCCCTACTCCGACTCCTTTTGCGTTCGCCGCTCCGTTGAAGAAAAGCTTCCACCCCGGATCCTCAGTTGATTCCAACCCATCAATTTGTAATACTTCTTCGTCCGGAAAATACGTCCTCAAAGGTTCGTATCCGTCATCGACAGGATTCTCAGCTAAGTGATCGGCTAGGGCTTGAGCTTTCATAGCCGTCCTTGTCACATATATGATGTCGAACTCTGTAAGTAGTATTTGCCATTTTGCTAACCTCCCTGTAGGCATAGGTTTCTGGAAAATATATTTCAACGGATCCAAACGCGAAATGAGGTAAGTGGTGTAAGAAGACAAATAATGTTTCAGCTTTTGGGCTACCCAAGTCAAAGCACGGCAGGTCTTTTCCAAATGAGTGTACTTAACCTCGTGGACCGTGAATTTCTTACTGAGATAGTAAATGGCCCGTTCCTTCCTGCCGGTAAGATCATGCTGCCCCAGTACGCAGCCAAACGAATTCTCCAAGACCGTCAGATAAAGAATCAGGGGTCTACCTGGCTCAGGCGGAACTAGTACGGGTGGGTTTGACAGATACCCTTTGATTTGGTCAAACGCTTCCTGACATTCTGTAGTCCATTCTATCGCGGCGTCTTTCTTCAACAGACGGAATATGGGTTCACAGGTTGCTGTAAGTTGAGCAATAAACCTACTGATGTAATTTAACCTTCCCAACAGACTCATTACCTCTGTTTTATTCTTTGGCGGGGGTAGCTCTTGAATGGACTTGATTTTGGATGGGTCCAACTCAATGCCCCGTCGGCTGACGATGAATCCTAGCAACTTTCCCGATGGAACTCCGAATGCGCATTTGGCCGGATTGAGCTTGATATCATATCTTCGAAGTCTTTGAAAGAACTTCCTGAGGTCGGCAACGTGGTCTTCTCGACGTCTAGATTTTATGATCACATCATCCACGTACACTTCTATTTCCTTGTGTATCATGTCATGGAATACCGTAGTCATCGCCCTCATGTATGTTGCCCCTGCATTCTTCAAACCGAACGGCATCACCCGGTAGCAATAAGTCCCCCATGGTGTGATAAAAGCCGTTTTTTCTGCGTCCTCTTCATCCATCAAGATCTGATGATATCCCGCGTAGCAGTCCACAAAGGATCCGATTTCACGTCCGGCGCAATTATCAATCGGGATATGGATATTGGGAAGCGGGAAATTATCCTTAGGACTCGCCTTGTTGAGATTGCGGTAGTCCACGCATACTCTGATCTTTCCGTCTTTCTTTGGCACCGGTACTACGTTAGCCAACCAATCAGGGTATCAAGTGACACGAATGACTTTCGCCTGCAGCTGCTTGGTTACTTCTTCCTTGATCTTTACACTCATCTCCGTCTTAAATTTCCGCAGTTTTTGCTTGACGGGTGGGATATGCCGGATCAGTGGGTAATCTATGAACCACTAGATCAGTGTTGAGTCCTGGCATGTCGTCGTACGACCATGCGAAAATATCTTTAAACTCCATGAGTGTTTTAATCAATTCTTCTCTCAGATTGGGTTCAATATGGACACTTATTCTGGTTTCTTTGAAGTCGTCCGCGTTCCCCAGATTAATGGCCTCAATATCATTTAAATTTGGTTTGGGTTTTTCCTCGAAGTGACTTAATTCTTCACCGATTTCTTCTACGGCTTCATCATCGCCGTATTCCGATTCACTTTCGTCACCTCTTATTTCATGCATTATTATTTCCAAACCCGATTGACTTTCTAGACTGGGTTGATTAATCTTTAAGCACGCCATATCATTAAGATCAGTTGAAAGAAAGCTGTTCAGAAAAGTAAAAAGAAGAAAAATAAACAAAATTAGACACGAAGGGAACAAATTTCATTAATGGGAACAGTACAAGGAAAAACAAGCTTGCAAACTCAAATCAAAATGAACTAAAACAAATGGATTTTACTCCGGGGGCAACCCCAACACAAAATTCCGAAAGAAAACAATCCAAAACAAACTACCAAAACTCCTTCCGGACAGGGGAGAGGAGTAGCCTTCCAATTATTCAATTTTGCTTTCGATCCCACAAACTGTATCTCGGCATGGCTGGATCCTTCGCCATCCTCTAGCATGCATACATCTGCGAATAGGCCCTCGAATTTTCTTACGAACTCTTCGTCTGGCCTAACCATAGGACTGGGAATCTTTGTCGTCGGATGTCCTCTTACTCCCGACCTGACAAAAGATCGGGAAAGGCGTGGAACAGGCCTCGGGAGCACCCATGTCTTCTGCTTGTTCTTCCTGGCTTGCTGGATGTCCTCTGATGTCGGCTTGAATCCCAAACCGAAGGTTCCCACGTTTTCGACCACAGATACCGGTTGTATGATTCCTTGCAGAGATGCACCTAAACCTTTGCCGGGTACGAAACCATTTCTCAGCATTTCATGAGCCACCATGACGTCGGCGGTAATTATTCTGTCATTGGGAATGCATTCCCCTTCTGGAACTCGGTTGGCGGATACCACATTGCAGATCTGGTATACCCACGGCCCAACATCCTCTTATGTCTCAACAAAGGGGACGATGGTGCCTGGTTGTAGATCATTCTCTCCATGGACTACGATCTCCTGTTGGTCCCACTCAAACTTGACGAGTTGGTGTAGGCTGGATGGAACTGCTCTTGCTGCGTGGATCCACGGTCGCCCTATCAGAAGGTTATATGACACTACCATGTCCAGCACCTGGAATTCCATGGTGAACTCCACTGGTCCAATTGTCAAGATTAACACTATGTCCCCGACCGACGCCTTGCCTCCTCCATCAAACCCTCGAACACATATGTTGTTCTTGCGTATCCTGCCGATGTCCACTTTCAACTTGTTTAGTGTAGAGAGAGGACAAATGTTAGCACTGGATCCATTATCGACTAGGACTTTGGTAACCACCGACTCCTCACACTTTACCGTAAGATATAAAGCCTTATTGTGCTCGGTGCCTTCCTCAGGCAACTCATCATCGGTGAAAGTGATTCGATTCGCTTTGAAGATCCTATTGGTGATCTTCTCCAAATGACTCACCGAGATTTTATGAGGTACGTGAGCCTCATTCAGAACTTTCATCAAAGTTTGCCGATGTTCTTCAGAATGTATCAGCAAGGATAGCAATGAGATTTGCGCGGGAGTCTTCTTCGGCTGTTCTAGGACAGAATAATCATGCAGCTTCATCTTTTTCAGGAATTCTTCTGCCTCTTCGTCAGTCACCGGCTTTTTCAGTGTTGCCGGAGCAGTCTTCCTCAACTCCACGGGGGCAAAACATCTCCCCGAGCGGGTCGAACCTTGCGTTTCGCAAACTTCCTCTTTAACTTCCTTTCCTTTGTAGGTTGTCGTAACCCGATCATAATTCCATGGAATAGCTCTGCTATCAGCTATTTGCAACTGTATTGCTGGCTTGATGATGAAAGGATCCATTCGAACACACCTGCTACCGTCAAGACGGGTTTGGTTGCTACCCCTGGTACAACTATTTTTGCTTCCCCCGGCCTCACCGATACTTCGTTCACACTTCCCTTTTCTGCTTCCAACCCCCTTTGTACGTCCTTCTTGCAAATGGGTGACTCATCAAAGCTTGGCCCCTTTCTCATTCCTACCCCACTAGACTTGATCATCATTACAGTCTGAGGGGTTTTCTCCTTTCCTTCTTCTACCCGTACCAACTCGATCATGTTGGTCTCATGATGAGTTGGAAGTGGATTTTGGTTGATGTTGGGCTCTGTTGGAGTCTGGACCTCAATCCTGCGAGTGTCGATGAGTTCCTGGATGGCTGTTTTCAACCTCCAACACTTTTTCGTGTCGTGTCCCGGACATCCTGAGCAGTATGCACAATTTACTGAATGGTCCAGATTCTTTGGAAGAGGGTTTGGTAGCTTAGCCTCAACCGGATTTAGCAACCCTACTTGCTTCAAACGGTGGAACAAACTGGTGTAAGACTCCCCCAAGGGAGTGAAAGTCTTTGGCCTTGGCGCCCTGTCGCTCTTGAATGCTTGGTTCGGACGAAAGCCCGCACCCGTGGGATTTCTATAGGCTCTTGGGGGTGGATAATTGTTCTGTGGATTTGGCGCACGCCATGGTGCCTGGACGGGAGGTGCGGAATATGACTGAGCGTGATGGACAGTAAAATAGGGATCAGGTGTTGGATAGTAATGTTGCGGGTGGTTATATGGATTGTGGAAGTAATTTTGGTGGTGAGGCTGTGGCGGGTTATACTGGGGTGCGGGGCCTCTGTTTCTGAACCATGTTCCGGACTCAACTGCCGTGATTTCTTCTTTCCTCTTTTTCCCAAGCACTCCTCTGGTACCACTTTGAATAGCTTGAGTGGTGGCTTTCAACGTTGAATAGCTCATGATCTTGTTGGCTTTCAAGCCTTCCTCGATCATAGCCCCCATCTTTATCACCTCGGTGAATGACTTACCCACGGACGTCACCAGATGTCCGAAATAGGTTGGCTCCAGTGTCTGCAAGAAGTAATCCACCATCTCGTTCTCTCTCATAGGCGGATCTACCCTTGCTGCCTGTTCCCTCCAGCGGAAACCAAATTCTCTGAAACTTTCGGCGGGTTTCTTTTCTAACTTTAGCAATGATAAGCGGTCTGGGACTATTTCAAGATTGTACTGGAACTGGCCAATGAATGCTTGAGCCAAATCATCCCACGTAAACCATCTGCTGGGATCCTGCCTAGTGTACCACTCTAGTGCAGATCCCCCCAAACTCTGACCGAAGTAAGCTATCAGAATCGCGTCTCATCCTCCGGCCCCTCGCATTTTACTACAAAACCCTCGAAGATGGGCTACTGGATCACCATGCCCCTCGTAAAGGTCAAACTTGGGCATTTTGAACCCGGCTGACAACTGGACATCTGGGAATGGACACAGATCCTTGTAAGCGACACTGACCTGGTTGCCCAAACCGTGCATATTCCTGAAGGACTGCTCCGGGCTTTTAACTTTTCTAATAACTTCCTCATGTTCCAAACTTTGGAGGTGCTTTTCCGGTTCTGCCGGGTTATCCCAGTGAGGGGTGTGTGGATGCGGTTCGGGAGCCCTAAAGGTAGGCTCGGGAGGATAGTAAGAATTGTCATGGATTTGAACATGCGGCTCACCGGACGACTTTTGTAGAGTAGCAGGTGGGGGTGCCACAAAAACAGGGGTGACCGGGGAAGGATTTTGTTTGGCTGGTGGAACTTGGGTGGCATAAGGGTTTTCCCCTTGATAGTATGGATAGAGTGGGGCGCTTGTCGAAGGATCGAGGGGTGGATGTTCTGGAGCTGATGCGAGAGTAGGGAGGTTTGGTGAAGACTGTCCCCTAGCCCAGGCTAGGTGCATCTCTGTTATCTGCTGTTTCAACCGGTCGACCTCTTCTTTCATGATTTGTATCTCCGATTTCTCTTCCTCGAGACTTTTACCGGAACTAGACATGCTTGCTGTAATTGGCCCTTTAGATCTAGTACGGTAATGGTGGCTGGCCAGTATATTCTGTCAAACCAACTGCTAAACTTTTCTGTTTTACAACAAACTTGTTAGTTTACCGAGTTTAACAGATATGTTATAGCACGTTGGATGCAATGCACCTAACCAAATAACCCTTTCTACATGTACTCATCCCATGCGTCATTCCAGCTTCTCTCTCTCTTTTTTTTTTTCTTTTTCAATTATCCTTGAAAGCCTTATCGTTATTAACCTTCGTATTCTTTTCCTTTCTTTTTAGTGGTGGTCGAATCTTATGTGGATTGCCTACGTATCACGTCCCTGCGTGAATCAGACCGAGCGTAGTTCTAATAACAAGATTGTGGCAAAATTCAGTAACTTTTATATCAAATAAAACCTTAAAGTTACAAAACATGTCTTACAACAATCAACAAAATAAGAGAAATGCTTTACTCGAAAAAGTAAAATAAAATGCCAACTAGCTTGACCCAATATTTCAAAATACATTTTTTAATCAAAAATCTAATGCTCTAAAATTCCTGGGGGCCCGCGAGGCATCATTCGGCCTTGCCGCGGGCCTTGGTGTGAGGTCCTTGTGTAGTCCCCTTAACTCTCTCATGATCTGATGAACATAGCCCATAACTGAAGCAAAAAGGTCGGTGCGGGCCATTTGTTCACAAGCTAAGCACTTCATGGTGACATAATGCCCGATTTCTCCAATTATGTCCTTGATCATGTCACTTTCTCTGAGTAGCTGTTCTATCTGCTGGTTTTTCGCCCCCAATCTTCGAGCATTATTGGTGACTTGGTCTAGGAGCCTATCCATTTGTTCTTGCAGTCGGGCCATCAAATTGTGGCAACGGTCGAGGTCTGCTCTGGCATCTCGGGCTTGCTTGAAAACCCGCTCCCTGAGGATAACATTTGCTTCCCTTAGACTAGTGATGATCTCAGTGTAATCTTCTTCCACCCGTTGTAGGTGAAGTGCATGTTGATGTGCCTCCTTTCTCCAACTAGCACGGATCCTCATTGTTTGGGTCTTCGACTCTTCCAATTCTCTTTGGACATCGGCAACTTGGTTTCTCAGACCCTTTATCAATTTTTCGTCTGCTCGACTCCTCAACTGTCTGTCAGCATCCCTTTTCATTTGCTGGATTTGAGCTCTCAAAAAGTCATTTTCTTGTGCCAACTTCTTTTTATCTCCTTCGTTGGCGGCAGCTTGCACATCCATTTCAAATTGGAGCTCTTGGGTCCGTTGCTCTATCCTGCTAATCTTTGTTCTATAAGCTTCTTCTCTGGCCAACCGGTCCCATTGTTCTTGTGACGCTCCAGCAAACTCCCTGAGGTGGGGCCTTTTTGTGGGCCTTTGATGCTCCAGATCTCTGCTATACCATGCGGGGTATTCCGACGATACTTCACCCCGGGCTCGATCTCGCACCCGAGTGTCTATCTTCAATGTTTGACATTCACTCCAAGTCTTTCGGACCAACGCTTCAGGGAACTGTCCTCCCGGTCCAATTTCAACCACATGTGGGCTGAGGTCTTCTTCTTTTGGGATTATTTGGCATCGTCCCAACTGTCTCAATACTCGACCCGGCGCGTAGGGCTGGATGTTGTTGAGGCCCATTAGTAATACATATGATTCCGTGGACGATGCATATATGACTTCTTCCACGGGTAGCCAACCAAATGTCCATTCTATCTTGCTGGCTGGGATCAAACGCAAAAGTCGTATCCATCCGCTGATCCCCTCTGGCAAATCATGTCCCTCGACCCTCGTAGGGAATTCTTCTATACAGGTTTTCTCCGATAAACTATACCTCATAAACTGCGGGCGACGACATAAGTGATCGATCATCCACATTTGGAGTAGTACATTGCAAGCTTCAAAGAAGACCCCTCCTACTTTGCAGATAGCGAGTGCACGAGAGATATCTGATATTATCATGGGAGCCAAAGTACTATTATTTTGTTTTATCAAAGTGCTGACGACCCCTGCCACATGTATGTTGATATTCCCGTCCTTTCTGGGAAATATCAATGAACCCAGGAAAGCTATCATGAAGGCGATGTGTCTATGCTCTTCCCATTTTAACTGGTTTTCTCCACTGCAGATTTTGCTTTTGTGTTTGTTGAAACCCCCGTAATGACCATATTTGTCATATAGAAATGCTAAAGTGCAGAACCCTTCTGATAAGTCTGGGTTGTGTACAGTTCTGCGGATTTTCACAGTATCCAAAAACCTATGTACTGTCACTACCCTTGGCGCAATGAGATATTGTTCCCTCATAGGGACTTTTGGTCTTCCGATATATCCGGCCAATTCTTCCAATGTTGGTGTGAGTTCAAAGTCTGAAAAGTGGAACACATTGTGTGCTGGATCCCAGAATGAGATCAGGGCTCGTATGATGTCTCCTCTCGGGGGAATATTTAGTAGCCCCACTAGATCTCCCAGGTACAGCTTAACCGCGTCTTGTCCTTGCTCGCCCAAGTCGCTCCACCACCTATGCAAACTTAAGGGGACCTTGTTTATGATAGCTTCGGTTGTATTCTGACTCGTGCTCATTCTGCACATTTATTAAGGTAGTTTTTAGATGAAAAAAAAATCTTTATTTGACCCAAACAAAACTATCTTTTTCTTAAAAAAACGAAACGGGCCACAGGAATTGACTGGTCAAAATATTAAGACTGGTGAAAAGGTGGTCGTTGAGGCAAAGTTAAACATCCTGGCATTCCGTCATTATTTCTTCTTTTAAAAACTTATTTTGAAATATAGGGAAGTTGGACCCGTTAAAGGTTGCCTACGTATCTCACACCCGGTGAGAATCAAACTCGCGTAGTTCGGTCCGTCAAAACAACTATTTTTCTTTTACTGATTGTCAAAGAAAACACATTTTGTCAAGAAAACCATTTTGTTGGCAAAGTCAACCTTCTGTCGTCTTTTATCGGTAAACTAAATTTATCGACTTGTTGGTAAAACACATTTTTGTATTTTCTGAAAAATATTTATTTCCCCATACTATTTCCTTTTGTTTTTCGTTTTTCTTCAGTATTTAAAAGCCGGTCAGCATGCCAGTCTAAATAAATGCTTACAACAAATATAATATAGCAAGATGGTCTTTTCATTTCGGGTTGCCTGTCCTAGACGGACCCAACCCCTGTGTTGAGTCCCCTAAGTCAGATATGATGCAAATAAACGTCCTAAATCTAGGCTCAATATCCTGATGTTTTCAATGGTACTAGACTGTGTACCCGAGCAGACAACTCGGATTGAGGAGGGGGCTACGTACCGGGGACCCGCGGGATCGTCCGGCTTTGTAACTTATCCTGCCTCTTTTCTTATTTTTGGTATTGACACTAACAGAAAGGGGAGTCTCAACCAGTAAGCACATCCCCAGGGGTAAGAAGAGATGGGTTTTCGGCACAGTTTTATATACAGTTCACGCAATATCAAAGCGGTAAACATATAGCAGTTTGTATATACAGTGCAACTAGTATCAAAGCGGTAGACATGTAGCACATTAATTAAACATGTAATAAAATCAGATATAGACAAAAACAACAATTTAACTGAGCTCGAATTCTTAAACCCTGAACCGAAGTTCTGGGTGAAAATATAATCCCCAGCAGAGTCGCCAGAGCTGTCACACCTCCTTTTTCCGCACCCGCGAGAGCGCGTCGGAGTTCTTCCAATTAAAGGACAATCGAAACGGGATTTATTTATTTAGTTCAGAGTCGCCACTTGGAAAAATAATGGTGTCCCAAGTCACCGATTTAATCCCGAACCGAGGAAATTTATGACTCTGTAATACAGTCTGCGAAACTAGAAACCTGGATAAGGAATTCTGTTAACCCGGGAGAAGGTGTTAGGCACTCCCGGATTCCGTGGTTCTAGCATGGTCGCTCAACTGCAATTTTTGTTTTTATCTGATTTCTTCATATATTTTAATTAGGTGCTACTAATGTTCTGCTTTTCGATTTTAAAAGAATTGCGACGTCACGAAAACATATTTCGAGTCACACCGCAACCGGTACGCCTGTGACCTTAATGTGTTTCAGTTTCGCCGAGAGTAGGATTTGGGTCACATAATGTGACGACCCGGCCCGTCGTCACGGGAATTACCACCCCGTTGTGTTGTAATTACATAATTCATGCTTTTATATAAGTGTTAGAGTCTATCGGGGGAGTTAGGAGTGAATTAAATTGGAAATGAGGCATATAGCCTTTTTGAAGGAAACTTGAATAAGGAAAATCAACCCGGAGTTGATTATTTAGTTAGAGAGCTCGGAATCGAATTCTGATGATTCGGTTAGTTCCGGGAAGTGAATTGTGACTTAGGGGAGCGATCGGAATTAAATTTGGAGGCCCGGTGTAGAAATAGGCTTGAATTGGCTAAGGTTGAATTTTGGCGAAATCCGAACGGTAGGTGAGATTTTGATCCGGGGGTCGGAATGGAATTCCGACAGTTGCAGTAGCTCCGTTAGGTGATTTTGGATGTGCCTGCAAAATTTCAGGTTATTCGGATGTCGTTTAGTCGGGTTTTTGATTGATTGTGTAATTCGGAATGTTTTAAGGAATTTAGGCTTGAATTCGATGTGAATTATGGGTTTTGATGTTATTAGACGTGTTTTGAGGATTGGAACAAGTTCGAATAAGGTAATAAGATGTGTTGGTGTGTTTGAATGAGGTCCCGGGGGCCTCGGGGTGTTTTCGGATGGTTAATCGGGAGAAAAACATGGAAATTGCAGGTTTGAAGAGTTCTGGTTCTGTTGTTTTCGCTCCTGCGGAAATGGGGGCGCAGGAGCGAGCCCGCAGGAGCGGAAAATGAGTGCAGAAGCGCTGGGGTTCGCCGAGGCGGATCCTGGTCCGCAAGGGCGGCACCGTAGGTGCGGAAGGAAAGACCGCAGAAGCGGTCTGGGCTCGTTATGGGAGGATCCGCAGAAGCGGAAGACTTGTCGCCTAAGCGAGTCCGCAGGAGCGGACTCTGATGCGCAGAAGCGGTAAGGCTCGCAGGAGCGGAAGGGGATTCGCAGGAGCGGTCTCGCGGGAGCGAGACATGGGCCGCAGAAGCGGAGCTGGGCGGCTAGGAGTGTTTTCGCAGAAGCGACCATTTGGTCGCAGAGGCGGCCTCGCAGAGGCGGCCTCGCAGAGGCGGCCTCGCAGAGGCGGCCTCGCAGAGGCGGATTTTGGTCCGCAGAAGCGGAAATCGCACCTGTGTTAAAAATAACAGAAGAGTTAAAATTTCATAAGTTGCAAAACATTTGGGGCTCGGTTCTTGAAGGCGAATTGGGCGATTTGGGCGAGTCATTGCCGGGAAATCATCGGGGTTTCGTTGGAGGTAAGTTTTGTGGCTTAATTACATCATTTTAACATGAAATCCTTGGTTAAATCCCTGTAAATGGAAGATTAAAGGTGGGTTTGAGCCCTAGGCCTAAATTAAAGAAAAACACCGATTTGAGTGGGCAAATGGAGTCCGATTTTGGTAAATTTTATATGCCTAGACTCGTATCGAGATGAGGATTCCGAATATGTGATTTTTGTAATTTTTCGACAAGTGTACCAAAAGTCGGGTTTTGACAACTTGTGGGTTTTGATATAAATTGGGTTATTTCGAATGAATTTCGTGAAATTAGCGTATATTGATGCATTCTCTATGATTTTGAGCAGATTTGGCACCCGAGGAGATTGATTTGCGAGGCAAGCGCAAGGCGGATTGAAGCTTCTACCGGTTCGAGGTGAGTGGTAGTAGTAAATAATGTACTGAGGGTTTGAAACCCCGTACTAGCACTTCACAGTGCTATATTGAGATGAGACACGCGTTCCATGACGGGCGTGGTGACATTGTGATTGGGGGTTCGGACTTAGTCCTTCCCGACTAATAGTATACTGTGTGTTATGACTGATAATAAGTTTATAACTGTGCAATTGGGCTGATAGCCATGTTTGGGGCCTTGTGCCGATCCGTAGAGCATTAGGGAACCTATAGAGCTAGGTGACCCTTATATCGTGTTGGAGACATACACTCAGCCGTAGCTCTAGCTGTATAGCATAATATGAGCCCGTACTAGATGTGTACCTTGAGAGAGATTATCTAGGGTGGAATTCCCTGTTCTAGCTGAGTGGGCCTGAAAGGCCAAGTCTATATTGACTGAGACAGGGTCTAGGACCCACTGTGATATATTATATTGGGCCTGAGAGGCCAAGCATATATTGACTGGGATAGGGTCGAGGACCCATTATGAGGTATTATATATATATACCTACATTGGATCGGGCCTGCACGCCGCAGCAGTATATATATTGGATCGGACTGCACGCCGCAGTAATATACATGTAATATACATGTTACATACATGTGGGACGGACTGCACGCCGCAGTATTATTGCGCTTGGGCTGTAGGAGCCCCTTCGGAGTCTGAGTCTGCACACATTCTCAGTGAGCACCGGTGTATATGATGGGATCGGGCTGCACGCCGCAGCAGTATAGAGATATATACATATATATATTGGATCGGACTGCACGCCGCAGTAATATTTGTGTGGATCGTGCTGCACGCCGCAGTATTATAGTGCTTGGGCCTAGGGAGCCCCTCCGAAGTCCGTATACACCCCCAGTGAGCGCCGTCGACGTAAAATGGAGCGGGCTGCGCGCCGCAGCGGTATATGTATTGGAGCGGGCTGCACGCCGCAGCATTATACTTAATCATACCCTACTATCTACTTAAATACTTATACATTATAGACATAGGTATGTGTCTTTATATGTTGAGATGGCCGTACACCGTAGGGGTACGAGTGAGGGTTGGATCAGCGTAAGAATCTTGTAGAGATAAATGTGGTTTGAAGATTAGAGTATTACCATAGTGATGACGTACATATGAGGGTTGCCTTAGAACTGCTAAGTGATAGCACGGGAGTTCTTACCTTCAGTTATTATTTATTATTGTTACTCACTGAGTTGAAATATACTCACCCCACTCCCCTGCACTTTCTGTGCAGATCCACAGGTACCCGAGAGCAGTTGAGACATTTTAGCTGCCGATCCTTGTCTACTTTTGCGGAGATTACGAGGTAGCTGCCAGCGTCCGCAGAGCTTGTTTTCTCCTTCTTTATCGTCTTGTTGATTTCCTATTTGCCTAGACTTGTTTGTATTAGGATGCTATTCTGTAGAGGCTCAGTCTCGTGACACCACGATATGGTTGGGACCGTATTTTGTATGTTTTACATTTCGTTTATCACCTGATATGATCATTTACTGTTTAAGTTTAATTTATTTAATAATTGGCTGGTTTAAGGGATAATATGGTCGGGCTTGCCTAGCATTGTGTTGGGCGCCATCACGACCGGGGTTTGGGTCGTGACAAGTTGGTATCAGAGCCTAGGTTAATAGGTCTCGCGAGTCATGAGCCGGTTGGTAGAGTCTCGTGGATCGGTGCGGGGACGCCTGTACTTATCCTCGGGAGGCTGCAAACCTTTTTAGGAAAAGTTTCAATTCTTGGAATTCTTGTCGTGCGATTACTTTTGACTTGAACTGAACTTTGACATTCTATTCTCTCGTAGATGGCGAGAACTCGATCATCCGGACGTGGAGGACGACCACCACTACCACCTGCTGGAGGCCGTGGACGCGGTCGTGGTCGTGGCGGAGTTAGGGCAGCTGAGGCAGTGCCAGCTGACCCACAGCCCCCAGTTGCAGAGGTGCCAGCAGCACCAGATCAGGCACCGGGTGTGCCCATTGTTATTCCGGGTCTACAGGAGACCCTGGCTCAGATACTAGCAGTCTGCACTGGCCTAGCACAGGCGGTTTCAGTTACTACTGCAGCAGCTGCATCGGGGATCGGGGGTGGTCATCGGACCCCCGCGGTACGCACTCCAGAGCCAGCAGTGCAGGGCTTACAGACACTAGAGGCTCCTCCAGTTCAGCCTGTGGTACCGGTTCAGCCAGCAGATCAGATTCAGGGGGACAGGGTCCCAGCTATGACAGATGATGAGCAGCGTCGTCTCGAGAGGTTCACCAGGTTATTTCCTCCAGTGTTCACTGGTGCTCCGGCGAGGACGCCCAAGGTTTTCTGGATAGGTGCCGTCGGATGCTTCGTACGGCAGGGATATTGGAGTCCGGTGGGGTATCTTTCACTACCTTTCAGTTTCAGGGACCAATACACCTTACGCATGTTCGGGGTAGTAAAAAGGGAGGTGTGACACCACTATCATGGCCGGAGTTCTCCACTATGTTTTTGGAGAAATGGGTGCCTCGATCTCGGAGAGAGGAGATGCGTAGGCGGTTTGAGGGTCTCCGTCGGGGGACATGTCAGTGTCAGAGTATGAATCAGGTTTACAGAGTTGTCCGGATATGCACCGTGGTTGGTTCATTCCGACGAGAGAGGATTGGGCGCTTCGTGGACGGCCTCATTTATCCCATTCGTATTCGATGACTCGGGAGAGGGTTTTGAGTCGTACATTTGAGGATACTGTGGATATTGCTCGCGACATAGAGACGGATCGTCGCAGGAGCGGGATGAGAGGGAGGCCAAGAGGCCTCGAGGAGCGGCTAGTTCCGGCTGGCACTCGGACCGGAGGCCGGAGTCGGCGAGCCGAGGTCGCTCTTTCGTGTCTTCGCGGTCGGGTCACTCGGATCGTCGCGGATGGTCACCTAGACGGGGTTATCGGGGTTCGCACCGAGCCAGCCATCTCTCGGTGCCATGCCAGCTCAGAGTTCTTCACGGGCCCCATCCGCTCGGGGTTCATCTCGGCCTAGTTCATCGGTTGGCCACTCCAGCGCTAGAGGTCATTATCAGTCTCAGTACCCAGCACCGGGAGTTGCTACGAGTGCGGAGAGTTTGGGCACCACCGTAGGGAGTGTCCCCGTCTTGTTTCCGGATCTTATCAGCAGAGGGGGCAGCCCTCGTCATCTGGTCCTTCTACTTCAGCACCCGCCTCGCCAGCTAGGGGTGAGGGTCAGACAGCTAGGGGTCGCTCTCGAGGGGAGGCCGATCAGGCGGACAGGCTAGATGCTATGCTTTTCAGGGCCGATCCGAGGCCGTTGCTTCTGATGCTGTCATTACAGGTATTATTTCAGTCTGCCACAGAGATGCCTCAGTATTGTTTGATCCCGGTTCTACTTATTCTTATGTGTCTACATATTTTGCTACTCATTTGGGCACGACCCGAGGGAGTCTTGAGCTGCCAGTGCATGTATCTACCCCGGTAGGGGATACTATTGTTGTGGACCACGTATACCGGTCCTGTTTGGTCACTATTGGAGGTCTGAAGACCCGAGTGGACCTATTGTTTCTCAGCATGATTGATTTTGATGTTATATTGGGCATGGATCGGTTATCTCCATGTCATGCTATTCTGGACTGTCATGCCAAGACAGTCACTTTGGCTATGCCGGGCATTCAGAGGATCGAGTGGCGGGGCATGACTGATTATGTACCCACCTGGGTAATATCTTTCCTCAAGGCCCAACGAATGGTTGGGAAGGGATGTCTCTCTTATTTAGCATTTGTGCGGGAGGTCGAGGCCCGGACTCCCAGTATTGATTCTGTTCCCATTGTGCGAGACTTTCCTGATGTGTTTCCCTCAGACCTGCCGGGCATGCCGCCGGACAGGGATATTGATTTTGGTATCGATTTGGTGCCATGCACTCAGCCTATTTCTATTCCTCCGTATCGGATGGCACCAGCTGAGTTGAAGGAATTGAAGGAGCAGCTCCGGGAACTCCTAGATAAGGGGTTCATTCGGCCGAGTGTGTCGCCGTGGGGTGCACCGGTCCTGTTTGTTAAGAAGAAGGACGGATCTATGAGGATGTGTATTGACTATAGGCAGCTAAACAAAGTAACAGAGTGAAGAATAAGTATCCTCTTCCTCGTATTGATGATTTATTTGATCAGCTCCGGGGAGCTAGGGTGTTCTCGAAGATTGATCTTCGTTCAGGCTACCATCAGCTGAAGATTAGAGAGTCTGACATTATGAAGACTGCATTTCGGACCAGATATGGTCACTATGAGTTCCTTGTGATGTCTTTTGGGCTAACCAACGCCCCAACAGCATTTATGCATCTGATGAACAGTGTATTCAGGCCGTATCTTGATTCATTTGTGATCGTATTCATTGATGACATACTAGTCTACTCTCGTAGCCGGGAGGAGCATGCTCGGCACTTGAGTATTGTATTGCGGAGATTGAGAGAGGAGAAGCTGTATGCCAAGTTCTCCAAATGTGAGTTCTGGCTTGAGTCCGTGGCATTCTTAGGGCACGTGGTGTCCCGTGATGGTATTCAGGTAGATCCGAGGAAGGTCGAGGCAGTGCAGAGTTGGCCCAGACCGACCTCAGTTACTGAGATCCGTAGCTTTCTGGGATTGGCAGGGTATTATCGCCGATTCGTTCAGGGATTCTCTTCTATTGCTTCACCCTTGACTAGATTGACTCGGAAGGGTGTTCCTTTCTTATGGTCCGAGGAGTGCGAGGAGAGCTTTCGGAAGCTCAAGACAGCACTGACCACAGCACCCGTCTTGATTCTACCGACAGCTTCAGATTCTTATACTGTATATTGTGATGCCTCAGGAGTTGGCATTGGTTGTGTGTTGATGCAGGAGGGTAGGGTCATTGCTTATGCTTCTCGTCAGGTTGAAGCCCCACGAGAAGAACTACCCTGTTCATGATTTGGAGCTAGCAGCCATAGTTCATGCTTTGAAGATTTGGAGGCATTACCCGTATGGTGTCTCCTGTGAGGTGTTCACGGATCATCGCAGCCTTCAGCACTTATTCAGACAGAAGGACCTTAATTTGAGACAGCGGAGGTGGTTGGAGTTGCTTAAGGACTATGATATCACTATTTTGTATCATCCGGGAAGGCCAATGTGGTGGCCGATGCCTTGAGTCGGAAGGCGGTTAGCATGGGCAGCTTAGCTTTCATCCCAGTTGGGGAGAGGCCATTTGCTTATGATGTTCGGGCCCTAGCCAATCGGCTAGTGAGATTAGATATTTCGGAGCCGAGTCGGGTGTTGGCTTGTGTTGTTTATCGATCTTCCTTATATGATCGCATCAGGGAGCGACAGTATGATGACCCACATTTGCTTGTCCTTAAGGACAGAGTGCAGCATAATGATGTTAGAGATGTGACTATCGACAGTGATGGTGTTTTGAGGATGCAGGGCCGTATATGTGTGCCCAATGTTGATGGTTTGCGGGAGTTGATACTTGAGGAGGCACACGGTTCGCGGTACTCTATTCACCCAGGTGCCGCAAAGATGTACCAAGACTTGAGACAAGCACTACTGGTGGAGGAGAATGAAGATGGATATTGTTAGGCATGTAACTAAGTGCCTCAATTGCCAGCAGGTCAAATATGAGCATCAGAGACCGGGCGGTGTTCTTCGGCGTATGGTTATTCCCGAGTGGAAATGGGAGAGGATCACCATGGATTTTGTTATTGGGCTTCCTCGGACAGCGAGGAAGTTTGATTCTGTATGGGTGATTATTGATCGGCCGACTAAGTCCGCACATTTCATCCCAGAGTTAGTACTACTTACTCATCGGAGCGGTTGGCGGCGATCTTTATTCGGGAGATTGTCGGGTTGCATGGGGTCCCGGTGTCTATTATATCTGATAGAGGCACTCAGGTTCACTTCTCAATTTTGGAGAGCATTTCGGCGAGAGATGGGTACGAGGGTTGAGTTGAGTACAGCATTTCACCCCCAGACAGACGGGCAGTCTGAGCGTACTATTCAGATCCCGGAGGATATGTTGCGAGCATGTGTGATTGACTTTGGTGGTTCGTGGGATGAATTCTTACCACTTGCCGAGTTTGCCTACAACAACAGCTACCAGTCGAGTATTCAGATGGCCCCGTACGAGGCATTGTATGGCAGACGGTGTAGATCTCCCGTCGGATGGTTTGAGTCTGGTGAGGATAGATTGATAGGGACTGAGTTAGTTCAGGATGCTCTGGATAGAGCAAAGTTGATCCAGGAGAGGCTTCGCACAGCACAGTCTCGCCAGAAAAGTTATGCAGACCGTAGGGTTCGAGAGTTGTCTTTCATGGTTGGTGATAGAGTATTGCTGAAGGTTTCACCCATGAAGGGTGTCATGAGGTTCGGGAGGAAAGGGAAGTTGAGTCCCGGGTACATTGGTCCCTTTGAGATACTCAGGAGAGTTGGAGAGGTGGCATATGAGTTAGCCTTGCCACCCAGCTTATCCAGCGTTCATCCAGTATTCCATGTGTCTATGCTCCGGAAGTACATCGGAGATCCGTCCCATGTATTAGACTTCAGTACCATTCAGCTTGATGGTGATCTATCCTATAATGTGGAGCCTATTGCTATTTTGGGTTGCCAAGTAAGGAAGTTGAGGTCGAAGGAGATTGCATCAGTTAAGGTTCAGTGGAGAGGTCGACCCGTAGAGGAGGCTACTTGGGAGGTTGAGCAGGAGATGCGGAGCAGAATACCCTCAGCTATTTGAGACTTCAGGTATGTTTCTTGACCCGCTCGAGGACGAGCGTTTGCTTAAGAGGGGTAGAATGTGACGACCCGGCCCGTCGTCACGGGAATTACCACCCCGTTGTGTTGTAATTACATAATTCATGCTTTTATATAAGTGTTAGAGTCTATCGGGGGAGTTAGGAGTGAATTAAATTGGAAATGAGGCATATAGCCTTTTTGAAGGAAACTTGAATAAGGAAAATCAACCCGGAGTTGACTATTTAGTTAGAGAGCTCGGAATCAAATTCTGATGATTCGGTTAGTTCCGAGAGGTGAATTGTGACTTAGGGGAGCGATCGGAATTGAATTTGGAGGCCCGGTGTAGAAATAGGCTTGAATTGGCTAAGGTTGAATTTTGGCGAAATCCGAACGGTAGGTGAGATTTTGATCCGGGGTCGGAATGGAATTCCGACAGTTGCAGTAGCTCCGTTAGGTGATTTTGGATGTGCCTGCAAAATTTCAGGTCATTCGGATGTCGTTTAGTCGGGTTTTTGATTGATTGTGTAATTCGGAATGTTTTAAGGAATTTAGGCTTGAATTCGATGTGAATTATGGGTTTTGATGTTATTAGACGTGTTTTGAGGATTGGAACAAGTTCTAATAAGGTAATAAGATGTGTTGGTGTGTTTGAATGAGGTCCCGGGGGCCTCGGGGTGTTTTCAGATGGTTAATCGGGAGAAAAACATGGAAATTGCAGGTTTGAAGAGTTCTGGTTCTGTTGTTTTCGCTCCTGCGGAAATGGGGGCGCAGGAGCGAGCCCGTAGAAGCGGAAAATGAGCGCAGAAGCGCTGGGTTTCGCTGAGGTGGATCCTGGTCCGCAAGGGCGGCACCGCAGGTGCGGAAGGAAAGACCGCAGGAGCTGTCTGGGCTCGTGATGGGAGGATCCGCAGAAGCGGAAGACTTGTCGCCTAAGCGAGTCCGCAGGAGCGGACTCTGATGCGCATAAGCGGTAAGGCTCGGAGGAGCGGAAGGGGGTTTTGCAGGAGCGGTCTCGCGGGAGCGAGACCTGGGCCGCAGAAGCGGAGCTGGGCGGCTAGGAGTATTTTCGCAGAAGCGCAGAAGCGACCATTTGGTCGCAGAGGCGGCCTCGCAGAGGCGGATTTTGGTCCGAAGAAGCGGAAATCGCGCCCGTGTTAAAAATAACAGAAGAGTTAAAATTTCATAAGTTGCAAAACATTTGGGGCTCGGTTCTTGAAGGCGAATTGGGCGATTTGGGCGAGTTATTGCCGGGAAATCATCGGGGTTTCGTTGGAGGTAAGTTTTGTGGCTTAATTACATCATTTTAACATGAAATCCTTGGTTAAATCCCTGTAAATGGAAGATTAAAGGTGGGTTTGAGCCCTAGGCCTAAATTAAAGAAAAACACCGATTTGAGTGGGCAAATGGAGTCCGATTTTGGTAAATTTTATATGCCTAGACTCGTATCGAGATGAGGATTCCGAATATGTGATTTTTGTAATTTTTCGACAAGTGTACCAAAAGTCGGGTTTTGACAACTTGTGGGTTTTGATATAAATTGGGTTATTTCGAATGAATTTCGTGAAATTAGCGTATATTGATGCATTCTCTATGATTTTGAGCAGATTTGGCACCCGAGGAGATTGATTTGCGAGGCAAGCGCAAGGCGGATTGAAGCTTCTACCGGTTCGAGGTGAGTGGTAGTAGTAAATAATGTACTGAGGGTTTGAAACCCCGTACTAGCACTTCACAGTGCTATATTGAGATGAGACACGCGTTCCATGACGGGCGTGGTGACATTGTGATTGGGGGTTCGGACTTAGTCCTTCCCGACTAATAGTATACTGTGTGTTATGACTGATAATAAGTTTATAACTGTGCAATTGGGCTGATAGCCATGTTTGGGGCCTTGTGCCGATCTGTAGAGTATTAGGGAACCTATAGAGCTAGGTGACCCTTATATCATGATTGGAAACATACACTCAGCCGTAGCTCTAGCTGTATAGCATAATATGAGCCCGTACTAGATGTGTACCTTGAGAGAGATTATCTAGGGTGGAATTCCCTGTTCTAGCTGAGTGGGCCTGAAAGGCCAAGTCTATATTGACTGAGACAGGGTCTAGGACCCACTGTGATATATTATATTGGGCCTGAGAGGCCAAGCACATATTGATTGGGATAGGGTCGAGGACCCATTATGAGGTATTATATATATATACCTATATTGGATCGGGCTGGCACGCCGCAGCAGTATATATATTGGATCGGACTGCACGCCGCAGCAGTATATATATTGGATCGGACTGCACGCCGCAGTAATATACATGTAATATACATGTTACATACATGTGGGACGGACTGCACGCCGCAGTATTATTGCGCTTGGGCTGTAGGAGCCCCTTCGGAGTCTGAGTCTGCACACATTCTCAGTGAGCACTGGTGTATATTATGGGATCGGGCTGCACGCCGCAGTAGTATAGAGATATATACATATATATAATGGATCGGACTGCACGCCGCAGTAATATTTGTGTGGATCGTGCTGCACGCCGCAGTATTATAGTGCTTGGGCCTAGGGAGCCCCTCCGAAGTTTGTATACACCCCCAGTGAGCGCCGTCGACGTAAAATGGAGCGGGCCGCGCGCCGCAGCGGTATATGTATTGGAGCGGGCTGCACGCCGCAGCATTATACTTAATCATACCCTACTATCTACTTAAATACTTATACATTATAGACATAGGTATGTGTCTTTATATGTTGAGATGGCCGTACACCGTAGGGGTACGAGTGAGGGTTGGATCAGCGTAAGAATCTTGTAGAGATAAATGTGGTTTGAAGATTAGAGTATTACCATAGTGATGACGTACATATGAGGGTTGCCTTAGAACTGCTAAGTGATAGCACAGGAGTTCTTACCTTCGGTTATTATTTATTATTGTTACTCACTGAGTTGAAATATACTCACCCCACTCCCCTGCACTTTCTGTGCAGATCCACAGGTGCCCGAGAGCAGTTGAGACATTTTTGTTGCTGATCCTTGTCTACTTTTGCGGAGATTACGAGGTAGCTGCCAGCGTCCGCAGAGCTTGTTTTCTCCTTCTTTATCGTCTTGTTGATTTCCTATTTGCCTAGACTTGTTTGTATTAGGATGCTATTCTGTAGAGGCTCAGTCTCGTGACACCACGATATGGTTGGGACCGTATTTTGTATGTTTTACATTTCGTTTATCACCTAATATGATCACTTACTGTTTAAGTTTAATTTATTTAATAATTGGCTAGTTTAAGGGATAATATGGTCGGGCTTGCCTAGCATTGTGTTGGGCGCCATCACGACCAGGGTTTGGGTCGTGACACATAAATGCGCACCCGTATTTAGGAAAATAATTTATTTGCAAATCGTGCCTACAGAGTCTATTGTCTTTATTAACTTTGGGAAAGACCGTGAAATTTGCTAAACGATCTTCCGAGTCTATGCTTTTTATAATAATTTTATTTGAGGGCCCCGCAATTGTGTATTTAGTGTGGCGAGGCTCATCTCACTTTTATTAAAGGCCAATCCTAACCCGACTATATTTTCTACGTATGTTTTTTCCTTAATCTATTATGTTACCAAACATTCCAGGCTCGTCAATTTTTGTTGTTATTGGGCCTAGATCTCCGGAGTGGGCTTCATTACATTATAAGCAGTCCAGGTCTTTAGAGAACCAAACCTGACCTGGGCATTCAATTGCTGGCCCAGCAGTCGTATGGACATGGTTAAGGCCCACGCCACTAATCAGGCCCAGACCAAATAGGAATAATAATGGTATAAGTAAATGACTAAAGACAAGCCCACACATTTGGAATTAACAAAGGAATTAACTTGCACTTTTATTTATCAATAAAGAAAATCAGTACACGAATTATCTACATTAACTACGAATCAATTATCTACTACACACAAAAGCTTGAACTACAGACTACTTCTTCCTCTATTAATGAGTTTACACTAACACTTGAAGTTCATACTAGTTCTGAGAAAGCGGTTTCATTGTATAAGAAACCTGAAGAACAGTTAGACTAATTACTTACAAACTATCTAAGGCTAAGGTGAGTTATGCAAAAGGTAGTAATTATATCACTGATTTGGTTACGAGCTAATCCCCTTGTCATCACCAATCTGTTCTGATTAAGTCGTTATATTATCTAGCTGTTTCCCTTTTAAAACTTGACCAAATCTGAACTCCTGATCCTTAAAAATTAATTAACTACATGAGCGGTGATTTTATAGTCTAATTACTTAACTGAACACTCACATTCCTAAATTCACATGGCTTTAAGATTTTAGCATAACTACACAGCGGACTTTACCACGACCTAGTTCATTACAGAGTTATTATCCCAATTATAGATGAATCACAGCTCAATCTAGTGTTTTCTTCTTTAAATCCTACTTATGTCTATATACAGATTCATGACAATATGGTTAGCTATGTGATTTTAGTTTACGAAAACTACTGTGCAGATCAATTAATGGTTTTAAAACTGTGATATGATAACTTATATTTTAAAGTTTTTACCTAATTAAGCTAAGTGATATACTACTACTACATTACTAGCCATTACAAATGTTTTTGTGTTTGTTTTTCTACTATTACATTCTACAATACAATTAAAACCTCAAATCTAAACTAATACTAACACTAATAACAATGTTGAACTATACAGTATATAATAGCACTAAAATTTAACTGAGGCTTCACTTTCATTCAACCAAATCACCATTACAGCTTCTAATCGAACAGAGGAGTACCTGGAAATCACAATGAGGAGAAATCAGTTGCAACAGCAGTAAGACAACAACCAGCAGGAGAAACAGGACACAACAGCAACAGTAGTAGACACCCAGCAATAAGTCCAGAGACAAAAATGCAATAAACCAGTGCAAGACCCAATCCAAGCCAATAAAACAGTGTCCAGGGGTTTAAGACTACACCCAGGAAGGGGCAATTGAAACCCCGACAAGACTCAAAAACCAAACAATCCAATGCTATGGTCAACTATGTCGAAGGACCTAAGAGTAACACCAAAAACAAGGTCCCAACAGACCTGTTTTAACTTCCAAAATACTTGACGATTGCTTTAAGGACTTCAACAGACTAATGTCGTATCAATATCTAACTCAAAAGACTTAAGGATTGATTGAAACAGTGAGCCAGAGAAGAAGCAGAATGTTTTCTTCCTTATTTTCTCTCAAAATGTCTCCCTCAGGTCTGTGTATGTATGAATTTCTCCTCTGAAAAATACTCTCTTCTAATGTGTCTATCCGTCTGTGGACTCCCCCCTTTTCAGAAAAATAATCCCCTTCTACTTATAGTTAAGACAAAACCTTAAAAGTTACTTCCCACAAACAGGGAATCTCTCTGCCCACGCCTCCACTGCAGAACCCATCCCCTTCTGACAGAGCCCATCCTCATATTTTTATTACTATCCTATGTCTAAGTATGGTCCTATTATTTAAACAATGGCTTCTGTCCAGACATGGCTAAGTGCCCTGCTGTAACAGCAGGCTCCACTGCTCAGCTTTATGTGCAGGGCATTAAAAATATTCTAAAATGCTAACCTCTAATTTCCTAATCAGCTAATTCAAATCCTAATTTTAGAATCACAACAGCTCTAGACTTTTGATCCAACAGTGGTTCAAGGCTTAACATGCAAGTGTGAGTTTACTGCCTCATTGTTCTAACCCATATCACTAACTGATGATGCTTTAAAGACAATCAGTTATCAGCTTACAACACACATAATTGACAGTACACTAACAAGATCAGACCAAACATACACGCGATTAAAATTATACTAATAGGAGTGGGGAATTAGCTATTCGACCATTTTAACTAATCTAAACACACACTGTAATCGCAACAAAACAATGAGTCGAGGCATACAAGGAAACATGATTTGACCAAATAAAAGGTCTGGAGATGGGAAGAAGAAAAGAGAAAGAAAATGCTAGAAAATTGAACACAAAGCAGGCAAAAGATCATCACAAAATCGACGCGGAGTAGAAGAAAAGAGGAAGATATACCTCTGAAATCAGCGGTGGCTCAGGACCGACCTTGAACTCAAACTTTTGAAGCCACATGGGCCTTAATCGGGGTGTTCTCGGTTGAGAACACCTGGATTAAGATCCGTGAGACCTCAAATCTCCCCTCAATTTCCACCCCCTTTAAAATTAGGGTTCATGCGACCGTTTTTTGGGGCTTTACCATTTCTGGCCAGTTTCGAGCCGGGCTAAAGGTGGTAGGTGTATAAGGGAGGTGTGAGGAGTCACTGGTGTGAATTTGGGGTGGTTTGGCGTGGTTTGGGTTTTAACTCGAATCTTCGATTGAAGATTCGAGACGTTTGGGGATGATTCGAGGTTAACGGACCACGGATTCGTGTAGAGGTGGTTCAGGGGGAGCTATGGTGTTGATTGGGTGGCCATTGGCCTACTGCCGCCGGCGGAGACGATTTCCGGCCGGCCGAGTGCGGTGGGGGAAGGCGGGGCTTGGCTTGTCTCTGAGAGAGACGATGGAGGAGGGGTCTGGCTAAGGGGGGGCTGGGTATGAGATGAACTTTATATATGAAATAGGAGATTCAATCCTGATCGTTGGATCATTTACGATCAACGACCAGGATCTCCTCACTTAAACGAAACGACGTCGTGTAGTGTCATTTTAGGACCGGACCGGTCTTTGGAGTGAAACGAGTCGGTTTAATGGAGTGATTGGGGCCGTTGGATCCATTGAATTGAACGGCTCAGATTTGAGACGCCTAAATCGGCGTCGTTTGGTTCAAGTGGGGCTGGACCGGGTAAAGGTTTTGGGCTGACTGTTTCGTTTGGGTTCCGGATTTAGGGGCCCAAATCCCCCTTTTTTCTTTTTCCTTCTTTATAATCAAAACAAAAATTCTAATTAATTTGTAATCATTAAAAACTATATGGATGTTAATATTTAACAACAATTAACACACAATTGACAAAAATAAAATCATGTAATGACAACAAAAATAGAATAAAAATATATATATTTTTTGATTTTTTCCATTTCGTAAAATAAGTAGTTTACCAATTAACTCAAAATTTTATAATTAAGTTTTAAATGCTATGACATATATTTTTTGTATTTTTATTAATTTAATCAAACAAGCATGCACACACAAAATAAATAAGAAAATTAATACCCAAAATCCACAAATATTGCAAACAACGCAAAACTCTTTTATTTTTGAATCTTTTAGGAGTAATTCGTGTGAGGCAAAAATCACGTGCTCACAGTTGTCTTAATAAAATTTATCTTCATAGTGCTTGAATTCTATAATTTACTATTAATCCAAAACCTTTATGAAGATCATCTTTATCGAACCATTAACATTTGAAACATTGATTCAATCCAGAACCACCGCACCCTGCGATATCTGATAGTTGCATCTCCGATACTATTTCACAATATCATGCCCCAAGGGTGAATCATGGAAGATCGTAACACCCATAAACTTAATATGTCCAGTTTGGACAACAGCACCTCAATAGAGAAGAGATCTCCTTCACGCTTGCAATTACTACATTTCATTACTTCCACTAGTTCACGTCTGGCCATCCTTAGCTCGATTGGCTTTCCCCCTGCCGGGAATAAAATATTGGATCCCTTTGATTACACACTGAGTAAACCTCCCTTCAAGTCATTCACTGTCCCGACACGTAGATAAACATCCTACCATCACAACAATACTGCGAAATAATCACACATAAGCATTATGGCAACCTATGCCTAGCCTCAAGGCTCTCAGAAGAACTGTCACTGAACCAAAACAATATAAATTCCTTCGTAATATGACTATAGTAGTCCAATCAACTATATCGAATAAACCACCCAGCACCACACTTGTAGTGTCATTACGATCCTTCAATTTTCGATTTATAACAAGCGCTCATGTCGCGTAAGTTTGAGTGGAAAGTAATCAAAGGCATAAGCCTCAAAGGAATCGAACCGCACGATAAGGAAATCAAGAAGGGAAGTACTCCTAACAATCCTGCAGCCTCCCGAGGATAAGTACAAACGTCTTCGTACCGATCTGTGAGACTCTACAAGACTTTCTCATGACTCGTGACACCGACATGAACCTAGTGCTCTAATACCATGTTGTCACGACCCAAATCCACTACGGGTCGTGATGGCGTCGGACACCACTATCAGGCTAGCTAATTGAACTACCAATTAATTCATCTTTTAATACTTTTGAAAATCTAGTTTTCCTTCCATTTACATTAATATAAGATCACTTCATGGATTCAAAGTTAAATAATAACAAATAGTACAAAAAATTACTGAAATCATCCCAGAAACTCGATGTCACAAGTGCATGAGCAACTACTGATAAGGACATAAAATACAACACAACATCCGTCCAGAAAACAATGGACAGAAAAGTAATGACTTTAAAGAGCTACGGGCCGCCTTGCATACTGCAACTCACCTAGTCCCCAAATTGTCCGTGCTGCTGCGCCCAGTATACCGCTAATGTATCATGTACCTGTGCAACAAAAATGCACAGAAGTGTAGTATAATTACGTAATCAACGTGTACTCAGTGAGTATCCCGCCTAATCCCGAAGGGGTAGAGATGAGATGGTCAACTCTGACACTTTCTAATGGTCTAATGATGATTCATCCTAGATACAAATATACTGACTAGTGGATTTATCCTATAAACACTATTTTTGTCTAAATAGACAGAAACAAATAATCAATTAACCCCTTTATAGGAGATTTTCCAGAATTTCCTTTCTAAATATATTAATATCTTTAAGCCGTGAAAGGCAAAAACAATTTAATTAAGTTCCATGCAGCAATACAAGCATGCGCAAATCATACCAAGGCGTTGACCCACTCCAACATAAATAAATGTGCACTTGTCGAGGGTCCACGGCGCGCCTATAGATGCATTTATTAATCTGCTGAGGCGTTCGGCCCGTTCCAAAATAAACACACACAGACAGATAAACAGTCAAGAAGTTAACGTGAAGCAAATATCCAGGAAAAGTCAATTCTCTTTATTAATTTGAGAAAATGAAGCTTAAGTCTTTTAGAAAATCCAATTAATTTAATGTGATTTACCCAATCTAAGCCATCAATAATTTCACAATTAATTCACATATAACATGCTTTTGGATCCTAAACTACACGTACAATAGAATAATAGTAGGTACGCACGGACTTCCGTCACCTCGTGCGCATGTAGCCCCCAAAACTAGGAGCACATAATCAATTTAACTCACCTATGAGGTAATTTCCCCCTCACAGAATTAGAAGGAGATTCACCTCGCTCCGAAGACTCGCAACCAGCATTCTACATCCTTCTGAAGGCTTGAACCAACGCACAACGCACCAAAACTAGCCAATGATCACACAAATCCATTAATATATGCTCAACTATACCTTACAACTCAATTTATAACAATTCCTAACCCCGAACGAAAAGTTAACCAAAATGCCCTCGGGCCCACATGCCCGGAATCTGAAATATTTCAAAGATAAAGGTTACCCATGACCTTAGGAACTCAAATATATAATTTTTTCCTAATTCCATACTCAAAATCGTGGCTAAAATTCAAGATTAAAATTTTCTAGGTTTCAACCAAAACTTCAATATTTACTCTAATTTTCATGCTTAAATCCATGTATAAACTTGTATTTACCACAAGACCAGTAGAAATCAGTTACCTCATGCTTGATGATGAAAATGACGCTCAAACGTTGCTCCAAGATCGCTCCCATGGAAGAAAAATGAAATGAAATGAGCCAAAATCCGATTTTAAAACAACATTGCCCAGGCGACCCTTCTATGCGATCGCATACAATGCCTCATGATCGCATAGAGCAAAAAATGCTGCCTCTAAAAATGCACTATGCGTTCGCATAGCTCTACCTTGCGATCGCATAGCTCCAACAAAATCCTCTTTTGCGATCGCATTAAGCCTATTGCAATCGCATTAAGCCTATTGTGATCGCATAGGTCAAATTCCCCCCCCCCCCCCTCAACTCTTTTTCTATACGATCGCATCTCCTCTCTTGCAATTGCATAGAGTAAAACTCTGCTGCACAAATACCAGCAATCCATATGAGGCAAAAATCAATCCGTTAACCATCTGGAATTCATTCGAGGCCCCCGGGACCCCAGCCAATCACACCAACCAATCCCAAAACACATTACTGACTTTCTCGAGGCTTCAAATCATAATAAACAATGCTAAAACCATGAATTACACCCCAATTCAAGCTTTATGAACTTTGAACTTTCCAACTTCTATTTTCGATGTTTAAACCTATCAAATCACGTTCGATTGACCTCAAATTTTGCACGCAAGTCTTATTTGACATTACGGACCTACTCCAACTTATGGAATTGGATTCCGACCCTGATATCAAGAAGTCAACCCCCAGTCAAACTCCTAAAAAAATCTTCAAATTTCTATCTTTAGCCAAATGGCTTCAAAATGATCTATGGACCTCCGAATTCACTTCCGATCGCGCTCCTAACTCCAGAATCACCATATGGAGCTACTCCCAGTCTCAAAATTCCAAACGGACATTGATAACACCAAAATACACTTCAAACCAAACTTATGAAATTCCTTATAAAATACTAACTTCCACAATATGCGTCAAAATGCTCCCCGGTTATCCAAAACCCAATCCGGGCATATGCCCAAGTTCAAAATCATCATACGAACCTGTTGAACCCTTCAAATCCCGATTCTGAGGTCATTTACTCAAAATTCCAATCCTAGCACATATTTTAATTTTAAGCTTCCGAAATGAGAATTCTCTTCTCAAATCAACTATGGACTTCCCGAAATTCAATTCCGACCATGCGTACAAATCATAATACCTAAAATGAAGCTGTTTATGGCCTACGACTTCTAAACGGAGTGCTGGGACTCAAAACGACCAGTCGGGTCGTTACACTATATGTGCTAGTTACACTAGGTATCACCTCGCGAGTAATGAATTTACTTATCCTTGGTACATGGGGGTTACTTCAAGGCGAGTAAGGGTCATCGATGATATGAAAATATGCCAAAGATGAAAAGGTAAAACATCTATAGGTAGATCGTCATAGCTCCAACTCTCAGTACTCCCCTAAATGGGGTAATGTGGAGTGATGTGGCATTAAGTCAGAATTAAGTGGTTATTAACTATGAAATGGTAATGGAAGAGTGCAATAAAAATTAAAAAGGGGTGAGATTGCACTTACTCAAATCCTATAGATATGCTATGATTCCAGGATATTATGCAAACACGATGTCAAAGAAAGGAAATAAAGGTTCTTGCTCGAGATGTTATTGATAAATAAGGAGCTAGTGCGAGACATAAGTTAAGACAAAACAAATAACCTAAGAAAGATTATGGGAAATATTGATAGGAGAATGGGCCACGAGTAGTTAGTAGTTGATTCATGAAGAGCCTAGTTATGTCTAGTCAAGAGGATCTAGACAAATCAACAGATCGTGTACGATAAGCATAGTGAACCCCAACATGGGAATTCAGTCTTGCAGATATGACATCGTGATCCTTGAGAAATATTCATATAGAAGTTGGGATAGTTAAAGGTACCATATAAGTATTACGGAAATAAAAAAGAGTGCCACTGGAAGGACAGTCAAAATATCAGTTCAGAAGCAACCGTACAAGCACAAAGAGGCGGAGTTAAGTAATTAAGGATAATTATAGTTGAGTACAGACATCAAAAATTCTATCGGGAATACGATGTAATAAGCTTGCAAATACAAGAGTCAGGGGGTCCCCATTAAGTATTACAATGAAAGACTAGCCGAGGAAATAAGGAAGAAGGCTTCAACTTAAGTACAGTGACAAAAATGGGAATATAAAATGGTCTTGTAACAATAGTCTCACAACAACATTGTATGATTCGAGAACGTATGAGTTGCACAAAAATTCTGGCATGTGTGGGAACTGAGATAAGCTAAGTATGCACGTAAAAAGAGGGCAGAAAGGCTAGGAAAAGTAATAGCTTAAGTTTAAAGAAAGCTGAGAAGGAACGAAAGATATTATTCGATCAATGATCTAGAGTTAGTTATGTTATTAACACACTTAGGATTTTGGAGTATTATCCATGCAACATATATGTTGACAATCATACAACAGTAGAAGACTCCAGTATAAGTTAAAAGAAAGAATTGAGTCTAGGTCATAGACAATGGATTGAATTGATAGAAGATTGTATCATGGATATTCCATAGTGCTATGACCCCAGTTCACCCTCCATGAACATGTCGTGATGGCACCTAGTCCCTATGACTAGGTAAGCCTAACAATGCAGAAGATAAATCAAAATTTGTAGAAGAAAATAAATAAAACTGAAATGGTAAAATAAATGGTGTTTGAGGTGCCGCTCGGCACATACCACAATAATTCTCGAAGCTAACAAACTCCCAAAAAGACCCGGAAACTCACAAATCACAAGCTAAGGGATACGTAAGAGGCTCTGACTTAAAAATATCTATACAAAAGAGAAATACTGGAAGAGCTATACTTAATACAGAAAGCTGGAAAGGGATTCCTCGGCCTGTGGATGTAGCATATATACCTTGAATTCTCTACCGATACGCCTTCTTCCAAGGCTGACAGAATTGAGCGAGAGTACATGTATCTGCACAACAAAAATGTGCAGAAGAGTAGTATGAGAACACCACGACGGTGCCCAGTAAGTGTCAATACTAACCTCGGTGGAGTAGTGACGAGGAACAGTCGAGACACCTACAGATCAATAAACAGTATAATCATAGGAATAATGGTAATGGTATATAAATATGTAAAGATGGCATGAATGACCAAGAATGCTACAATTCACAATAAGGGATAAATACAATAATTAACAATAAGAATATAATAAACGATGATACAAAATGATGGCAGAATCACAATCCAAATCCTAAGGGCACAACACAGCAAAGGGAAAAATAAGTCAATAACCCATATCCTACAATGATGTTCACAAAAGGTCTTCTTCAACTCTTTCCACAAATTTCACCAAGTCTCGGACAACCACCACTCGTAATAGCCCATCATCTGAAATCTAACAACTAGCATCCCGTGCCCCATCAATCTCATGCTCATGCTGACAACTAACTGGCCAACTAGGGCCACTCTCACAAATATAATGGATAAACGAGGGCGTACCTCCACCCTTAGCAAAATCAAGAGGAATTTACCTCTAATAGGAGTGTTCAGCTATGTGTAAGTTTGTGCAAGTGTTTCTAACAAAATTCTACCAGCTAGCAAATATGAAAAGAAGAACGGAGAATGGACCGCACGTACGATATTTTCTCACAACTCCCAAGAGGTAACGCTCATACAGGTAAACAACCCACAATCACAATATAAAACAAATAGAAATGCCTCCACAGGCCGTCACAACTCTATACAATCAATACCTAACACAAGCCAAATTTTTTCGCCACGTGTACAATAAATAGTACAATAGGCACCACCTTATTTCGCCACATGTGCATAACAATGTCCCACCTTATTCTGCCATATGTGCAACCCACATATAAGCATATAATATATCCCGCCTTATTACGCGCATGTGCAAAACATAAATAACAATAATGGAACGGCAAAGGCCTCGTGCAACCCTTCAACAACATCCGCACGACAGAAACCTCGTGCATCACAGTAGTAACAACCGCACGGCAAAGACCTCGTGCATCATAATATCAACAGTCGCACGACAAAAACCTCGTGTATCACAATCTTAACAACCGCACGGCAGAAACATCGTGCATCACAATCTCAAGTATAACACAACAAATGACAATATATACTGGAACAAAGCAAGAGAATCAACTCAAGAAATTCCGTTCACCAAAAGATGCTACAACTAACTCACAAGGAATAACCGTACAAGGGAAATACTAAGCGCAATAAGAACAACTCGACAAGGGAGAAATAATACGAAACAATGATTCCATAATACTAAGTTCAACAACAAGGAAGTTAACATGAATCAATAAATTACAATTAAGAAAAATATCAACTAGACATAGGATATCCAACTTCTTTCCAATTAAGACCAATTATTTACACGAGAGATAGAAATGATGCTTTCCAAATAAAGACAAGCAGTTAGGAATGATAGTATGACTATAGAAGGGTAAATGTCCACAGTTAAACAAGTAAAAATCAATTAGGCAACAAGAATAACCAAAAAAGGAAAATTCCAAGTAAGTCATGTAGAGGTGAAACTAATAACATGGAACTCAATCGTATCAAGAAAAACTTCATATTCAGTGATTACAAGGATCTAAGAGCCTAAAAGGGATACTTTTCCACAAATAAATCCGAGCACGCACTCGTCACCTCGTATACAAGGAATACATTCAACAAAGAAGACTCAAATCCTAAGGGGAAGTCCCCCCTCCCCCACACACACAAGGTTAGGCAAGATACTTACCTCGAACCGGCTAAAATCAACTAATAACCACGTTCTTGCCACGAGTACTCAACTACAAATGGCCCAAATCTATTCAATTAAATCACACATTGTAAATAACATCTCAAGCAATGGATTCTACTATTTAATTCAAAGCTAAAGCGCGAAATTAGGCAAAATAACCAAAACGCCCCTCAGGCCAACATCTCGAAACTAGATGAATTTAACATTTTCAGAACCCTCATACTCTCACGAGTCTAACCATATAAAAATCTCTCAAATCAGAGGTTAAGCACTCCCTCAAAACTCAATAATTCGGTCTATGAAGTTCTACCCATTTTTCATCAAAAATCAGAAATTAAATGATGAAATTAAGAGGACATTCATAGAAATTGGTCTAAATCGAGTGAGAATTACTTACCCAAGTTTCCCAGGTGAAAATCCCTTTAAACACTACCAATGACCGAGCTCTAGAAGTCAAAATGTGATAAAAAGATGAAACCCTCGAATTTGAGATTTAATTCTGCCTGCACAATGATTTGCTCATTGCGATAGCAGAATAAAAGGCCGCGATCACGTAGAAGAAATTCAAGGATGTCCAAAAATACACATTGCATTCGCGTGAAATGAGATGTGCACTCGAAGGACAGTGGGGTGGTGGCTTATGCGATCGCAGATGGGTTTCTGGGAACGCGAAGAGGAAAAAGTGGTCAACTGCCCAGCTCCTAATTCCTACTATGCGAATGCGGAATGTGGGACACGATCGCGAAGTGAAGGAAAATAGACCTTCGCGATCGTGAAAGGTTAAATGCGTACACGATGAAGGATTTTGGGGTGGTATTCAACAAGGCATCGCGATCGCGGCAGAATCTTCGCGATCGCAGAGAAGGATATCAGAAGCAGCAACTACATCAGTTCAAAAATTGAAGAAAATGATTTGTAGCCCACCCGAAACACACCTGAGGCCCCCTAAACCCCGACTAATCATGAACACAAGTCACATAACCTAAAACGGACTCGCTCAGAGTTCGAAATCACATAACACAACATCGAAACGACGGATCAAACCAAAAATCAAGCTTATAAACTTCCAAATCTTCAAAATACATTTTCGATAAAAAATATAACAGAACCATGTCCGAATGACCTCAAATTTTGCATACACATTCCAAATGAAATGATAGAGCTACTACAACTTTCAGAATTCCATTCCTACCCTCGGATCAAAATCTCACTATCGGACTCGAAACTTCAAAAATTCCAAACTTCGGCGTTTCAAGCCTAAATTAGCTACAAACCTCCAAAACACGTTTCGAACACGCTCCCAACCCCAAAATCACCTAACATAGAGTTAACAAAACCATCAATTTCCCATTCTGAGGTCGTCTTCACACTACTCCGACTGCGGACAACTTTCCAACATTTAAGCTCTCATTTAGGGACTAAGTATCCCAAAACTCTATTTCAATTCAATATCGAACATATCGACAAACCAAAATAGTAGAAATAAACTTAGGGAAAGCAGTTAATAGGGAATCGGGATGTGAATTCTAAAAACGACCGGTCGGGTCGTTACACATAGCGCCCATGAAAGGCTAAAGAAATAACTAATACCATGATCTGCAGATCGAAAGATAGTTTAAGCCTACCTACAAGTGGATCAGAAGGAGGAGGAAAATAAAGAGTTACATCAATGAAGTAAATAAGGAATCTGATTATTGGACCTAGAAAATTACAGATCTCGTGATTGAGAACATTGCAGGATTAATCTTAGATATCAGAGGTACAAGACAGATAATATAGTAGCCATATTCTATAATGGCTCTACAATAAAGGCAGTTAGAAGAAGTACTATCCTCATAAGAAGTCGGTATGAAGATCCCACGTGGTTGTGTATGCACTACAGGTGAAAGTATTATGATAGAGTTTTAAGTTGTGGATGTGAATTATACCTCTGTGGAAGGAAGGTCATGAAAGAGATAGAATATGTGATGCGAGATTTTAAGGTAAGTAAGGTAAAGGTAAACAACGTACGAGATACTCAAATGAGAAGGTTGTGAATAGTCCATATTTTCGATAGAAGGCTAAAAGCGGTGGGATTTAGTATCCAGGAAAGATAATGACATCGTTAACGGCATGTCTTCTAGTCTATGATTTCTAGGTATTGAAGCATGATTAAGAGAGTAAACAAGAGTTAGAGACGATGTGATGTTTCGCTTGATGTCCTAGAATGACATAAGGAAATCTATAGTGCAAGCTAGTTGAAAAATGTTTACGAGTAGCATAGACATGTGTAGGTCAAAAGCTAAAGTATGATAGAGTAGACATCAGTAAGGATGAGAAAATGTGAGTAAGAAGGTGATGAGAATGGATAAGTCCTCGGGATTAAGCCCATGAAAACAAGAGCTGATGGTTTCCCTAAGTTATAGAAAACTCAGTATAGCCTGAATAAACTCAAAGGAGTATAAGACTATAACATTTAGAAAAGATAGAATGATGCTCCGATGGTAAAATAAGAGTATAATTATGATAGTTAAGGATGACGTTGGACCTTTGATTGAGTAATGATTGGAAGAAAAAAAGAGATTTCATGAATTGTACAGGATTAAAATACCCACGCAAGGTGAATCACATTGGGATACCATAATATATGGTTATGGAAGTATAGAATCGCCCCTAAGTGTATCAGTCTAATTACTTCAGATATCCCCTGATGAGACGTAAGCCCTAGTGATAATATATTACGTAAGAAGTTTCAAGTTATCGGTGGTAGATTGTAGATCAACATTGAGGTAAATCAATAATGGATAGATAAAAGTTACAAAGTGGATGAGATTAGGTCTTAAGATGAATAGTAATGAAGAAGTGTTGAATGAATTAGATTTATACATACATGATAAGCATCAGGAGAGTAACCTGGATTTTGGTAGCATACCTCAACAACGATAAATCAAAGTAAGAGTTATTATATAGTATAACCTATCTAGATGCAGTATAGTAATACAGATAGATAACTGGGTCTATGAAATAAGATATAGCAATATACATAAGTTCAATAATGTACCGAGCGAAGAACTTCAGTATACCTATAGATTCCTAGAGAGACATCTTATTAAGCTCTGTATATGTTTACAAGTAAGACCTAGAGATTGGCTAACAATGGGAGGGAAGGGCCGCATAGGTGCACATATAAGGAAAAAGTCGTACAGGCTGCATGACAGAAGGTAGCAAGAGTTACGAGATTGAAATAATTTCGACTACAGGTCGTGGTGTGAGAAAGAGACCTACAGGTGGAGAATACCCTAGACTTTGGATTTATTCACAGTAGAACTGCCTAGATATCAAAGAGAGTACTAAAGTATTCACAAGGACTATAGGTTATGATAATGATAAGTTCACCAGTCAATATTCGAGGACGAATGTTCCAAAGGAAGAAATGATGTTACATCCCATGTTTTCGTACATTGAAGTTTCGTCGTAAGTTAATCGACGTAATTTTGGGATTGAGATTATTTTGGGATTATAAGTATTATACTATTTCAAACAAGTTTCAAGTAAATTTGTGAAGGTGAGAGGGTAAGTGAATCGAAGAAAATGAGTTTCGTCGAAGTTTGACAATTTGGATAAAATACAGTCCGAGCTATAATACCCGGTATTTATGGACTAGTACCATACAAGGTATCCTATGACCATGATAATAAGATATATAAAGTGTGCTAAAAATGAGTAGTATTTTAAATAATTTGAAATAATTCTTAATTATGTGTGTGTAATTAGATAATTATTAGTTGGTGGGAGATTAAAGATTAATCAAGAGATTAATGGATAACTAATTAAGATATTTTGGATAAGCTTGAAACCCAAACGTGGCAGCATGAGATAATCAACCAAATGACTCTTTATTTCAAAAATTAAGGTGGCACATCTAAATATCTTGGTGGCTTAGTCATCACATAGGATGTGGGCTCACATCCCATAATCTTAAAAGCCTTTCTTACATTATGAAGCAAGATAGATTGGCTTGCTAAGTATTTCTCAAACAAGACATCATAATGAATCCTTGATAAAGCTTATGGCTACGTAATTTGCTTCAAAAAATTCATTCGAAGTTATACTGCATAATAGCAACGGGGTTTGCAAATTCTAAAGGAGTAAGGTACAATCTTTCTCAAGAATATCATACAGAATTTTTTTTACTTTAATCTGTGGATTATCTGTTGTCATATTTGACATGTATTAGAGGGATTGCCAAGATAATTGGCTCGGATATGTTAAGGCTAAGCCCTTCCTTCATTTTGGCATGATCTCGTAATTACATGTGCTTGATAACGAGGCATAAAGAGAAGTTCATACTCCCGAATTTATATACATTATCCTAGTCTCATAACTTGCAGTATTCTTTCTGATCGGGACTTTATATTCAATTGAGTATCATCTTCTCCCAGTCAAGAGAGCGGAGGGTCTATACATATATAGTATTATAGTATTTTCACCACCATCGAGCTATAATCAGTGGGTAGGCTTTAAATATGGTAAGTGATTTATCGAACCTACTATGGCCGAGCGCCTATGAGCGAGCCCAAAATGGCCGAGATACAGAGCTCTGTATAGACGAGCGCTTGTGAACGAGCCTACTACTGCAGAACAATTACATGTTCCGAGCCTTATAGGGCCAACATTTATTTTACTTACTATAGAGAGAGCGTTGAGCCAATATCAGTAGGTAAGTATATCTCCATATCTCCATATCATCCTGGACTCTCAGTTGCTTTCACTTATTATATTATCAGTTCAATTTCAGATTTTTTTTTATTTTATTGCCTTATATACTCGGTATATTTTTTGGTACTGACATCTTTTTTTCTAGGGACATTGTATTTCATGCGTGCATGTTCAGACGGACAGACGGGTGGACCTCCTCAATAGGTGTTGCCTGAGTTTAGCTTTATCGTTAAGCTCCACGTCCTTCAGAATTTATGGGTCTAGATTTTTGTTGTTTCGATCACAATACATCCATTAATAGAGGCTTATAGACATATCATGTCCGTTAGTGCAATATGTTGGACTTGTAGACCTTGTATGTATATTTTGCTAGTTTGTTAGTTGTAGTAGTTATGACAGCCTTGTCGGCCCATCTTCATATTGATGTTTAGTTAGTGCTAGTTTCTGTTCCATTTTATATTTTCCTCCCCATAGCCAAAGTATGACATTATATATTCGGAGTCCCTTAATCGCAAGTTGGTACACAAGGATAGGTGAGGCACTAGGTACCGGTCTCGCCCCCCAGGTTCGAGGCATGAATAGCCATTCACTACCAGTTTGGCCTTTAGCCTTTCCACTGTTCCATCTACTTTGTGCTTCACTTTATAAACCCACTTGCAACCTATTGCTCTCTTCCCTACTGGAAGTAGTACTAAGTCCCAAGTATGGTTTGTATAGAGTTCTTCAAATTCATGTGTTATGGTTGCTTGCCATATGGGGTCTAAAGATACTTCCTCATATGAACCAGGTTCACAATCATATGATATATTGGTAACCAATTGCCGACTCTCATGAGTTAAGGCATTAAAAGATATATGTTGAGCATTTGAGCCGGATGTAATGAATGAAAAAGATGGGGTGCAATCAGTTGACGTAGTGTTAGAAGAAGGGACAATATAATTAGGTTGTGTTTTCGGAAATGTAACTACATAGTCTTTTAGGTAGGCATGTGTTTTATGTGTTCTAGAGGGTCTTTGTATAGGTGGATTCAGTAATGGTTGTTGGTTGTCACTATTGGAAGAATTTCTGGCATCATTAGAGATATGAGAATGAGATACGTCAATGCCTTGATTAGTAGAGCTACATGAGATGTTAGGTGGCTGTGTGCTCATAGAGTTATGATCAATGAAGAGAGTGTCAATATCATTATGAGGAATGATTGCTAATCTTCTTAAAGTGGGAGTAGAGATATTTTTTTCATCAAAAGAATGAGCACCAATATTCTGAGGAATGGTATTATAAGCAATAGAATTTTTAGAACCAGAAGATAGGGAAAAGGAAAAAACATGCTCATGGAAAATAACATCTCTAGATACATGGATCTTGTTAGTGGCCAGATTCAACACTTTGAAACCTTTTGCTCCAAAAGGATATCCCACAAACAGATGAGGTGTGAATCTATTTTTAAATTTATCTTTGTAAGTTTTAAGAAATGTGAAAAAACAAAGGCAACCAAAACTTCTAAGGTGTAAGTATGTAGGTCTTTTGTTGTATAACAACTCAAAGGGGCATTTGTTTTTAAGTGAAGAGGAGAGCAGTCTATTTATTAGGTGTGTAGAAGTAAGGACACCCCCCCCCCCAGTATTTGAGAGGAAGTTTGGACTGGTAAAGTAGGGCTCTGGCTGTTTCTAGTAGGTATTTATGCTTTCTCTCCACTATCCCATTTTGTTGGAGTGTATAAGAGCAGGTTCTTTGATACATAATCTCTTTAGCTTGTACGAAGGAAGTAGTCTCAGACCCTGTGAACTCCAGACCATTATCAGTTCATATGGTCTTTACTAAAGTATTAAAATGTGTTTCTATCATTGCAATGAATCCTTTTAGTACATGTAAAGTATTACTTTTGCAGCTCAACAGATATGTCCATGTTGATATGCTATAATCATCTACAAATGTAATAAAGTACTTATAGTTATTATGCGTTATGATATGGTATGGAACCCAAAAATTAATATGTAGCAACTGAAATATCTTGGTGTTGGAGTTGGTTTTTTCTGGAAAGGGCAATCTTGTTTGCCTTGCCATTGGGCATATTTGATAGAGAAAATGATATTTGGGGGAAAAAGTGGCTGGTATGGATGAGATTCCTTTCATTTTGACAAAAGACACATGGCCTACTCTATTGTGCCATAGAAGATCCACAATTTCCTTTTGATGCAAGAAGTAGAACATACAGAACAACCATCATTATTATTAGTGTTCAAAAGATTCATATATCTACAAAGATGTGCAGGATCTTGTACATTAACTAGTGGATCATGAGTTTTAGAACTAGAGGCTAATAAAACAATAGAAATGTTATTAGGAATAGTAGTAAAGGAACTAGGAGAATTAGAAATACTATAATTATGAGTGACAATATTATCTAGGGAGACAGATGCATTGGATTTGTTGTTGCACAAATCAAAGAAGAGATATTGACCAATGTTGCTCTTACCAATCTCTAGACGCCTATTCAGTAAAGGAATACGGCAAGAAAATCTAGTTGCTAGGTAAGGAAGGTACAGAGATGAGGTTGAATTTGAAACTAGGTACAAAGAGGACCTTTTAAAGGTGAATTTGGTACTTAGAACAATATCACCAATCAGGATTACTTTTAGTCTATATCTATTTGGTAACGTAATAAAAAATGAATATGTTAAAGTCCTGGTGTTGGTTAACGAAGATTTATTGAATGTCATAGGGTTTGTGGATCCATAGTCTAAGATCCATATGTCAGCAATAGTTTCAAAATTTTCATAAAACTGATCTCTAGGTTCAATAGAGGAAGAGCAAGCAACTATACCTGCAAAGTTCACAACTCCACTAGCTATGTTGGCATCCCCATATTGATCTCCTGCGTTTCTATTATTTTTGGCTTGAAAATTTTCCATGATGTTGGGAAGTTGCCCATATTGTTATTTTGTCAAACTATGCACTACTCGACTTTGCTCTTGAGCAGCACATTCAATATCTTCAATACTTGCTCCTTCACTTGGTGTTCCAAATACATTTGCAGCATATTGTTTGCCTTTGTTAAATTCGGGTTGTTGTGAAATCTACGGTGAGTTTTGTGGATATCCATGCAACTTATAACATTTGTCCTCGGAATACCCTGGACTCTTGCAAAATTCACAGTACAAACGAGGTCCTAGTGTTGTTATTTGTCTGCCGATTATAGTTCACTTTGAAGTTATTATATCCATTTCCATCTATGTTCCATAAATTGTTGTTACCATTTCCACTTGCATTTAAAGCTATGAAATCCATAAGCAGTTGACTTTGTGGCCTCATCTCCCTATGTTTTTCTTCTTGAATGAGGATGGAAAAGCTTGTGCTAAGGAAGTAATGAGTTCATCATAAGAATATTGCCTCTCACTATTATGTATACCTCATTAAGTTCCATTTGAAATTGAATTAACCTCCTATATTGCTCTCCCTTATGCATATTAGCCTTAGCTCCACACATACAATTGCAGGTACAACGTGCATTAGCATTCAAAGTATTGAGTTCTTTTCACAGCTTCTTCATCTTTGTGTAGTATCCAGTAATGTCAAGTGATCCTTGGGTTAAGTCATTGATTTACTTTTGTAATTGATATAGTTTGGCACCATTAGTTTGATCATATATGTCCTCCTCCTCACATGACCAAACCACCTAAGCCCCGCTTCCTGCATCTTGTCCTCAATAGGATATGAGTTGCAAATTAAGGTTAAGACCTTTACTCTACTTAATTCAAAATAAAAAGTTTCCTCATTATTACTATACCTATTAATCGGGTCCGGACAGTCCGTTCACAGTTTGATCTGACCCGATTCAGCCCGGGTCAGCCTTGTACGTAAGGGGGTGAGGGCGGGTTGGGCGAGAGCCGGACTGGAACAAACAAAATTTGGTAACCAATACCTCAGAACCCGGTTAACCCGATTGCCCGTTACCGGGGTTTTACCAGGTTATTACCGGGCTACACCTTGGTTCAACCCGGTTACCATTATATTATTTTAATTTCTAGACTGTTGCCAACAGTCAAATTCAAAAAATGACCATTGGGCAACAATTATTTTTGCAAAAATGGCCATTTCGGCCTACCCCTTAAGAAAATAGCCCTCTCACCCCTAATAATTAATAAATTACAATTTTAACCTTTTAAAAACTATAAATGGCCTCCCTTATTCTTCATTTTTCTCACAATTTACTCTATTACTACTCTAATTCTCTCTTGATAATATTGATTATTGCTCTTAAATTCTCAATTACTTATTATTTCAAGTTTCATCAAATATTTACTTTAGTCATTACAAAATTATAATTGTCAAATATCAAGTATTCAAGCGAAGTGTGGTATCAATATTCAATTTCATCAACTATCAAGTATCAGTCTATCAATTGAAGTTTGATATCAAATCTAGTGCGGCATGTGGAATCTCGGTACATCGTTCCATCTCTTTCTCTTCTTTGATGTATATTTTAATTTATTATTTAGATTTGTTAATTTAATTTATATAATGGATATATTTAAAGCATCCAAAAAAGCGTGTACTAGTAGAGGTGGTAGTAATAAGAGTAAAACTTCTAAAAAATAAAGAGGTGGTGCTGGTTCTTCTAGTACATTTAAACATATTTCTGAAGATTCACTTGAAAATTTAAAATGTAGATTATGAGCGACTTTACAAAAAATTATGGTATAAATGATAATTTAGATAATAATTTTGATGATATTCAATCACCTAATAGTTTTGAGATACTTTCAGATACTCCTAATAATACTAGTAAAACTCAAAATACTGGGGGTGAAGCTCGTAGTAATATAGGTAGGCCGAGGAATCAAAGATTAAGAAGTAAGTTTTGGAATTTTTTTTGAAAGACTAGAAGAAATAAAAATTATGTAAGATGTTAAATTTGTAAGGAAGTTTATAAACATGAGAATGGAGGTAAAGTAGGGGAACAAGTCAACTTCATAGGCACATGGTAGATAACCACCCTATTGCATGGAGTGCTGATGAGGAAGGTGGGCAACAAAAACTTAACCTGGGTACTAACGGTTTAATGGATAAATACAACATAGTGAAAGATCGGGAAGAATTAGCTAAAATGATATTACTTTATGTTGCTTACCTTTTTTTTTTTTGCTGCTTCACCATATCTTGTTACTTAAATTCAAAGATTTAATAACTCTTTATTTAAAGGTATTCCAAGATGTACTTCTAGGTTGATATCTTTAGGCTTTTTGGACAATATCAGACATATATCTGTTATTTGTTCGCCAATCTTTCTTATAGAGTTCCTCTTACTTCTGATATTGGTCGTGCTATAAACGGAAATGATTATTTTATTGTTACATATACCATTGGATGGATGATTATTTTGTATGCAAAAACGTATTATTTTTTTTAAATATGATGAAGATCAAAGTCATGTTAGTGCATTTATAAGTAATACTATCCATGACGTTGCTATATTTAAAAATCTTGTAGAAAAGGTTTTGTGTATTTCATTTGATAATGCTTCTAATAACAATGCTACTATTATAATATTAAAATTGTACCTACACCCACCCCTTCATGAAATATTTCATGTTAGTCGTGCATGTCATATTTATAATTTAATTGTGAATAGTGACCTTGAATTATTTAGAGATGAGATCATTTTACATAGAAGTGTTGTTGGTGTAATTCAAGGAAATAATAGGAGTGCTAGATTAAATGCATTTAAGGAAAAATGTATACAATATGAACTAAAACTAAGACTCATGCCTGAAGAAATAGTTATTCGGTGGAATTATACTAATTTATTCTTAAGATGTTGCTGTAAATATAAAATGCATATAACTTAAGTTGCTAACTCTCATTGTACCAATCCTAAACATTTGTTAACATCTAGAACTTGGGTATCATTGAATATGTTGCAAAAAAATTACAAATTTTGTATGTGAGTTTTCTGGAGCTTATTATACTACTATTCCAAATGGTTTAGTTCTTTTACTCCATAATTTGAAGAAGAAAGAAGGATTCACTTATGTTGTTGAATCTAGATAAATTTAAAAAATATTTCTACCCAATTTCTCCTATTTACCTAATTGGTGCTATTTTAAACCCTTCAATCAAAATGGCCACTTGTCATCAATTAGTCATTGCTTATATGTTTATATGGATATTGGACCAACTGAAACCCCTGATATTGAAACTTGTATTTCTGATCTACACAACCATTTACAAATTTTATATAATTATTATGCTAATATTATTGATGCTTTTGCTTCTGTAGATGCAAAACATTCTTCAAGTTCGATTTCAACATCTGGGAGCGGTGCTTTGGAGGATAGTGATGGTGTTAAAGATTATTTAATTTCGTCTACATTAGGAGAGCATCAACAAACCAGTAGCAGGAAAATTGATGAAATCCAATTCTACTTGCAAAAGTCACCAGAGAGCCGCACAAAGGAATTTCTACCATTGGGTCGGTGGATGAGCAAGTCAAATCAATTTCTGTTCTTTCGACCATGGCTCGAGACGTGCTAAATGTGCCAATTTCAACAGTCGCATCATAGAGCGTATTTAGCCAAGCAAGGCAGGAACTAGGAGATACCCATCATTCATTGGGTGGCAACGCTTTGAAAATTCTAGTGTGCTTCAGAGATTGGATAAGACCAAAACGACAAATCAAGGACGTGAAAAGGTAGTATGAAGCGGAGGACCAAGAAATTGGAGATATAATGGTTTATTATTCCAATTCAAGCGATACCGGAAACCAAGAACTTCATGTTGACAAGGATGAACTTACAAAAATAATGCAAAGCATGTGATGTACCATTTCTTATTTTTTTTATAATTGTTGTAAATTTTTAATTTGCAAGTTCAAAAGTAAAAAAAAAAAATTAAAATAGATCTTGCAAATTAATTTGAAGTATTATTTATTATTCATTGAAAATATAAACCAAAAGCCTTAGGAGTTTAATTCTTATATATTGCCTATTGGTCCTATTAATTTTTTGTAGCCCCTTATTTTAAATTTCAATTTTAAAATTTTGAAATTCAAATTTTAATTTATCCAAGCCTTAAAAGTTTGTAAACACGTAAGTATCAATAACATTAAATAAGAAAAATAAATACACTAATAATAATAATAATAATAAGTATCCCACAAATTATTATTTTTTTGTGTCCAGCCCGGACCGGCCCGTCTGGTTAACACCCATACTTATTACTTATTAGGATTACTCGAGCAATTACTTCGCTGAATTAAAATTATTATATCCTTGAGTGACATATACGTGATTCACGGCAAAGAGAGAGACAATTGACTCAAGGAATCTGACGTGGATACCCTTTTGCCATAAGCGATTGGGTGACGTGTCTTGCAGGCACATGATTTTAGCAATTTCCCAATGGGTCCAGCTGACGTGGTCCATGGCAATTAGCAAATTTTCAGATCCGATCTTTAGATATATTTTGTTGACAAAAGAGAAAAAAGGTGTCCGGATATATTTTAGTCATTACTTCAAAGTTGAAATTAGATTTTTTCCAATTTGTTATTTGGCCCCTCAATAATTAAAAATATAAAAAACTTTACAGAGACGGATATTTTCCTTTGGACATTTTCAGGTTCTTTGTCGACTATACCCCACTTTTTACGTCACAATTTAACTTTTATTCACTTTACAAAAAATATTACAAGTGTACCCACTTTTTCACATAACTTTAGCACACAGGGCTGAAGTAGCAAAAGCATCATGCAAAACTTCAGCACTCTAGTAGCCGAGCGTGAAGTTCAACTCTAGAGCTGAAGTTCCTTAGTTACAACAAACTCCCTTGCGCCCTCGCGGGTGCGTAAAAAGGAGGTGTGACACCCACTATCAAGATGTGATCAGATTTCCTGTTGTAGTTGTTGGCTTTCAGTGCAGAGTCGAGATTTTGCAACGCTCCTAATACGAAGTTTGCTAATGGTCCTCATACGACTTCATTACCTATTGAAATCTACGTAAATTTGATAGTTAAAGCATGTTGAATTACGTTGTTTTGTACCCAATTCTAACAACACGTAAATTCAAGCAGTCATAAAATAACAGAGGCTTTGATGAGTTTAAGAAGTTAAAACCAAGGGCGGACCCACCGTTATTGTTAGAAATCTGTGTTCAAAATCAGAAAATCAGAGAAGTAAAAAAAACGTTAGTTCAATAAACAAAACATGAAATAATAATTCCGAGCCCACAAGTTGCTTGTGTCTCCTTAAGGAATTTAATCCCCTCATTGTTGCCCAAGGTTTTGGATTAATTCCTCCCAGGATAGAACGGAATAACTATTCTGCAACACTGGCAATCGAAACTGCAGAATTTCAGCGAACTCAACAGACGGAGCAAATCACACTTGACACTTAAGTTTATTTGAAAATAATGGAACAATATAAAAAGAGGGGATAAATTTTTAGATTTTTCCATCTGATTTTCATATCTAAAATATGAGGCCAATTCTCTAAATTTATAGACAAAGGAAGGGTGATATGGAGAGGTGCAATCTAAAAGGTGCCTCTTATGGAGAGGTGTGATCCAAAAGGTGCCTCTTCCATTTCCCATTCACACCTTTTTAAAAAAAAATGCAACAATCCCCCACATGAATGGGGAATGGGCATATGTGGAAAACCATACATGAACATACTATGTGATTCGCAAGTAGGATTAATCGCATCCGGATAAGTAGGTTTCCCTTTGAACTTTTCGTAGTGAACTTATGTCGGATATACTCGGTCAATCGGTAGAATTGATATCTTTGAACCGTCGAGCTTTGGTGTATACCTAGACAACCATAAGTCACACAATCAACCCTTAACCGTCTTTGGTTCTCATTGTTGTGTTCGTTTCGGCCATGAACACCACCTGGTTCATAAGTGCATAGAGAATTGGCCTTACAGAATTCTCCTTGAAGCGGCTTACACTTCACACTTACATAGGTGATTCCTAAACGTGTTATCCCGTAGATACACTATTTGATATACCGTGTATCAAACTTAGAAATCATTAAAAAATGTCTTAACATTTTATCCTTGTTACTGAACATTGTCTTCATCACGAGAATGGACTAAAATATTATATTTGACAATGTTGAACCGGTCATGCATAACTTTGTTTGCTCCTTGAACCTAGATCTCGGACCTCCAAAATTCTAGGTAGAGTTACCGCCATGATGACTTGTCCTCGGCCATAGTCCCATTCCCTTAGATGATTTCTCAACTTCCTCTCTAGTTAGGCCTTTTGTAAGCGGATCCGCCAAATTATCCTTTGATTTTACATAATCAATTGTGATAATTCCACTAGAAAGTAGTTTCCTAACGGTTCTATGTCTGCGTCTTATATGACAAGACATAACGCTCCAAGCCCTTCCTATTGTTTCTACATATAGGTGCCAAAAATTGGGCAAAAATAGAATATCTTTCAAGAAATTCCGGAGCCATTTAGCTTCATCACCAGTCTTGTCTAAGGCTACAAACTCAGCCCCCACTATAGAGCGATCAATACACACTTGTTTGGACGATTTCCAATACATCGCTCATCCACTGACTGGTTAGAATCGGTTTAACCGGTGATCTAATTTTCATCACTATACCCCCATATTATCGCGGGATACTTATTATAGTGCAAAGCATAATTTGGAGTATATTTCAAATACTTCAAAACTCATTTCATTATCATAAACATTCAATGCAAACTTCCTTATGTTGTAGACTAATACGTCTCATCTTTCGATTGCATATCAGATTATTGACTACACTTAATGTAGTATATTATAATGACAGATGGAATGATTGGCGTCAATTGTGATCATAACCTCTTAATATATAACACATTTCTCAATCACTCTGCCATTTCCAAGCATTTGTATGCTATTTATTCATACGTCTATATGATATGCAAATTATAGCACCTTTATTAATGAAATAAATCCAACTTGCAATGGATTTTGTTCATGTTCATTGGTTGGTTCACCTCATTATAGACCAATGTATTAATATATCCGTTCATGAACGTCATTTCCATACTAAAACGTACAGACGTATTATTTTATGAAAAGTCACAACCTTCAAAGTGACATCATTTCATAAAAGAACCAAACAATATAAATTTTCATTAAAGAAAAATGACCTTTCGATAAAGACATGTGACCAACTTCTGAATTAGTAGTTTCATCAACTAGTCTTCATTAAGACTAAACAACTGATAAATTTACTAACTACTATATCAACGAGTTTCAAATATCAATTTAGACATTACGTCTGACATTTGCTTTTGTCATGCATAAGATAAAAGCCCCCACATTTTAAATATTTCATCAACATATAATCAAAATAACGACTATATATATGACTTGAAGTATTCTTAATGTAAACACTTTTATTTACACTCATTAATTCTTGAAACTATTTGACAATATTATTTGGTCAAATCTCGCATGTCATTGTTTGGGTGACTTAAAAAGTCGACACACCTTTGTTTCTTTTTCGGGAACCATGAACCCTTCAGGTTGTTCCATGTAAATTTCTTCCTCCAAATCTCTATTTAAGAAGATTTTCTTTAATTTCATCCGATGGATTTCAAGGCCATACACCGCGGCTAACGCTATTAACACCTGAGTAGATGTAATCATCGTTACCGGTGGGTATGTATCAAAATAAACAAGGCTTTCTCGTTTTCTAAACTCTTTTGACAACTAATCTTGCCTTATATTTGTCAATAGCACCATCAACTTTCATTTTACTTTTTAAAAATCCATTTAGAATCCAAATGTTTATTTTATGGAGGAAGATCAACCATTTTCCCAAGTATGATTACTTAATATGGATTCTATCTTACTATTGACAACCTATTTTCAATATTGTGCTTCCGAAGAAGACAATGCTTCTTTAAATATTTGAGGCTCATTTTCCAACAAGATTGTTAGAAAATCCTGTCCAAAGGAGGTAGTTATCCTTTGACGTTTACTATGTCTTAGATTTACCTCAATAGGTGTACTTTCTTTTGCTTCTTCCCGTGTTCGCTTAGATTTTTACTAGACGACTCATATTTCTTTAATACGGATAATTATTCTCAAAGAATTCAGCATTATCGTATTAATATGAATGTCGGGATTTTCTGATTTATGAATCAGAAAACGATATGCCTTACTATTTGTCGCATATCTTATGAAAACGAATCAACAATTTTCGATCCAATTTTTATCCTTTTGGGTTTAAGAACTTGCACTTTACCCAAATATCCCCCACACTTGAAAATATTTCAAGTTGGGTTTTCTTCCTTTTATTCATTTTTCGTATGAAAGGATTCCGTAAGAATAGCTTCTCCCACAAGATTTGGGGTAAACAAGAACTTACAACAAGGTATTTTAGCATTTCCTTTAACGTTCTACTCATTTTTTTCGCGATTCCATTAGATTGCGCTAATGAAGGGGCATTCGTTTGGTAAATAGTATCATATTCCAAACATATTTCATCAAAAAGGAGATTCATATTCGACGCCCATATTACATTGTTGAGCCCGCCACAAGAACTGTTGTTTGTGCCATAACATAGTCAGAATAAATAGTGAAGTTTTTAATCTTCAAACCAATCTGACACAATCAGAATTAATAAACGGTGAAGTTTTTAATCTTCTAACCGAGTACTACCTGATACCGGATATATTAAATGGTGAAGTTTTTAATCTTCAAACCATGTAATATGTGACACAACAAATTTAATAAACGATGAAGTTTTTAATCTTCAAATCGAATAATAAATTAAAGTAAAAAATCACTAAGATTTTAATCTCCAAAATGAGTATAAAGTCACTTAGACTTTAATTTCCGACAAATGAGTAGAAAGTCACAAAGACTTTAATCTCAACGAACGAGTACAAAATCAAGCAGATTTTTATCTCGAAGCAGGAGTAGAAGATCACGAAGATTTTATTCTCCATAACAGGTGTAGAAAATCACGAGAATTTTAATTCCCTTTCCAAATGGTTTTTCGACTAACCATTATACCCCAACACATTTCAACAGTTTGATATATTATTCTTATCAAACTAACATATGTATATCTTTAACAAAAAAAAATTATATACATATAAAATATCATTTGCATGATCTCAAACAAATTTTAAGTATTATTGTTAGTATGATTCATACTTACAACCATATATACTTTATTTTCAAGCATGCCACCAAATTGTATACCGACAATTTGATCTCAAAAGAATAACAAAATTAACTTTTAGACATATGTTATTCTAGGTCATCACAATAATGCAAATAAAATATATTATGAGATCATAATAATCTACCCAATATAAAAAAAAATTAACATCATAAATCACAAGGGTAGATAAATTAAAGAATGATTAGAGGAATTAGAACCTAGTTTTATTGTCACCTCTTGATAATAAAAATCGAAGAAGAGGGTCCAACCACTTATGCCGTAATTTTCATAAGATTTAAATCACCAAAAACTCATTTGGGTAGTTCATTTCCTTTGCATCTTTGGCCAAATAAATTTTGCCGCGTTGGCAAAAATGTAACAACTTCATAATTGCCAAACCAAAGCGATCAAGATATGTCGTTTTCTTTCTTTGCCGTTTGCAACACATTGACTTCACACACTTTTCTTTCTTCAAGGCTAAATCACTTGTATATTCATTCTTGATTAAGTTGTATAAGATCAGGCATACTACTAGAAGTCAGATACAAGAAATAAATTCTTCTTTGACCAACTGAAACAGTTTCTTCCCTCTCTATAATGCACCGTTAATGAACAATGTCTTCTTTTGAGGCAAAGGCACCAGCCCTTTGGAAGTTGTTCCACAATTCGTTATGTTCACAACATTTGGTATTACAATTATTCTGTTAGAATAATTAAAGATAACAACTCAAGTCAAACATGACTTGATTACTTTTCATTTCTGATATCTTGTCCATTCACCATTTCACAGTCAGATCCAATCTTGATTGGAAGCCAGACCTTACGGAGTCGTTGAATAGATTAAATTCCTTAAGATTGTTAGAAATCTGTGTTCAAAATCAGAAAATCAGAGAAGTAAAAAAACGTTAGTTCAATAAACAAAACGTGAAATAATAATTCCGAGCCCACAAGTTGCTTGTGTGTCCTTAAGGAATTTAATCCCCTCACTGTTGCCCAAGGTTTTGGATTAATTCCTCCCAGGATAGAACGGAATAACTATTCTGCAACACCGGCAATCGAAACTACAGAATTTCAGCGAACTCAACAGACGGAGCAAATCACACTTGACACTTAAGTTTATTTGAAAATAATGGAACAATATAAAAAGAGGGGATAAATTTTTAGATTTTTCCATCTGATTTTCATATCTAAAATATGAGGCCAAGCCTCTAAATTTATAGACAAAGGAAGGGTGATATGGAGAGGTGCAATCTAAAAGGTGCCTCTTATGGAGAGGTGCGATCCAAAAGGTGCCTCTTCCATTTCCCATTCACACCTTTTTAAAAAAATACAACAATAAGTAAGAATTCGATGGAATCAGATTGTAGAAGAAGAACAAAGAAAATGAAGGAGGAGGAGGGGAAGGAGAAAGGGAGCTGAAATTGTTTTAAAAGTAAGTACAAGTTAAAAGTTATTTTAAAAAAATGGGTATAAGTAAAATGTGGGCGACCAAATAGGGCGGCCCGTGTCATTTTTACTCCATTGTATGACAAGTAGGTTAGTAAAAATAGCACGGTCTAGCCAGTTTTCAAACCGGTCCAGCATAATATACTGGAGTTTGGTGCACCTGTTTATGAACTTCCAGCATATTATGCTGTAACTCCATTACGAGGAAAGTTCTGACATAATAAACTGGAGATTCGAGCACTTGTGTATGAACTTCCAGCATATTATACTGGACCGGTATACTTTGCTGGAACCCCAATATATTATGCTGGAACTCCATCATATTTTGTTGGAGTTCCAGCATACATATCCTGGAACTCAAGTATAATATGCTAGAGTTCGAGAATACTTATGCTGGAACTCCGGTATAATATACTGGCATATTTTCCGGATTTTGAACAGTGTTTTCGCTCAAATTTATCTTTACATGAGAAGTGGCTCAATTTCAATTACTTTTAAAACTAAGCTATTTTTGAACGACCACTTGTAAATCTGGCTATTTTTTAATTTCTCCCCATATGTTGAATCGGGGAAAAATCATAAATAACCTAATTTGCACCTAGTAATTGAAAAATACTTACAGTTTCAAAATTAATCAAAATTTAGTCTTTTTTTCATATAAAAATAAAACCTGAACAAAAATACTCTTAAAACTCGGGAAAATTTCTCGCATAATATGTTGAAGTTCGATTTTCTTACATATGAAATTCCAACATAAATTACTGGAGTTCCAATATAATATGCTAAAATTTATACACATTTACTTCATAATCCAGTATATTACGGAGGGAGGAGGATGTTCATGTGTTGCTAATCTCGTGCTATTTACGCTAGATGGCCAGTTTTTGTGGTCTGGTATTTAGAAGTTGATTACATTTTCAAAACTAAACCAAAGATCTGATTTTTAGTGGGAATTATAAACTTCAAACCAGATGAGATGACCACTTTCAAAAATTATTACTTTTATGAATAAAAATAAAATTGGCATCATATAACAATATATAATAGAAATTGGTAATTTCTTAGTTTTATATTAGGTTTGGCAAACAGAAGCGGAGGCATAATTCGAAGTTTATGGGTTCAAAATTCTAGACCGTTTAAGTTAGTGGTTCTAAATTAGTAATTAATACATATTCAATAAATCTCTTAACACAAATATATGATCTGAACAAAAGTTACTGGGTTCGGTCGAACCTGTAACTCGTGCTCTAGCTCCGCCCCTGTTGCAAAGATAACCCCAAATAATTGGCATTATATAATCAAATTTTAAAAAAATTACTCTCTTTTATATTCTCTCTAAAAAAAAACTACACGCTTATTTTGTCTTCCCCGCCCCATCCCCCTCCTTTCTTTACTTGTATTCTTCTTCTATCTCTTCTCTTTTGCTCTCATAGTTTAGCAATAATTCTTGCAAATTATGCAATAAAAAATTAGTGAGATGAAATAAAGGTTGATCTCACATCAAAGAAAATCAGAAGCAAAAAATATGAGAGAAAAATATATTTAAACTTAATTTTTCTTCTCTCTTCTTTATTTTTTTGGTTGGACTGAATGAGTGAGTGTGATTGAAATTGGTTGAAAATGCCTAAACGAGGCTATATACAAAATTTGAGCATGATAAGCAAAAACTAAGAGAGAAAAAATATATTTCAATTTTATTTTTCTTCCTTTTTTTTGTTGGTTGGATTGAATGAGTGGGTGCGATTGAAATTGGTTTAAAATCCCTAAGCGAGGTTATATACATTATTTGAACAAGACTAGAAGTGATTTAGACTGATTTCTAGTAAAAACCCAGATCTAAAAATCCAACTACGACATGTGTATATCACATTATATATGGTGTACATCAATGTATATCACACTCAAGTTTTTAAGGACGTATATGTATATCACTTTATATATTGTGTATACTACACTATAATTTTACGGAAGCCTGTGTATATTACATTGTATATCGTATATATAACACAAATTTCCGTGAATATACACAAATACACATAATATCCATGTGATATCATTGATGTACATAGAGATATATACGGGTTATTATAAAGGATACACATGTGGAGTCGTCATGAACTTGAGTTTTCAATTTGAAAAGTGTTATACAAAGAAGGAAAATAAAATTTTAGTAATTTTTTTTGATATACACATTTTTTTTGTGTTATACACTATGATATACAAAAAATATAATTATTAATTATCGATCAAAAAGGAAAATATATTTTTGATATAGCATGTTTAAGCATGTTCTAAAATATAAAAATAAAAAATATAATTGTGGAAGTATATAATATTTTGGTATACAAAGAAAATTAATTTTTGATATACACAAAGAAGAGAAATAAACTATACACTGTGATATACAAATAATACAATATTTTTATTATGATATACATTGATATAAGGGTAGTTATAGCTATATATATATAGTTTTATATTATTGATATACACATAATAACATTATTTATATATAAAGAAAAAAGTTGTGATATATATATTATTATTGTGATATATATTTATTGGCTATTTGATGCCAATATCTATAACTAGGGCTATTTTCTACCAGTTATATGGGTATGTTCCATGCCAAAACCTATTTAAAAAAAAGGGGATCATTGATTGTATGGGAAAGAGAAAACTATCCTCTATAGTCCCTTAACATTTTAATAGCCCATATTTTGTTCCACTTATAAAATAGCCCTTCACCCCAAAATATTGTATATAGGAGCCGAAAAGAATGAGCATGACAACACAAGCGCATGTAGCTTAGTGGATAGAGTGCTTGTTTTCTAAGCTGAAGGTCGTAGGTTTGATCCTACCAGGTGTGATAGATCATTCCTTTTTTTGCCTTTTTAAATTGTATTTTGTACATCTGGATATTATACGTATTAGCTAAGAATTGAATGAAATATGTAATGCAAGTGATATACGAAATGTCTATTTTGTATATTTTTTGTATAATAGCAATCTATTTTTATATATTTCTTGCATAATGATAGTCTATTTGTATAGTGACAGTCTATTTTGTGTAGTGACAACCTATTTTATATATTTTTTGTATAGTAACTGTCTATTTTGTATGATGACAGTCTATTTTGTATAGTGACAACTAAGTGTACATAAACTATATAGTGACAGTTTATTTAGTATATTTTTATATATTGATAGTATATGTACATATTTTGTATAATGACAGTCTATTTAGTATATTTTTTGTATAATGACAGTCTATTTTGTATATTTTTTGTTTAGTGATAGTATATTTTGTATAATTTTTATATAATTACAGTCTATTTTGTATAGTTTTTGTATAATGACCGTCTATTTTGTATATTTTTTTATATAGTGATAGTAACAACAACAACAACAACTATCTAGTAAAATCCCACAAAGTAGGGTCTAGGGAGGATAATATGTACGCAGACCTTACCCCTACCCCGAAAGGATAGAGAGGCTGTTTCCGAAAGATCCCCGGCTCAAAAAAAGAAAAGGCAAAGAGAAGAAGACAATTTATTAGTCACTTCAGTCGAAACCATAATAGTACATAAGTATAACAACCAACAAATAAATGACATGCAATAACATTAACCAGAAACTAAGGCCCGATGCTAAGATAGATCAAGGATAAAATGAACATCAGAAGAATTCAAGATATCATAAATACTTATCTTTGCCATTCAACTTAAAATTGATCTCATCGTGTCATCGAATATAGTATAGTGCTACATAATATGGATTGTTTAAGATAATTCATTTGAAAGAGAAACTAGAATGAATTGATACAAGCACATGACTGGGAAAGCAACCCGTACAATGCGAACACGGGTTTGCAATTGCGAACCCCGACCTCTTAGATGTGGGAAATGGGAAATAGGGTTCGCATTTGCGAACCCTTCAGAAATTCCCAGCTTTCGCATTTGCGAAAGAAATGTCGCATTTGCAACATCGCATTTGGGATAGATGTATCGCATTTGCGACCTCAAGCGGAAAAGGGAAGCTTCGCATTTGCGATCCTAGGTGTCGTATTTGCGACGGGCCTTCGCATTTGTGAACAAATTTGTCGCATTTGCGACTAGGCCTGCCCAGGTCTCATCCTTGCATTTGGGATGCAAGGTTCGCATTTGCGAGCTCGCATTTGCAAGACTGGCTTCACAAATACAAAGCCTGCAGATCAGAAATACTAGTTATTTTTCAAAGTCGAGAAATGCACTTGTGGCCCATCCAAAACTCACTCGAGCCTTCTGGGATCCAAACCAAATTTACACACAACCTCAAAAGCATCCTAAGGACGTATCCGTGCGATCAAATTGTCAAAATAACATCATATACATCGAATTAAACCTCAAAATCCATGAATTCTTTCAAACTTCTTAAAACATCAATTTTTTCCATTTAAAGTCTGAATCGCATCAAACGAAATCCTTTTTAATCAAACTTCACAGGATCATCTAAATCATATGTAAGACATATACCGGGTGCCAAAACCAAAATACGGACCCGATCCCATCAGGTTTAATTAAATTTCATTTCTAAACTTTATAAACAATTTCAGAAAACAATTTATTTCAAAAATTCATTTCTCGGGCTTGGGACCTCAAAATTCGATTCTGAACATACGCCCAAGTCCCATATGTTTCTACGGACCCTCCTAGACCGTCAAATTATAGGTCCAAGTCCGTTTACCCAAAACGTTGACCAAGGTCGAATTTATTCATTTTATAATCAAAACTTATCATTTTTCACTTAGTTTCTCATTTAAGATTTTTGGATGCACCCGAACTGCGCACGCAAGTCGAAGTAACTTTAAATAAGGTTTTCAAGGCCTCAAAATCATAGAATTTAATTTAAAACAAGTGATGACCATTTGGGTCATCACATTAGACATGTTTCAACCTGAGAATAAAAAATTCTTGACAAGAAAAAAGTGTAAAAATAACGTGTGTAATAAAAATCAATAAAGAAATAATCACTACTATCTTTAGCCCCATGGTGGGCGCCAAACTGCTTACCTCGAAAATACGAGTAACAACTAATTTTAATTGTGGTTTTAAAGATATATGATTTAGTTCAATACCAACTAATAATCAAGAAACATGAAGTAGAAATGAAAGAAATAACTGAATCAAACCAATGTTACTCAGTAGTGGTGACCTCGAGTTTAGCGACCTCGAGATGAACCAAGAGCAATAAAGTAAGAACAATAAATATAAAGGACAATTCTGATGAACAGTAAGAAAAGTAGGATAATATATTCTTGCCAAATGATTAGATGATGTTACAAATAATCAAGATCCCCTTTATATAATAGGGGAACCCTAAATAAGATATATTTCTATTTAATAAGGAATGCTATTGGTACAGCTGTCTAACTGCCTAGTACGGAATCGTACACTCCTATTCCGGAATTTGCGCCATGCTCTTAGGGACGTGGCAGGAATCTAGCTCATTTTATTACAAATCCATAACGGTACAATTTATGGGTCGAGCATACTTAACTTCGATATTTCTAGCACTCCTATCTTTAGTCCTTGCATTGTAGTCTTCGAGCTCGATGCTAGTCTGTCGACCTCGAACTCGGACCTAAGGCAATCCCTCATGCCTGAGAAATCGAGCGTGCTTGATTTCGACATGTTATATTGAGTTTAATTCATACTTTAGATTAATCAGACGTATTATCATGCTTGTTCACTCTATGCTTACAATCAACTGCACATGTGCTAATACATTATGCTTACAATTATCAACTGCACATGTTTTGACTTTGAGCTACCTATAGTCGTTTGTAATTTTTTGAGTGTTAGCAGGGTTAAAATTTAGACATTTAATCACTGTAATTTTGCGCAACGTACTGTAGGGGAAATTTCTTTCCTGTTTTGGGTTTAAAGTTACGTTTTTCTTGACGTTTTTGTGTGTTTACGCGTCTGTGTATTGGAAGAGTAATTTGTATTTTATCTAAGGTCTACATTAATATATGCAGTTTGCTTCATTGTAACTAATAACCTATCTAACATGCGAGTAGTAATTTCGTCAGAAAGCGTATAAATATTTATTTTTAACTATTTTATAATTGACTCTGTAAATTTTGAAGTCACTCTGTGAAACTGTAATAAGATTATACAAGCAGCTACCCATGCATTTCAAAGTTTTGCTTCTAGTTTACACATTTTAACGCTGTGAAATTTGATACACTAAACTTTTTTGTCGTGGAGGCATGACTTGGTTTCCTTTTTATTTTTGCTGTATTGTTTTTCTTGTTATGATACTTTAAGAAAATCATGTACATATGTTAATAAGCAAATAAAGTTCAGTACAGAGTCAACTGCTTACAAATAAATTGATCGCAAACCGTTCCACATACCAAAATAATCTAAGATGGAACAAAATTCGTGACAAGCTTCCCATCTACAAGCACATTTTTGACACACTTGTCATATTAATATCTTTCGTAGTTTCTTTTCGTTCGAATATATATTTTTACACCCCAAAAGCTAGTAATATTAGCAAGAGCAAGAAGATAATTTCTTCATCTCACTGACCTCAAAATCAGAACCAGAAATAACATCAATTTTCAGTCCTTTAAGCAACCCATTATTGGTTTCTTTACTGTCATTTCCATTAGCACCAGAACCTATCAACAAAGTCTTCCTTGATACCACTTTGTATATTTCTTCCAACAGTTTCAAGAATGCTGACTCTACATTGTGGCCGCTAAGAGCTGATGTCTCAGAAAAAAAAAAAACAGCCCTTGCCTCTCTGCAAATTCGACTGCATCTTCAGTTGGAACTGCCCTCAAGTCGACTAGATCGGCTTTGTTACCGATCAACGTGATCACAATGGAACTATCGGCATGAGCCCTCAGTTCATCAACCCATCTAGTTACATGATCAAAGCTCTGTCTCTTAGTTATGTCGTAAACTAACATAGCTCCTAGTGCTCCTTTATAGTATGCACTTGTCACTGCTCTGTACCTGTTCAATACAGGGGCCAATATACATACATACATTATAGGCAGGGAAGTATGGGTGTAGCTACTGTCTTAAGTTCGAAAGAAATAAATTTCTTGGTACTAAGTTTGCATTTATACTTACTGTTTATCTTAGCCCTGTGCATTAGATACTGGTTACTGTTATTGTATTACTTTCTTCTTTTGGTTGTTCTGCTTTGAGTTACTAATGAGTTGTCTTTTCTTATTTTCTTGTTTTATTGTTTCTTATTTCCATTTTTCTAAGCCGGGAGTCTATCGGAAACAGCCTCTCTGCCCTATCGGGTAGGGATAAAGTCTACGTACACATTACCCTACACAGACCCCACTTGATGGGATCTTACTAGGTAGTTGTTGTTGTTGTAAGTTTGCATTTATTATAACATGTAGTGGATGTGGCCATACTTACATCCGACATTTAAAATCTCGAATTCGTCACTGGTTTACTGACTGTTTAAGTATGTCTATCTATATCTTGCACCCACATATACCATGCTATCAGAAGAATTCAACAACAACAACAACTACTACTACTACTACCCAGTGGGTAATATATACGTAGACCTTACCCCTAACCCGAAAGGGCAGAGAGGCTGTTTCCGAAAGACCCTCGGCTCAAAAAAAGAAAAAGGAAAGAGAAGAAGACAATTCATTAGTCACTTCAGTCGAAACCATAATAGTAACAGAAGCATAACAACCAACAGATAAATGACATGCAATAACATTAACCAGAAACTAAGGCCCGATGCTAAGATACATCAAGGATAAAGTGAATTCAACATAGACTGCAAGCTATCCAAGATCAATCCTAATCCAACCCCTCCTCAACCACGGAATAAAGTGCGCAAAGCTCCACTACCCCTACCCTACAACCCTAATGATTGACATCCAAACATTCCTATCAAGGGCCATGTCCTCAGAAATTTACAGTCAGGCCATGTCCTACCTGATCACCTCTCCCCAGTACTTCTTAGGCTTCCCTCTACCTCTCCTCGTGCCCACCACGGCCAACCGCTCACACCTCCTCGCCGTAGCATCAAGGCTTCTTCTCCGCACATGCCCGAACCATCTGAGCCTCGTTTCCCGCATCTTGTCATCCACAGGTGCCACGCCTACCTTCTTCCGGATAACCTCATTCCTAATCTTGTCTATCCTAGTGTGCCTGCACATCCACCTCAACATCCTCATCTCTGCTACCTTCATCCTCTGGATATGAGAGTTCTTAATCGGCCAACACTCTGCCCTATACAACACGGCCGGTCTAACCACAGCTCTATAAAACTTACCTTTGAGTAACTGTGGTACTTTCTTGTCACACAAGTCTCCCGATGCAAGCCTCTACTTCATACAGCCCGCCCCTATACGGTGAGTGACGTCCTCATCGATCTCACCGTCCCCTTGGATCATCGACCCAAGATACTTGAAGTTATCTTTCTTGAGGATGACATGTGATCCAATCCTCACGTCAATGCCTACTTCTCTCGGCTCAACGTTAAACTTGCACTCCAGGTACTCAGTCTTAGACCTGCTCAATTTAATACCTTAGACTCGAGGGTCTGTCTCCAAACCTCCAATCTCTCATTAACACTGACCATCATCTCGTCAATCAGAATTATGTCATCAGCAAATAACATACATCATGGCACATCCCCTTGAATATGGCGAGTCAATGCATCCATCACTAAGGCAAATAGGAACGGACTAAGCGCAGAGCCTTGGTGTAGTCCCATAACAATCGGAACGTCCTCCGAGTCACCTCCCACAGTCCTAACCATAGTCTTATCCCCATCGTACATGTCTTTGATTGCTATTATGTAGGCTACCGGCACACCCTTCGCCTCAAGACATCTCCAGAGCACCTCCTTGGGGACCTTGTCATACGCTTTCTCCAAGTCGATAAACACCATGTGCAGATCCTTCTTTCTATCCCTGTATTTCTCCACCAACCTCCTAATAATGTGGATAAATTCCGTAGTGGAGTGACCTGGCATGATCCCAAACTGATTGTCGGAAATAGACGTCGTCTTTCTCACCCTCACCTCGACCACCCTCTCCCAGACTTTTATGGTATGGCTAAGTAACTTGATGCTCCTATAATTGTTACAACACTAGATATCACCTTTGTTCTTGTACAACGGTACCACTGTACTTGACCTCCACTCATCCGACATCCTCTTCATCCTAAAAATGACATTGAACAACCCAGTCAACCACTCAAATCCTGCTTTACCCACACACTTCCAAAACTCAACCGGGATCTCATCTGGTCTAGTCGGTTTACCCCTGCTCATCTTGCGCAAAGCCCCCACGACCTCCTCTACCTCAATGCACCTGTAATATCTAAAATCTCGGCGCCTCCCCGAATGCCCCAAGTCCCCTAACGCTATATCTCAGTCCCCCTCCTAATTCAAAAGACCATAAAAGTACATCTGCCATCTCTGCTTAAAATGGGACTATTTCATCAATACTCGACCCTCCTCGTCTTTGATGCACCTAATTTGGTCCAGATCCCGTCCCTTCCTCTCCCTTGCTTTAGCCAGCCGAAACAACTTTCTGTCCCCACCTTTGTCCCCCAATTCTTCATATAGGCGGCTAAATACTGCATTCTTGGCCTCCGTGACCACCAACTTTGCCTCCTTCCTTGCCACCTTGTACCTCTCTCTATTCGCTCTTCTTTCCTCCTCATTTATGCTCCCTGCCCACTTCGCGTACGCTACCTTCTTCACATCCACTTTACCTTGGACTACGTCATTCCACCACCAGTCGCCTTGGTGCCTGTCGGAAAAACCCTTCGATACCCCTAGCACCTCTCTTGCCGCCTTCCTCACATAGTTCGCCATTGTTGACCACATAGTGCTCGCACCTCTTGATTGGGTACTGGATATGTTTGCTACCATGGCATTGCAACCTCAACACAATCTTCTTAATGGTTTTTCCTTTTAGTGGAAGTCGGGCTTTGTCTGATCAAGATGCGAGATGTTTCGTATGTTGACGCAAAATTTAGATCTGTATTCAGCCAATTAAATGTAAATAAAATAGAGTTAATCTTAGCTAATGAATATTTAAAAAATATGTTAACTAATTTTGTAATAAGATAATATGTGTGTTTGTCTGAATGGAAATAAATGTGGACAACATTAACAATATTCAATGACTCCAAAGAAGGAGGATAACATAAAATAATAATAAATATCAATGGAATACATTTAAGTAAATAAGAATATGTGAGTCACCCAAAAAGGGATGAGATTTTTAGATATTCCGTCTAACAATGATAAACGATTGATGTGCCTTCGAATATTGAAGTTGTTCTTGGATCAAGTGAAAAAGCTAGACAAGAATCTATGTAAAAAAGATATTTTTCGTATTTGCAATAAAGCCAGATTCTCTATATAAAGTCAGTGTGTTTTCTTACAAGTGAATATTCCCCATGTGTCTCTTTCTATTTATAGGAAACATATACCTTGGAAACCCTAATAGTACGGGTATAGAAAATATCCACTACAATATTCTCCATTGATGTCATATACCTTGAAAACCCTAAAGAATTGGCAGAATTCAAAGCTAAATTAGGCCTTCCAAATCACTTCGAATTGGTCCCAGTCAAAGGGGACATGATACATATTCATAGCCGTGGATATTGTGCTCTATATGTCTACCCCTTCATCATTGGTTATTCGTTTTCCTTTGTTCCGTTGGTGGAAGGATTTTGTCGTCACTATGGTGTCTACCTTGCTCAGCTACACCTACAATATTATCAAAATGCTGAATAAATTTGCCGAGCTGGCCAGGTTCAAACTGACAATGCGACATCTGGTACATATATTCGCCCTTAGCTTCTATAAGGGAACGGTGCTGAACCTTCACCACTATGGAGGCAAATTCTTGGTAGTAAAGAGAGACGACAAGTCTAGTCGTTAGTTGTGGCTCAACATTTTCTATGTTAGAACTAAGGATATTGTGGCTAGCATTGATGGCTTTCCTGAGGCTTGGAACAACACACGTAAGTGCCTTATTTCTATCTTTATTATTTTACTTGATCTAAATTAGTTTAAGGATTTTCCTTTTTTTACAACCAACAACCAACCTCCCCTTTTAGTCACGTGCATTTCCAATTGGGTCGAGCAAGTCTTCCTGCATGTCATAGAAATTCGTGACTAGAAGAGCTTCTTTAAGAAGTTAAAATCGCTCTTCCTTCGACAAGTAACTTCTTCTCTTTGGCCGTGGTCATTTCAGTTTCTATTATATGTTGATTTGTTTTACTAACTCTAGTGTTTGTCTTTTTCCCAAGCTGGGGGTCTTCACGGAGAAGCCGGGCGCCCATTCCCTATTTTTGGTAGAAGCCTATTGTGCCTTCGGCTTCCACCCCTGTTATAACTATTGCACCTTCCGTACATGCCACTGTCTTGGATACCCCTGTCCAATAGCCTATCCACGTTTCATATTCTACGTCTGCTTCTCAGCTCCTTTCACTAGTTGTCAAGGACGACGATGTCTCCTCTGATGATGGGGGTCTAATGCCCTGCCATAGGAGAGTCGTAGATGTGGGAGGACAAAGATCAATAGTCGTTGAATTAGAGGAGGGCAACTTTGTTCTTCGAAAGATGACCATAGTGCACGTTAGAGAGAGCACTGGGATGGAAGGCCCCAAATATGGAAGAGATCAATATGTATGCATTGGTATGTCCCGAGGGGGAGACAGTCAAAATGGGGGCGCTTGACAATGGGCTTTCACTTTTGAGGTAGAGGGAGGAATCGTCTACTAGGGCTACAATAGATGTCTCCTTGTCTGTCGATGATAGAGGGAAGACCGTTGATGAGGAGGACGCCATATCTGATTCTGATATGAATCTAGATGAGTTAAGGATGATTGATGAGGAGCTCACTCAGATTGAGGTGAGTTTGTAAGGGGCTCTAGGACCATTACGATCCTAATGGATCATAATCTACTTGTAAATACGTAGAAGGTAATCCCTGCCATCGGTCCATTCTGTTCTGAGGTTGAGTGCACGACCCTCAAGAAGATAAATGATAGTACCTTGTCGAATAACATTGTTGGTCTCGCTCTCAGGGTAAGTACGACTGTCGTATGTTCCTTTCCTTATGACATAGTTTCTTTGCAAGTTCTAACATATTTTCTTAGTTTTGTATATGGTTATTATAGATACTGGGAGTGCTCAACAAGAAAAAAGGCATATAAAAATTTATGCAAAGCTAAAAGATAAGTATACAATGTGCCTTGGAAATAATTGGGAGCTCCAAGTTGATTTCGCGAAGGAGGTGACGTACTAGCTTAGGGAGGATTTTAAGAATAAAGACGAAGAGACGATGGCAGCTGTAGAGCCTTTCAACATCCTTGAGGAGGAGTTGGAACCCAACAAAGGCATGAAGGCCCAATGTAGCAACCTTCAAGCTCAAGTAGCGCAGGTGCAATGCATGTTAGACGAGTGCCAATTTCAGATAGAGGCTCTCAAGGGTGAGATCACCGAGAACCAGGAGGATGTTGAAAAGGTGGAGTCTTCTCGGTTGGAGGCTAGGAAAAGGGTGGATTTCCTTGAGTTGGCGAACCGAACTCTTTGTTTCGAGCGGTAAAATGACTTGACAGCGTGAGGGCAAAAGAGGAACGACTTGAAGAGAGAATCGGGGAGTTAAGAAAGGAAACCTCTGATATTTATGATCGAGTTGCTACTTTGGAGGTAGAGAAGACCCAACTACTTGCGCGACCTTCTTTGCTAATGCTTCTAGCTTACCCAACGTCCCATGTTAGTTTTATGAAGAATGGATTCATGTCGAGGCCCGAATGGATGTGTTTTATGAGTTGTATGTGATGAGCTTCGTTTCTGGGGCCGCCTTTGAGGATGCTCACGTCAAGGCTCGCGAGGCTCAACTTGCTTTTGGCTACGATCCTGCTACGCCTCGACCAGGCGAAGAGGATGTGAATGGGGATGATGCCATTTATTATCTTGTGGAAGAGTCGTAGTACAATTCTATTAAGGATAGAGAGGATGGTAGAGGTTGGGACGGTAATGGTATCGTTGGTCAGGGTGGTGATGTTGCTGAAGGTCGGGCTGATGAGGATGTTGTGGGTCGTGATAGCGATATCCAGTAGTTATTTTAAAAAATTTTGTGAATTTTGGTTTGGCGTCTCCAAGAGCCTTTATAACAAATTTTTGTTTATAGATATCAAAGTTGATTTTTGCTTTCACTTGTGCTTTTCTTATTTGCTGTGAATTATTTCTGTACTTGCTTGTTTTGTTCCTTTATATTTTTTGTTGTCGCCATCTTGCTGATTGTAGTCCTTGGGATGAATATCCATTGGCCGAATCATCCCTTTGTCTATATAGATCGAGTATGTTTCTTAGTTGAGGATCGATAGGTTAAGTTTGGACTTGGTCGGACTTAGCGTTTTGTTTGGCTGAATTTAACCTTCTATCGAGACGTGACCGAGGGTCAATAGGTGTTGTTCGAGCTTGGTTGAACTAAACATTTTATTAAATTGTGGTTGAGGCTCGGTAAGTGTTATTCCAGCTTGGTAAAATCTTGACCTTTTGATAAGTCATGGCTGAGGGCGGGTAAGTGTATATTTGAGTGTGGTCGAACTTAATAGTTAGATGAAACGCGGTTGAGGGTCAGTAGGTGTATGTTCGATCATGGTCGAACTTAAAGTTTTGTTACACCACGATCGAGGGCCGGTAGGTGTTGTTCGAGCTTTCTCTAATTTAGCCTTTTGATAAATTGCGGTCTAGGGCTGGTAGGTATTGTCTGAGCTTGGTAGAATTTAACCTTTTGTTAAATCATAGCCAAGGGCTAGTAGGTGTTGTTCAAGTGTGGTCGAAGTTAACCTTTTGTCAATCGTGGCAGTGGGCCAACCGTTATTATTCGAGTTTGGTCGAACTTAATTTTTTTCAAATCGCAGCCGAAGGCCTGTAGGTGTTGTTTGAGCTTAACCTTTTGATAAGATGGTTTTGATAAATATAAGTTTCTATTAATTTGGGATTGTTGTTCTAATTACATAATTGGAGAAAGTTACAAACTTTGGGCTTTGGCTGGCGTTTCATTTCCAGTCCCAGTCTATCTAGTCCTTCATTGTTAGACTTGGAGATTATTGAGGATTCGGGTAATGAAAGAGATACTAGTGTGTTCTTCGCATAATTCAACTTGAAGTGTCCCTTTTGACGCCTCATTAAAAACCTCCATGAGAAAACCCTAATAGGACACAACTCAGATGAGTGAAAAAGAGTACGACTTGGAGGCGCTTCATTCTTTTAGAAGTTGAAGTATTTGAGGTGGCTGATGTTTCAATTGTTTAGTAATTGTTTTATTTACATTGTATCTCATTGGAATGAACCCTTGTTTGCTTTGGTTATAATTTTGTACAGACCATCCCAGTTTATTCCCAATTTTCCTCCTCGTGGATCCTTACTTGCTTGTTGCTTTTGGGCGACCATTCTTATGTACGTCATGTCCCTTCGTTTGTCGATCTCATCAAGCTCTTGTCTTCTACTCTCGTCATTGCTAGTGCCACTTTCATGGGAGTTCCTTAGGTTCGGTTCTACGACCTCGACTGATTTAACTGTTTTGGTTCCGTAAACCATAGAATATGGCGTCTCTCATGTGCTTGTCTTCGGGGTGGTTCTATACACTCATAATACTTCTTGGAGTATTTCCGGCCACAGTCCCTTGGCGCTTTCGAGTTTTTTCTTCATGACATTTAATATGGACTTGTTGGAGGATTCTACCTGGCTGTTACCCGCTAGGTGAAAAGGGGTTGAAGTACCCTCTTAATATGCTATTTCTCGAGGAATTCAACAGTTTTCGTTCCCATAAACTAGGTCTGTTGTATAGCTGGTCTTTTTGGGTAGGCCGAATCGGTAGATAATGTTTTTCCGGATTAAGGTGATTACCTCTTGTTAACGTATTTGGGCAAACACTCATGCTTTCACCTATTTAAAAATTTAGTTAGTTAAAATTAAAAGAATTCGTACATTACATCGCCCTGCAGGAAGGGGGCCCACGATGTCTATTCCCCAACTTGATGAACGGCCATGGAAAGGTGACTAGGTGAAGATGTTCACCTGCTTGGTGAATTATTGAGGCATATTTTCTGACATTGTTCGCATTTTCTCATAAATTCTAAGGCATCTTTTTAATGGTGGGTCAGTAGTATCTTGCCCTTGTGAGACACCTAACAAGCGCTTGATCACTGGCATAAGTGCCGAAATGACCTACAAGGACTTCTTCGAGAACATGCAAATTCAACCAATTAGATTTAAATACAATATAGTAAATCTTAGCCAATATTAATATCCAAAAGATATGCAAACTGATTTTATGGTAAGATAATATGTGTGTTTGACTGAATGGCAATAAATGTGGACAACACTAACAATATTCAGTGACTCAAAAGGTGGAGGATATTATTAAATAATAATAAATAGCAATAAATTGTATTTAAGTAAATAAGAATATGTTAGTCACCCAAAATGGGATGAGATTTATGGATATTCCATCTAACAATAATGAATGATTAATAAGCCTTCGAATATTCAGGTTGTTCTTGGATCAAGTAGAAAAAAGGTATTTTTTGTAAAAAGTTATTTTTTGTTAGGCAAGAGTCTTAGTAAAAAGGTATTTTTGTGTGTTTGCAATAAAGCGACATTCTCTATATAAAATCAATGTATTTTTTTACAAGTGAATATCTTCCCCTTCCCCCTCCCCTTAGAGATATTCACTAGAATATTCTCATTTTATTTTTTGTCCTAAAACTAGCTGTTATTCTCTCTATTTACGGTGAGTCGAACTTGACTTGATCTTCAATAGCTTTATCGGCTATGCCCCTCAATTTTTAAGAGACCACTTCACTCTTGGGCATGCCTTTATCGATGTCGTACTGACAACACGTGGAGGTCCACGAGTGCCTTCTTAATGCTAGCATGGTTTGATCATATTAAAAGTAATTTTGGACCAGTACACTCTGCCCCAGCTGCCCTTTATTTATTGCCTCATAACCACTTCTAATATCGACTAGTTTAGTTGTCTAATATCATACAATAATGCAGTGGGTCTTCTGTAACTAACAGGTGCAGTAGGTGCTTCTTTGTCTTCTTGTTGAATTTTCTCAATCCAGGTTTCCTACTCACTTATATATTTTACAAAGGAAGAAAAACTGAAATACTTCTTTTCAGATTGATGTAAACAAGACTTGGTTATAGTAAATGAAGAATCTATTAAGATACATGTGCAAACCAAAAAGGAAAGAAGAAGAATAGGAAAATGATCGTTTTCACACTCCAAACTCAAAAGGCTGGGATTTTTCCTTTTCGTATACCTTTCCTTCCCCAGTAGAGAAAAGCAACGACGCGTACTCTTTAGGCCTTCATATTCTTGGGCTTGATGGATCAATGCAGTAAGCTCATATAAGTTATACAATACCTTTTTCCCATAGAGCAAATTATTAATAGTCATTCGGACCAAACTTATAACATTCGGTAGCCCAAAACTACAATACACATTTTATAGCCAAAAATAATTCTAGTGGCTAGCCCAACTGTACTGCTTTTTTCTTTAGCAATTCGAATTTCTGTTCTATGATTCCTCGATTGAGCTCTTCAGTTTCTCGATTCTCTGTTTGATCACATCGTTCTCGTGAAGAAGCTGGGATTTCTCTTGCTCCAGCCGCTATCTTTTGTTTAAGTGGAGAGGTTTTAGACGTAGCATCGAATGTTTCATCGACGGCGATCTCCACTGGCGCATCGTCATAAACCTCGCCATTGGTAATGTTTTTATCGGCCATAGTCAAACCTTAGAATAGTAAGCAAAATTGTTGAAAAATAATGAAAAAATAAAATTGCAGTTTACTTCAGCAGCCAAAAATAAAAAAAGTTCTCCTCATAATTTGAAAAATAATCCGAAAATGAGTAGATCTGCAAAAGCACCACTGAAGTAGCTTCTTATTAAGTCCCTCAACTCCAATTCCCATCTTAAGCATTCCACCTACGTTTAGCTCGTAAAATCCTTTCATTTTTGTTCCAATTTTTTGTTAATTTTATTAAAAAGAATTTTTAAAACAATAAAAATCAGTTTTTTATGATCTAATTTTGCTTCTAGTGTTATTAGGCTACTGTTGGATCCAATGGCAGACCTTCTAATTGAACTGTTGTCTTCAAGTATGTTTTTCAGCCTTTTAGGCTTTCAATAAAGCTAAATTCAGAGATTTTTTCATTTTCATTTTGGGTTTTTTATTTTGTTTTTTGCATAGGGTTTCAAGATGGTACTAACAGGATTCAAATTAAGACATTAAATTATACAAAATTCATACATTGTAGAACAACCTATACACTTTGGATACATAAAAGCGCCTGAGATACATTAATGATATATTATGATACATTGCAAGATGCATGATACACCCTATATACAAATTTTATGCAATGTATATACTAAATAGACTATCACTAAAAAAAATTATACTAAAATAGACTGTCACTATACAAAATATATACAAAAATAGACTGTCATTATACAAAAAATATACAAAAGAG